>BGPR01000217.1:461843-725837 GCA_013235015.1 Araneus ventricosus
CCCCCCCCCCCCCATTTATTTTATAAAAATTAATTCAGCTTTGTTAGCAAACATGGTTTGAAATTAAATGCTATTTATTTTGTAACATTTTTTATGAAAAAACTGCCACAGATTTTGTGAAATTCAATGGATTTTTCTTCAATGATAAGAACTTCATTTTAACTTCAGTGAATTTAACCTAAATTACATAAACATTTGTGATGGTGCCCTGGGGATAGTATTTATTTTTCGCCCCATCCTACCCTTATTACCCCATTCATCGATTTTAGTCTTCAAAATCATAGCAGTAAACTCGAAAATATTGCCTTCCTGGTGACTCCGATCCTTCAAGTCTGTCGCTGGAGGAGGGGCATCTATAACCTCCTTACCCATCCCTTGCTACGCCGCTGAAAGCTCATTAAAAATGATACTCGTGTCAGTACATTAAATCAGTTATTTGGCATTATTTTCATAAAAACCGACATGACCATGGTTGGATTTCCCACAGGGCCAAACTAAGCTCTGAACTAGAGCACAGCAGTCTGAAGAGGCGTTTGTGCTGAACAATAAAATGCTTGGACAATTTTCAGATCATATAAAATGCCGTTTTTTCTATTTATATCAGTATACAATAAATAAAGTGACATTATCCTTTCTATAGCATAAGCTATTTTGCTCTGTCGTAGGCAAAAAACATATATCTCTCCCACCCACTCAGCTTAAACCAGGGGAAAAAAATTCAGATTTTATTCAACAGCAGTACGCGCCAGTGATGATTGTTTTAGTTGAAGCGCATAGACTCGGGGTCCTCCATCTTCGATACTTTGCGGTTTTTTTATCGCTGAACCTGACAAAAAAGGTTGATTTAAGCCTGAATATGAAATTTACTGAAGTGTGGGGAACATTATTCTGTAAGGGAAAGTTTTATTATTCACATGAAAAATATCTCTCAGTTTCAACCATTCACCAATCATTCATTCTTCCATTCATTCAACAATAGTAATTCCAAGTAAATGATTACACTCATATTACTTGACTTCTACATATTTAGTGTTAGTAGGTACGTAAAATGCCTACTACTTTTATATACAGTTTAGTTTACCGAGTATGTCTGAAAGCCGTAGACAGAAAATTGACAAGAGTGTTCGCGAAATAATACGAGAGGAGTGAAATTTTTATTATAAAATGAAAACATGAACAAATTGTAGCTTATGAAACATCATATGATGAGGTTTAATGTAAGTTTGCCACAAAATGCAAAATATTTCAATAAAATTCTATAATGCCAAATGAGAATCAATGCAAATCCTTTGGATTTTATGTCCATTTTATTCGCTGTTTTCCGTCTCTATCATACATTAAATTGAAAATTCCAAAACAACTTTTTGATTGGGGAGGGTACAGAATTGGGTCGCCGGGAGCTGATATGGGACCCGGGACAAAGTATTGGCATTCGAGCCCCCACACACTGGCCGGGGCCTCCTGACGAATAATGACTGTGGTAACTAATCAACGGACGGAAACCCTTCTTCTGGTTGCCCGGTTACGTCACGAAGACTCACGTCAAAAAGTTAAACAACATTCGAAAGATACAAAAAATGTGGAGTTAATATGAATACAATGGTTCCCAATCAGTTGTGGGAAGTCGTGAGACGTATAGCAGTCGAAGCTCACATTTGACAGTGGAAATCTCGTCACGAGGGCATTTAGGGGGTGACCAGAAAGTGATGAAGGCGAAAAGGGATTTCGACTCATTCTGTTTCACAGAAAGTTGATATTAAATTGAAACTTTCATCAATGATTTTGTTTGATGTGCACAATATTTACATGCATTTGCGTAAAAATAGCATTAATATTCGGGAAAATACAAAGTTTCTTTAAAAAATATCCAAATTTTTCTCGTTATTTTTATTTTTTAATTAAATTAAATTAATTAATTTATTTATTTTTCCTTTATAACATGCACAGTTTTCAACCAAATTGTCCGAAACTTATAGAATACATGACAATATGTTAGAGAAGAAATGTATTAAAATTTCAAATAAATACCTTGAATATTGGAGAAAATATGAGCATTTGTAGTAAATAATATGATACTGCGCATGTGCGAAATGTAGCGTTCTTTATCTTTTATATTTTGGAGCTAGATAAATAGGGCAGCTTATATAAAAATCCCAGTTGGCTACCGCTAAGATTCAAAAAGATATCGGCATTGCCTTAGCTGACTTGCTTTTGTTCTCTAAGAGAAAAAAAATTATGAGAGTTTCTCCACAAATTAATATTTGTTAAACTTGAATCTCTAAAAATTTTGCATTTTAAGATCTTTTTCAAATTTTAGGGCTTTGAAGGTAAACCCTACTGTTAACTTAGAGGGCTGAAATTTAATGTACTCTCTATTAGGACCAAAAGGAATGGGAAAAACCCTTTGAAGTAATTTTTTTAGACACCCTAAATACTCATCTTTTCTCTGATATTCAAGATATTTACTTCAGATTTTAATGAAATGCTTCTCTACCATATTGTAAGGCATTCTGTAAGTTTCGTACAATTTGGAATTTATAAGCAAAAAACATGCGGAAAAAATTGGGATTTTTTTAAAGAAACCTCTATATCTTCCGGAATAATCCTGCTATATGTACACAGATTCAAGTTTAACAAATATTAATTTGTGGAGAAACTCTCATAATTTTCTTTCTCTTAGAGAACAAAAACAATTCAGCTCTTGCAATGTCGATATCTTTTTGAATCTTAGCGGTAGCCAACTGGGATTTTTATATAAGCTGCCCTATTTATCTAGCTCCAAAATATAAAAGATAAAGAACGCTACATTTCGCACATGCGCAGTATCATATTATTTACTACAAATGCTCATATTTTCTCCAATATTCAAGGTATTTATTTGAAATTTTAATACATTTCTTCTTTAACATATTGTCATGTATTCTATAAATTTCGGACAATTTGGTTGAAAACTGTGCATGTTATAAAGGAAAAATAAATAAATAAATTAATTTAATTAAATTAAAAAATAAAAATAACGAGAAAAATTTGGGATTTTTTAAAAGAAACTTTATATTTTCCCGAATATTAATGCTATTTTTACGAAAATGCATGTAAATATTGTGCACATCAAACAAAGCCATTGAAGAAAGTTTCAACTGATTATCAGCTTTGTATGAAACGGGATGAGTCTTAATCCCTTTTCGTCTTCATCACTTTCTGGTCGCCCCCCTAAATGCCCTAGCGACGAGATTTTCAATTTAAAATGTGAGCTCCGATTCCCGTCGACTCTCCACAACTGATTACCTACCATTTTGTTCATATTAACTTCAAATTTTTCGCATGTTACGAATGTTGCTTAAGGGGAGTCAGTACCCTATATACTCTCAAAAATTCGCGTTTTTGTCTTTTATATGTTTGAAATCTCCATTTCAAGACCTTTCTAACGATGCAAGTCTTTTGCTTGTGTTCATATTAGAAGTAAGTCAAAATAAATTTTTGAAAAATGTAAACGGATTGATGTAACACAAAATTTTTACCTTTAACTTGAACTATCTCAAAATGGTATTTTTGAAACTGCGAGTACCTTTTTTTCAAAATCTACTTTATATATGGTCTTGGAAATTATTGCAACCTGTTTTATACATATAAATGTGTATACAGATGTGAAAGTTTTTTCTGATATTCCAAAAATAATTCTTAATAGTGCTGATCTCGTGTTAGAAAACAGCATTTTTTGAAAAACTCGTAGTGATATTCAGTTAAAATTTAAAAAAAGAAAAAAACCAAGCTATATTTATGTAAGATTTTCACTTCAGTATAGATATAAATGTCTACTTAAACTGTATAGAAAATTTTAAATATGTATCTATAATATAATGTGAGAAAAGGTACATAGAAAATGGTCAATTTAAGATTGGCAGTATAGGGGGTACTGACTTCCTTTAACTTCTGGATGTGAAAGTATTGTTGCGAAAATGTGACTACTAGTCTACTGTAATCTCAATTAACATAATAAGGATGTGTCAGATTTATAATCAGAGAAAATAAATGTAAAAATATT
The DNA here is from genome assembly GCA_013235015.1 of Araneus ventricosus. Taxonomy (NCBI): domain Eukaryota; kingdom Metazoa; phylum Arthropoda; class Arachnida; order Araneae; family Araneidae; genus Araneus; species Araneus ventricosus. The sequence goes on from BGPR01000217.1 coordinate 465,886, forward strand.
GTCCAACTCATGCCGGGCTTCGTTTGTCATGGATAAAAAATAAATAATCTTGAAAATAAAAAAAATATGTTTTCCGCTGTCCCTCCGCTGTGATTGGACTCCAGGAATTTAGCCCCTCCCATCCTCTTACTCTCACTCGGTGGGCCTGGAATTAGGTGCTTTGACTTAGGGCATAAAAATATGTAAATCCGGCCTGGATATGTAACGTATGTCTATTTCCATTATATTCATACAGTCCTTCTATTACTTTATCTTTTTAACTTGAACCTCTTCTTTCGTACTATTTTCATAAAAATATAATGATATTTGACTATTGCCCATTCTTTTCTTATATTCATGCAATATTTTTCACATAATGTTAAGTTATATGAGGCTATGAATATGCGATCTCAATTTAATGAAGTACTCTGTCCCATAATAATAGTAGCAAGTGAATATTTAAAAGAGAATTATTGGCGAATGCAGCTGTAAGTTATGTTGTAGCTCAACATTGCGAATCCTTCAATCAAAATCAATGTTTCATGAAATCTGTCATTTGTTTTGACACATCTTTCAATTTTTTGGTTAACCTAATTATTACGAATTATAATTATTTTTCTAATTTCATCCGCTGATCGAAATCAATTGCTTTATTTCAGTTGAATCTCAACCCATTGTAAAAGTAATATGAAAAAAGAGAGTTTTCAAGTAAAGATCGAGTTGGGATTGTCCAGTTCTTGATGCATCAAAAGAAAAACGAAAAGTTGCAAAAAGGTGCAATTACGTTATCTGCAAAACAATTTGAGTGCAACAGAATGACCATATCAAGAATTTGGAAACGTGTTTCCGAAAATAATTGTCAAGGTGAATCTTATGCTAATGTTGATTCTTTGAAAAAACAAAACTGTGGACATAAATGCAAAGACTATGGAGAAAAACCTGAAAAACTTAGACATATTCCTCTAAGTAGAAGAGGCACCGTAAGATCAAGTCATCAGATCATCTCACGCCACTGAAGTTCCCAAATCTACGTTATTCCCAATTTTGAAAAAAGGAAAATCCATAAAACGAGTTTCAAGCACCATCAAACCATTTCTTACAAAAAAGAATAAGAAAGATCGCGTAGAATTTTGTCGGTCAAAAGTACTTCCTGAAGGAAAGTTTATGGACTTTAAGGATTATATTCACATTGATGAAAGAAAATTATTGAAAATATCTGAACACTCAAAATTAAAATTAGGAGTAATATCTTTAATTTATTGTTTAATTTAATCTAGTTCTTTTGTTAATAAATGTTGCGTTCTATATTTATTTTCTTTTGCTACTATTATTATGGGACAAATTAAATTCATTAACTGCTACTATTATTATGGGGCAGAAGGAATAATGAATTAAAACGATAGATTTAAATAGGTGGCGCCATCTAGAATTAGCTCTTTCCTCCAATTCTAGATGCCCCAAATTCGTTAACGCTACAATATTTTCTACAATATGTCATTTGCTTTCTACTTTTAACTAATTCATGAAATTATAATCAGTTTTTTGACTTTGAGTGATACATAAATAAAGGATTGTAACAAATAAATTAATTCATAAATTTGAAATTCTCAGAATTTCGGAAGAACCAGTGAAATATTAACGATTTTAAGAACCAGTGAAATATTAAAGATTTTAAAAACCAGTGAAATATTAAAGATTTGAAACCAATGAAATATTAACTATTTTAAGTTTTAAAGAAATCTTTTACTTAATATTGTGGCTTAGCGAATGTTTTATATTTAGAAGGCTATCTTTCGATTGTTATTTGCTTGTTTTCATACTCATAAAACTAAACGTTATCACCAATGAATCAAATGATATTCATCATCAAAAGAAAGATTTAATGAAAGCGATGTCACATAATCATGGACTGTTTTTTTTTTATCATATCTAGCAAATTGCTTCAGTTTTGATGAATTTTACAAGATTTTGAAATAAAACTTTGATTATATTTGTTACGTAGGCTTGCATGATATGACACAGTATTATTTTGAAACAAAATTATTGCCATACTATATATAAAATAAATAGCACAGACCAAATGTTCTTTTTCAATTCGCAACGACGCATTGACTCAAAGGGTTTAGAGTGTTTTAAAGGTCAACAGGAAAAAGATCAACTGTTAGATATGACATATTAAAATATCAGCGATAAAGTGTTTACAAAATTTAAATCTTTGAAAGAGTGCGAAAAATGAGTCACATACAAGAACTCGAAAGACTTTTGAGTTATGAATATTTTTGTACTTTAACATCATTTTTATTTTCAACCACACATTAAAATTTTGAACTTAAATACATAATACTGACAAATCAGCAAAACCAGAAGGAGTTCTTCTTGCAAACTCTAGATGGCGCCACCAAATTTCCCTTCAGCAGTATTTCACATCTCTGTTGACAACATATCCAGGCGGTAACGTTAATTCATTACTGTTGATGACAGTAGTCGATGTCGAGCTGGTAACAGTGACTGGCTGAGATGGTTGATATGCAGGATTCAAAGGCATGATCGGTGTTGTTAGACGATCCTTTGCAGTCATCGGTGGCAGTGCTCGTGCTACAATTGCAGTAGATGCTTGGTCTCTGGTCGGGGGTCTGCTGTAGAACATTACATTAGGTTGTATGATTCCGTCGGGATCCCGGGCTGCAAAGACACAATTAAATTATTTTTTTTAAAGAAATGGACGTTAGTTAGTGTTCCCCATACTGTCTAGTTAGCTTAACTAGACAGTGTGAGGCACACGGCAAATATGAAGGGTGGGGACCATTTTTCAGTCCAGTTGAACAATAGCAGTATCTATGGGCTTCAGTGGCGTAAGGAGGAAAGGCCCCGGACGCTATTATTTGGAGGCGTCTCGAAGACAGTATGTTTGTATTTATTTAATTCTTTTATCCAGAAGTTGATGAATGAGACTAGGATGTGGGAAAAATAAATACTAATCTCCGGGCGCCATTTACCCTCTCTACGCCACTGATGGGCCTGTGTTATTGTAAGATCCCTAAGACCGTGGGTCTTTCGCATTTTTCTAGTCCTTCTACTCTATAGTTGCGACACTGGTTCCAGATGCCAAATCTAGATGGCGTCTTCATATAGTCATTATAATTTTTAAAGTCTTTCCTGATGTTTCCGATGCTCGGAAATTTGAGGAAAGTCCAGTTTTTAAATCACACAAGGCTTATTTTGATCCTCTTAATGGATTTGAATTGTATAACGTTAATGGTACACGATAGAAGTAACTGCACTTGTCATTTAACGCCTTACTCACGTTCTCTTACAAATTTCTTTTTGAAAAACGCCTCACTAGATTGCAAAATTAAATTCGCGCCAAGCATTTGAAGTGAGAAGGGATTAACTCTACTCTGAACTTTGATCAGATGAGTGGGCTGACAAACGAAAGTTTCAGCAAAGTTCATCACACCAGAAGGGGGATGTTTGATCCATGTTAGACCATATTAACATGTAAATATCAAACGTCCCCGCTGTGATGCATATTTCCCCCTGTAGCAGAGGAATAACATGCTGCCCCTTATATAAGTTCTCAAAATATCTCTTCACTTTACCTGATTAAGCTACAGGCGCAATGCTGAACTAGGTTTTTATGTACTAAAAGGAATAAGATTGTTTTATTTCCCGCCCCCTGTGGACCAAGCCTTTGGTGAAAGCTTGCGCACCAAGAATTATGTACGACATAATTCAGATGAGAATGCACCAAGACCACGTGACCTACCGATTCCACAATGACTAGGTTTGATATTTCGTTACAAACAATGCAAATGCTACAGAAGGTCTTTCCCAGCTTTCAGACTTGTACAGATGCTATATCATTCAGCCATTATGTCGGTCATTCATGACCACTGCACCCCTTTGCAAATGTCGTGGCGTCACGCCAGAAACGAAAGTGAATGCGGATAACAGACGCAACTAGCGTGGCGTGGAGTAGGTTAATCGAATATTCAACTCTTCTCAAAATCCTTTATTCTGTTCCATTTGGATTGAGCGCTGCTGGTCCGTGAATGTGGAAATCTGGCGTGAAGTAGATGGGGGGGGGTTGAATGTATTCTAGCGTAATGCCCACCAAGGGTATCGGAGTGACTGGTTTTGGACGGATTTGCTTGGCGTGGAATCGCCGTGAATGATCGGCTTAAATGGATGGGCTGAGAAACGTTATTACTTTTTGCAATTCCTGTAAGGTTTCCTGGATATTTGCGTATGAGGAATTGTAGGGCGAAATAAAGGTGATTGGATTCTGGCCGGTTTGCAATTTGTCTGCTACAGTATACTTTTCGCTTGCTATGATGGCAGGCTTAAGGCTCTTATTAATAATGGCTATTGCTGATTTATTCGTTTTGGAGGGGAAGACAGTCCAGGATTGGGTAAAGCCTTGAATTTTTTCTGCATAAGAATTATGTCGGAATTGAAGTTAACAGTTGAATTTTGAAGTTAGTGACTTGCCACTCTGATCCGGGCCAGGTTGATTTGCAAGATCTTTATTGAGATGCTGGTTGAGGAGGTGGTCAAGTTAATGCTACCATGAGAAGAAAAATCTATTAGTAGTCCATTGTTCGGAGGTAGGCTGCTACTTCGAGGTGGTAACAAGAACAGGAATTGTCTGAGTCTTTGTGCCCAATTTCGAATTCCTTTCCGTAGCAATAGTTGTAATGAATGCAGTTGACACACACGATTTAGGAAGACCGATATCTCCTGATTTCCTGTCTACCAGCGCAGCTTCTACAGGTGGGCCTGAAGTCTTTTCAGTCTTTAGCCAGGTGTCCAAATCCTTGGCGCTTTGTGCACCGTTTGAGGTGAAATAACTCTCTCATGTTGTGCATGGCCCAATTGAGAGACAGTTTACGAGTTCTTTTGATCGTTTTGATGACCTCTCCAGGGGCCTTCATTACCCAGTGTGAAGTGTCTTGCTCTTTTTCTCTTAACTTGAACCGAAGTTTCAGGGGATTAGGCAAGACCAGGCGGTCTACAATAGCCTGTCGCAGCTCCTCTTCTGTTGTTGAATTGGGAATGTCGTAGACTATGAGGAATGGGTGGCGTTTGCCTGGAGCTTTTGTCTCTATTTTGGATGCTAAGTCCTCTTTGTCTGTGATGGAGGTTACGAGCTTGGAAGTATCCTCTTCTTTATCGCAGACGACGACTAATCCTTTTTTTTACCTTCTTGATATTCTGAACGTTGAAGTCAGGTTTGAAAAGTTCTTTCTTGAGTATCTCCTCAACTGGAATCTTGTTCTCAGCAGTACTTTTTGGGTACAAAAGGATAGCCGGGGAACTTTTCTTCCTTAGGGCCTCTGCAAAAGTGAGGTTTTGCCGTGCTGTGTTTCCCTGCTCCTTAGGCTTAGATTGGGATGGGGGCGGAGATTCGGTTGAGAAGGTCTGCGTGCTGACTTCCTTATGCTCAATTGGGGCTTGGATCCTGGTCGGTTTAGAAGGATGGATAGACGCCGAAACGGTTTGAATCCCGATCTCCTTGATTTCGAAAGGGGCACTTGCAGCGGCACTCTTAGATTTGCTGCTTTCCATAGCAGCTTCCAGCTAAAGATAGATTCAATTCTCTAATTGATTCAGGAGCTGGTTGGTCTTGGCCGAGACGTCGATGGGAAGGAATGGTCTGAAGACTGAATTGGCTTGATTTTTGTGTCTTCGGGTATTTGGCTTGCTTGTTGCAGCTCCACCATTTTCGATCTTCCTCAGATTCATGAAGAGCTCAGAGAGAGGTGGGGCAAGAGACGCAACAGAGGAAAAGGAAGAAGTCGAGCCACACATCTTTGTATTTTTGGAGATGGGGGGATGGAGTCAGAGCTTTATATAGTCCGGGCGACTTCCATGCATAAGGATGACACTGTCTGAGTCCCGAAGTTGGATTGATCCATCAAAAGTTCTTGGAAAAGAAAACGAAAAACAAAAACAACAAAAATTAAAATAAAGAGTGGATGCTGGGAAGACAAAAACAAAAAGCTGACAGAAGAATTCTTGAAGACCTACAATGGCACAACAGACAGTGAGTGCAAAAAATTTCTGCATAATGCATACAAAAAAAGAATTTAAAAAAAGGAGAAAAAAATACCATCGGAAAACTATTAGAAAAAAGAAACAAGCTTATTAAATCTGGCAAAAAGTTTAAAACATTTTCTTCCTTTTATTTCCCCTTTCCCTCCCCTTTTAATATAAAAATTAACTTTCTGAAAAAGAATCTAGAATAGAAAAACGAAAAAGCGGCAACCCCACAAACAATAAATCTTCAAAATGGCTTGAAAAACGAGTATTATTCCCTTTTCCTCTCCAATTTCTGTTTTAAAAACATATTTTCGGTATTTTAGTCTTCTGAAATCTGCAGTTCAGTTTACATGACGTGAGAGAAAATCTGTAAAAGACTGCCCCCTCTGGTTTGGACCTTTGAACATCTAAATTGCTCCTCATTTGGTTATGCTTCAAGTAGAAAATTTAGAATCAACAGAAGAGAGGAAGAGCTCTCACTTGTAAAGAGGGTCGGTGGCAGGGAGAGAAGGATCCTGCCCAGCACGGAGGAGGTGTCATTCTTCTTGTTCCTGCAACAGCAGAGCACGCACACCATGAGAAGGGTCATGAACATGAAACAGACGCACAACAGGGAGATCCTGGAGGGAAAAAAAGCAAAAACATTTGATACCATCTGTCTAGAGATTGGTAATTTTGGAATATTGACTACATCGATATTTCCTTAATCTTCTGGATTTCTGGCATTTAATCTATACAGGGTGTCCCGAAAGGTCTTTTAAAAACTTTAAGAGTAAGTCAGCCATACAAAAACAAGTAATTTTTTCAATAGAACATGAGGTTAGGAACGTAAAAGAGTACTGCTACAGGGACTCTTTGTCAGTGAATTAAGAAAAAGAAAGGGATGCACCTACAAGGTATTCTTACTACAGATAAAATGTACAACAAGGTGCAAATTTACAATGGAAAGTTGCATGAATGACAACATACAAGTCTTACGCAGTATGACACATACGATAATTAAATAACAGGCAAGGCGCGGTATTAACAACAAACCTTTGGATTACTTAAAGTAAGTAGGGATGCATAATCCACGATATTTTCAATAATAAATATTTTTGCTATTGTTATTTTTAAATATTTGTTCTAAATAAGTGTGATTTCAATCACACTTTTAATATTCAAACTTTTAGTAAATGTATGTAAACTGTTTTGAAAAAAAATTAATAAAAATTGTCATTTCTTTTTATTACAATTTCTGCAAAATGTTGTTTTTTTAGTTCTATATACTGTCAATAGATGGCGCCTGTAGAGAAAACTACTACAATGGACTTCTTTAAAAGCAATTAGAAAGACCTAAATTTTTCAGGTTTCTCTTTTTTATATTTATTTTTTCATTTATTGTCTGTATTTCTGTTATTAAATAAACTATAGTTCTTAAGTTATTAATTAAAGTGTATTATTCACTTTGCTTATTTATGTTTGTTAAGTTTATTTCAATAAGGTTTATTTAAATTATCCTCATAGAAAATTTATCAATATTCATTTATCTTTGTATCAGCGTTCAGAATTATTTTCAGTCATGCGCTTTGTTGTATGTCGTTTTTGTGAATCAAATTTGTGGTTGTGATGTTATTGAACTCATTATGTGAATTGTAAATATCAAGATTTTAACATATGTTTCGATGTATCATGCAAGTATATAAATAAAAGAAACGCCGCTTGCAAAGAATCACAAAGATTCTAGTCACTGGGACATGAAATGGTGTTGTGTAATGCCCTCAATCTCCCTACTTAGGCTCTGGTTATGCTTAGAATAATTATGAAAGAAAGGCGGTTCTAAATTTCTACCGATTTAGTAAAAGGTTTTGAACGAAACATTTTTGAACACTGACGCCGAACGAATGAAATCTCATTAAACGAAAAGAATATAACTCTTCCAACTAAATAAGTTAATTCGACGGTTTACTAATTTGTCTGAGAATTTCCATTTAAATTTGAAATAAATCACTCAGTTTCTGATAAATTGCCAAAATACCCTAAACTGCGCAAAATTTTTCAAAACTATCTTAAAATTTCAAAAATACTTTTTCGAATGACATTATTTAAAGTTAGAAATAAACTTTTGAAATAAGTCCCTTTTTTTGTAATTGGAAAGTTTTTACGAAGGGGAAAAAATGCCCGTGAAATGCAAAATGGCATTATACACGTAGAGATAATATCATTTGAATTTACTTAGATAATGCTTTATAAGAAAATTTTTATTAAATATAAAGTATGTGAAAATGTTTCATTAGAAAAATTAAGTTACAATATGACCTTAAAAAGTTCGTGATCCTATGCCAAAAAAACTGCTATGACTATGCATACTTTTTGACTACATAGCATCAAATGAATATGAATTAATGCCGCCATACATGAATATTTGATTCTTGACAGAAGGCAACTTTTTCTTTAACAGGATAATGTTTATGGGCTGCATAATATCTTTAAATTGTGTGATGCATGATGCAAAAAACGTTCAAAACGCTTAACAGTGCAAACTGTACTATTTATCAAGAAAGCGTTTTTTAAATATTTTAATTAAATGTATAATCAATTAAAAAATATTGGAAATTTTAACGTTTACCCCCATTAAGTTCGGAGCGTATTATCGTATAAAAACCGTCTTTTTACACCACTTTTAAAATTTAAAGAAATTAGCTTTTCAGTGATACCAATTTTATTTTTTTGGTAAAATTCTTTTTCTCTAATTTTAATAAATTTTTCAAAATTAGTTTTAAACACAGTACTGTAGAAAAGCGTTTCCTTTATATAACCGCATGCAACAAAATAGCAAGATTGTGAATAATCAATGCGAATATTTTAATAGTTTTCGTGCGACTAAACAAAAATAAATATGGATTTTTCATTTTATTACTAATCAATGCCTTAACATATTTATTGAAATATCACTTCATTTAACATATTTATTGGATATTTTTCAACATGCTAATACTTCTAGTGTAAATTACGTGATGTAATAATTGTTAAGCACAGATTGCAACGATCAATGCAATCGAGACAGGCGAAGGCAAGTCGGACGAATCAAGCCTAAAACATTATCATTCCATTGTTTAGCAACGGATTCGGAAACCCTCCGCGCTTTTGCGCATGCGCCGGGCGGAGTTATTTTCATCAAAATAGGGGGAAAGTGAAGAATGGAAGGATGATGTTTACATTTTACTGAGCATGATCTAACAAAGAACTCCGGAAATGCGATCATATGACTCATTGCCTGACACCCCTTTCTGGTGTGAAATCGTCCAAAAGTGGTAGTCTCGGAATCCTTTACTGAACAGTACGATATTTCGGACTGGAGTTTCGAATATATATCTCTCTTTTTTTTAACACGGAAATTTAAATAATTTTTGAAGACATGATATGTGAGACAATTCTTAAATGAAACGTTTTTACAAACCCAAATTTTTTCACTCTAAAGATACGTTAATGTGTGTCATTAATTTTTTTATCTTTAACGTTAATTTTTATCATGATTATACGTTAATAACTATTCATTATTAACGTTAATTTTTATCATGATTAAAAAATTAAATATTTTTATTTTTTTAAAGTTTATGCTATGCAAATATTATTGAAGAAAGAAGAACGGATTTTCTTAAGAATTACTCATCAGGTTGTACCAGATGAATCTGAACATTGCTTTCCTTGAAGATTTCCTTATTAATATGCAGAGTAAGGAACATACTAGAACTATTAAATACAAAGTCTCTATTTCTGAAAGAGCCAAGGTCATCTACACTCTTCTTTTTTAAAAATATTCCTCTTTTTTAATGTTACCTTCACTTACAATTCAGGTTTATCTTTGAGACAGTCAAAAAGAAATGAAGCGTTCTAGAATTCGCAATAAAACAATGAAGAAAATAAATGGCATTCTGCATACAAATGCATCTAATTTGTTCTAAAATTAGACCATTCTTGCTAAAAATAGTATTTAGAATGTTTAGCATATCTAAATTAGTATTACTTTCCCTATTAATATCACTTCCACGACTTGTCATCTTTAAATTTTTAACCTTCGGGTGCACAAATTGTGTTGTTAAGCGACTTTCGTTACTATTAATAGAAATGTTATCATGATATTCACAAAACGAAGTCTAAATTTAGAAATGAAATAAAGAAATGTACGTTGTTGGAATACTTTGATTCGTGTGAATTTCATCCACGTGTCATGAATCAATACGTTATTTCATAATTAAAGTTTACATATTCAGTGTGCAAGGTAAATATTATCTAAAAAAACTTATTATTCGTAAATGAAATTCTGCAAATCTGTAAGTATTAAAAAGGGAATGAAGATCATTTGAATATTCTGGAAATAATTTGAAAGCAGTTGAGATTATGATGATTTACGAAAACATTACGAGGAATACGAAGTACGGCAAATAAGACGTCTCATATGTAGAGAGAAAAAAGAAATCTGGAGGTATCTTGTTTGGACTTTTTTGTATGCTCACACATAAGAATATCACTTATAAGGTGGTCCAAAGCGATTATGCCTATGTGTTATGCAGCCAGATGTTCTCTATTGGCATGAAAATATATTCTAAAAGCAATTAAAGTTGGCCTCCCTTTGATGATTTATCACTGATTTTTGATTTCTCCTTTTTTCATATTTTTTTGTTAATAACTTCAGAAACTATCTGAAGAGAGGGAATTTAACTTATTTGAACATTATGAATCTTTAAATTCAAAAGATATCTATAAGTTTGATTTTTTTGCTTAACTTCCGTTATTTTTTTAAAAAAATATTTTAATTACAGCTACAATAGTTTCACAGAAAGAAATGTATTCAATATTCATTCTAGAGAGATTAGCAACTAGTAGGCAAATAAACGCTTTAACTAATATATATATAATTTTCTCCTTGGATGTGAGTGGCAATGCATATAATATTTTCAGTTAATGATCGTGGAAACCTTCATATTAAAAATTTTCAGAAGCTTTGGTGCATTCCGATATTTTTTCTTCTTTATATTACATTTGCTTTAAAAGTGACATTATTCGTGAGTACACATTGTCTAATTTCTTCTCATGATTCAACCAAATCAAGGATCTTTTTTTGTTTCCTTTATTATAATTCTGTATAAATTTGTCTGCTTGTTTTAGTATTCCGATCTTTCAAACTGACACAGAAGATGATATCATATATGCTGAATTTCACATCATTTTGTGTATTGCTGAATGTTGGGATTGATACTTCTTTTGCAAATTGATAACTTGTCAATAGAAAGTAGATTTTTTTTGGAATATAATAGTTTATATCGAAACGTTCGAAAAAAAGGAAGAAAAAAAAACGACAATAAGAGAAATTTTTAGACAGTAATCGAGATAAACATAGCAAATACAGAGCGCTCAGAATTAAGTAGCGTTTACACTGGGACAATAGCTGGATGCAGCAGATTCAGTTAATATCACCAGCTATCAAGCAGCTCATTTATGTTCGCGCACTTATGTACGATTTAAGAAAGTCATTCCGTATTTTTTCATAAGTTGTTGCTTTGGTTTCCAAACATTTTATTTTGTTACTTGACCTCATTTCGCTTTTTTATGGGCCTTTTTTTTATTTTTCCTCCTTTTTTGAACATCGATTCATTTACCGGTTACTTTCATGGCTGAACTGACACCTCAAGCTGTCCACAGGAAGCTTTTAACCAAATACACAAAAAGAAATGTTGACGAAATATGTTGTAAACTTCTCCAGAATAATAAATAGTCTATTGAATGCTATGAGTTAGGGGAAATAAAAGAGTCGGGATGCCTAAACATATTAAAAAAGCCAGAATATAATTAAATTTTTTAAATGTGTTGACATTGCCAAAATGATCGCTGTCGACACAAAACTCATTTCCCAGATGGTTGTATAATGACTTTCTATTACCCAAAACATTGTCGACAGCACTTTCCGAAGTGTTTACATTGGGACAATAAAAAGGCAGTGATTGCTGCCAATAATTGCCCTAATGTAAACGTGGTCTTAAAATATCTTTGTTTAAAACTACAGAGAGAAAAAAGTATCTATCATAAGAACGCCAAATTTTGATGATTTGCTTTTGAGAATATGGGGAAAAGATTGATGTAAGAGAGAGAGAGAAAGTGACCCTACTTCACATGCTATGTATTAATGCTATGTTAGTGTTCACATGCTATGTTAGTGTTATGAGTATCGATTGCATTCCATACCACCTACAATTAGTAATTAGTATGCATCACGACTATGGTTTAATTTTTATATAACGACGTTTGGGCTATCTTGTCCTTTCTTCCTTTTCAGAAATTCTTTGCGTCATTCGTTTCACAATGTTCTGAAATTCATGTCACAGAGAATTGGCCTTTTGTAGCCATTATTTTTTTGTCTACAGCGCTCTGGATAGGGATATTTTAATTCTAATTATATGGTATATAGAATAAAGTTTGGAATCCACGGAAATGCTGAAATATTGAAACAAATTTTTTTAATAGGATTAACAGGTTTGGATAGGCAAGATAAATGTTTATATGTTTGAGAAAGTAATTTTCCCACTATATGATTATTAAAAATACTTATACAGTTGAACTTGGCTAATTCGAACCTTTTTAATTTGAAATCGTCAGTTATCCTATTTTTTTCAGGTCCCTTGAATTTCCTATTAGAAAAACGTCAAATCTCAAAATCTTAAAAAAATTGTTTTAATATCTGTGTTTTTGTTTGTTAAATACTTCTGAATTCAGTGGATTCAGTGATCGTGAGTAAAAAGTTTTTTGAAAGAAATTAATGAATTTGAGGACATTACTGCTGTACAATGAATGCAAGCAAAAAAAACTTCAATTTTTCAATGCAATTTTCTCATTTTTTTGAAAAACTTTGAGTAAGTTCTTTATTCTGCAACAGTGTTTATTTTAAAATTTTATTTTGCAAATGCTGTTTTCAAAGTGCTGCATATTTTTTCATTAAAATTACTTACTTAATTTCTAAATTTAATGTTTTTTCAAAATTATTAATTTAAAAAATTATAACAATTATTATTTTATTAAAATTGCTTATTGGTTATTAATTATGTATTATTTATTAAAAATGATAACATTAAAACTAAATCTTTTCTACCATTTTTAGTTCAAGATTGTCATTTTCTCTTGCTGTACTCACCTTTAAACACAAATTTTCTTAATTCGAATTTTTGGATGAGTCGTATTTTTATTGCGGTCACGTCAGCTTTGAATCAGCCAAGTTTCACTTTATCTTATAAGAAATCCAAGAAGACTTAATACTTACCAAAAATACCAAGCTGTAAAAAGATAAGCCAGTTCACAGGATCTGGGTTTACGAGGTTTCCTATCGAAGTAAAAGTCATCTAGAAAGAAAAATTATGTAGCAGAAATGAAGAAAATTAACTATTCATGGCTCTATTATTACACTTTTAATTGCTGTTTTACTATTTTGTGCAAAATGACTTCTAATACAACTACAAAGAAACTAACGTATAGTTTCTTATTCGTTTCTGCTGTAAATTATAACGGACATTCGGCCATTATTATTTGATTAAAGCTATTTAGGAACGGATGGAAGAAAAATCAATCACGTGACATTTCACTGTGAAGGAAAAAGTCGGAATATAGATTTATCAACCGATTTTGTTTAGAACCGGAAGAGAGAAAATTCTCTGTCCCTAAAGTGCAATTCGCTCCTCAAAGGTCCTTAGAAAGACAGGACTAGTTGAAAAAGTGCGACAGGTGATGAAAAGTTAATGGAAATCTATTTGAAATTGTAGAAATTGGTCCCGCTTGCGTGCCATGAGGTTCATAGAAAGTTCTGTTGATTTACGACATCCATAGCAATATTGATTATAAATACAATGCGAAATCAATACTTCCCCAATAAACGCCCCCGCCATTGAAAGGACAGTAATCATTTCATCAAAGAACAATGCTCGGATGTTGAGGCGAGAATTTCAGTTATCGATGGGCTCGTTAGGAGTAATACCATCTCAATGAATTGTATGCATATTGTTGAACTATCTACGATCAGCCCATCCGCTTTTGTATGCATTTTTTCTATTCTTTTATAATGAATATGCTTTGATGTATTTTGTATGTGAACTGACAGAACTTCTGATATGTAAAAAATACACAAGAATTTTAAAAATACACAAGAGCTTTCCAATGCTTTATTTAGGATCAATGCAGTGCTTTTATAAACTTTTTCTTCTACTTTACAATAAATACGCTTTTATGCAAATATGCTGGGCTTCTAAAGATAAATTATATCAGAAATTCAAAACTTTTGTTTATTTAGGAGTAACTTATAAGCTGATTCTGTACGTTTTTATGATCAATATGCCTTTATACACTCTAGAAGTGTACAAGCAGGGCTTCTGATGTGTGAGAGAAAGATAAACATAGAAACTTGTAGATACATTTTTTTTGCATTTCAAGAAATCTATATGAAAATGAAGAGCAATATGACACGATTCCGCGGAAGATCCATTGTGCATGTAAACCAGTTGTAAACTGAATGCTATTCCCTCAAATATCCTCGCATTAGTGCAATGTGGAAAACTGAAGAATAGTGTGCCCGCTGGGGTGCCATCCGATTCACCACTGTTCAAAATTAAGAGAACCAGCCTCATTAGTGGTGTTACAGTTTCGAAATAGGGGAGGGAAGGAGCTTCGTTATGTGCAGCCACTCATTCAACATTATTCAATAAGAGCTTCCATTATCTATAATCAAAGACGATTTAAGTTAAAACCACGAGTTGTATCATTACCTTCAGCTAAATAGTTCTGAATATGACATTGTATTTAAAAGCAAATAATATATTAATAGATAATTTAGTTTTAAACACCGGTAATCAAAATAGACGTCACGCACCTCCAAGTATACACTATCACTGCTCAATTATTTGTCGAAAAACTGCTGTTCTACCACGAATTAACCTCATATGATCTGAGCCAACCATGCCTTTCCAAATCACCAAAAGACATTTCTTAATGAAAGTTGCCTTTGCAACGACTGTCAATAAGTCTCAGAGGCAAACGCTTCAGAGAACTGGATTTCACTCGCCAAATGCTGTATTTAATTATGGGCTCTCTATGGTGCCTTTACAAGAGTCACTCAATCAAACAATATTCCTGTATGAGATACCGAAAACGACAAAAAAATTCCAGATGTGTATATTCGGTTTCCTTCTTAGAAGACTTTCAGGGAGAATTGGTAGACACTTTCTATTCGCTTGGAGGAAAATTAGGAAAACTTCCAACAGCAGCACAGCCAGAGAATAGATCTCAATTCCCGCAATTCATGTTTTTAAGTCATGCTACGGCATGCTTTAACCCACTAAGCCACTCTAGTAGGATTGTATCATCAGTTCGTTCATATTTACGAATTTATTGTGAAATTTTGCATTGTTATTTTTGGTACATATAAACTACACAAAATGAAAACCCTATGCATATAAAATGATCAGCTCAGCACGTTAACGCCAGAAAAAAATATATCTAAAAATTTTGAATTTGCTAATGGGGTCAGTCCAGGCTCCCATGATACAGGCCAAGTGCGGAAGACCGATTTTAGAATCCAGTGTGTTTCTTTCGAAGAAAAAGAAAATGACGTCACAAAATAGTGTGATGCAGTTAGGTAAAATGCGCGTTGACGATTACCTCTTGACTGTGACGTCACTTGAATTGACTCCATTCAGATCTGTTTATTCCATATAAAATCACGTCTTATGGTTTAAATTTGTTCGTGGTTGATAAATTCACATGTCACAATCGCCTGGGGAGAGGCCAAGTTAAGGCGCTCTAAACAACAGATGGGGTAGTTCTCTCAGCTTTGTTAAAAGTATTTTTTAGAGAAAAGATTGAATTAATGAAAGTTTTATAATAATTCAAAAATAAGGTAAATCTAAAAAATAAATTAATTACTTTTTAATCATTAAAATTGTCATATAAAATCAAATTTGTGTTTCCTCACATTTTTTTTATCTCAACAGCTTATACGTTAATTTGCTTTAAAAAAATTATTAATGAAGGCAAAATCTCTTTAAGAAAGCTACCATTTCACTAGTATCATTCGAAGTAATTATGCAATGGGAGGCCATTCCCAAAATGCATATTTTGAGATTTAAATGTTTTCGTAAAACGTTATGGGAAAAAAAAGTTATAATTCTATTTCTCTCCTTCTTCTTCTATAATTTGTTATCGCATTATAAGTCGTTTGCTATGCGAAAGATTGGAATTGCGGCTTACTTTTCTGTAGAAAATTACACACTGTTAGAATCAAATTACAGTCGAGTCCCGATAATCTGAGTTGATCGGGACTGACACCAACTCGGATTGCTGAAAACTCTGGTTATGCGGACTACATAATAAATCGAAGAGAAACATTGGGCTTTATATATGTACGTATAACTGAAAAATAGAGATATCAAATAGCGAAAAAATAACGAGCACACAGATTTGTAAATTTAAAAATGTATTTTAAATAACATCACACTTACTTGATTTAATGTTTTAAAAATGAATATAAAGTTTGTTTTTGAGCAGAAAGTCTCTTTCTTGCTGCGTTGTTTCGCAAGCTTTTCAAAAATAAAACGTTATGTGGTAAAGCATCTGGTTGCTGCTCAACATAGCGAAGGGCAACATCTAACGCTGCCGGGCCTTCTGCATGCGAAATAATCGTATCTGTATTTTATCTTCTCAATTTTTTATTACTTTTTTTAGCTACCTCGGATTAACAGGACTCGGATTAGCGGGACTCTATTGTACTATGAATCTGAAATCCATAAAATAGTGGTTGTCCCGATTGCATTAGTGCATAATATTTTTAATAGAATTACGCATTGTAAGGATTTAAATGTGGAAAACGATAACAATATGGAAAGTAGATCAATGAAACACAACAGTTTCTAATTACTTTCGGGAAAACCTTACTCATAGTAGACGAAATAAGGTTTATAGCTGAAAGTTAGAATTAAAAGTAAAATTAAAACGATTAAAAACTTCAAATACGTATTTAAATTCGTAACAAAATAGCGCAATCTTTTGTTGTTAAAAGAAATTAAACATTTTATAAACAATATAATAACAAATTCAAAAAATAACTAGCGAGGGTGTTCACAATACCACTTTTTCATTTATTTTCACAATACGGCATGTTTTGTGTTTAACTTCATAATATAGTGAAGTGAATAGAGTAAGCATTTTAGGTCTTTTTCCTTTGATCAATTGGAACAAAAATCAAACAGAAATCAACCATTTTTGTGCCAAGATCGTTTATAAACGTTCACTCAACTAGCTTATAGGGTTTTTATGTTATCGCGCTCACATACGCAAAGGTAGACAGACAGTCAATAAGTTGACTGTCTGTCTACCTTTAAAGAGAAACTACTAAGAGAAAAATTTGACACAGATTTGCAATTCTATTTATAAAATCATGGTCGAATCTCATCAACTTAACTAAATGCGCCTTTGAGTTGTCGTGTTCCTATGTACACAGTCGGACAGACAAACTCCTCGTAAACGGATTTCTTCCACAATTTGATTTTGAAACGTAATTTTACTGTAAAAACCGCATACCAAATTCCACCCGTGCTACTTCATGAGTTTTTAAGTAGTTGCGCTCACCAAAAATGACATTTTCGGATTCGGGGAGATCTGAAAAGTGGCAATTCGTCCAAGTGTTTGAAGATTACAATGGCTCCTTCTCTATTTCGTATACGAGAAAGTGAAAATGTCAAAATAAGTCATAATTTACCGACATGGATATCATCATGAATGAAAATATTAATATAAAGATGGATAATGAAGCTGCCTTATTCAAAAAGATGAACGCAAGCCGAAACATAAAACACGTTGTGTGTTTATTGCTTTATGCATCGAATAGATAATTCACTTCTGATGAGCTTACGTCAGCTTTATTTCTTAGAA
Organism: Araneus ventricosus; assembly: GCA_013235015.1. Taxonomy (NCBI): domain Eukaryota; kingdom Metazoa; phylum Arthropoda; class Arachnida; order Araneae; family Araneidae; genus Araneus; species Araneus ventricosus. The sequence goes on from BGPR01000217.1 coordinate 483,850, forward strand.
TAATACCGTTCCATTGTTTAATGAGCAATTTAAAGAAGCTTGGACCTGAGCAACCAAATTTTACAAACAAGCTGTCTCGTATTCAGTCACATCTATTTCAAAAGAAGAGAAATAATAGCAATCTATGGATTTACTCATAATGATTATGCACTTTTTCTAAAAAAAGCCTCATGTTCGAGATGTACTTTTTCTAGAAAAAGGCTTTCTACATTATAATGCAAATGGCTTATTGACTAACCGATTGATTGATGTGCACCTTAATGAAACTTTGGTCCGAACCCATTAGAAATCAATAAATAGCCCATCCACTACCGATAAATGCATTTCGATTAAATGTAACTATAGCTACTAAAAACTATTTCCTCAAATGAAGAATAATGCATAATACTGTCATAGGAAATCCGAATGGTAATATTTTCTGATTAAGTTGAAATCAAATGGACGAGTTAAAAACCTGTCACGCCAGCATGTTATTAAGCTACAATTCAATGAATTGATGTTGGATGTTAGCGTGCCAGGCGAATAACTAACTACCCTGCAGTATTTGCAACTGACGAAGTTGAAAACATGACCTTGACCACGTACATTGTTGAAGCTTATCATGCAACCCTTTCGCCTTTCCCAACAAAAAAAATATTTGTATTTACACAACTGCAGTTTTTAAAACTTATTTCAGGTGTTTTCTCATTGAGGAATAGCACGTTACTTCGAGAATAAAGAATAATTGCGATCGACCTTAAATTAAATATTAAAAAACAGCACTGCATTTTTAAAAACACATTAAAAATTCACAGCGTGTGTTTAGGTAGCAGCGATAAAAATGGAAATGTAGCTCTATTTCTTTACATTTTACAAGGGCATTACTAACAAATCTCGTTTCTGAGATTTCTCACATTTTTAACTCACTATAATGGAATCATATCATGCTAGTGAGATTAACGTCAATTGCGCCGAGCTAGCTTAATTTTGGAATCTATTGCGCATCTTGGAGGAGGAAAAAAGGAAGAGGACTTGACTTATACGTGAATTAAAACATACTTAAATCAATGCAAATAAATTTAACAGATTAATAATTTGGGGCTTTCCAGTTTAAAATCACGAAGAGATGTATCATGTGTACTGCTTTAATTTTGCAAAGTCATCAATCATGTGATTGATAACGGTGGTATATTTAATTGTATTCATTTTAGTGTGACAACCAGAACTTTCAGAAACAAAAGCTTATTTGAGAAATGTATTTATCAAATTTAATTATAAAGATAATTTCTCATATAAAATTTCTAACGAGTATTCTGAAGACCTGCATATTTTCACATGTCCTTTAATGTTTTCAAAAATGAACGTTTACTGCTTTTGAATTCTTAATATGCCTTTAAATGTTTTAAAACTGAGTGCATAATTACTATTTTTAACTTTTTATTAAGATTCAATGTTTACAACTTTTAAATTCATGTTATGTCTCTGTATTTATTAGTGCATTCAATTATTACTCTTTGTCTGATGTTCATTTTGTTGCATGCAGCACTGTAACGGAATTTTTTCTGTAGTGTGCACTTTCTTTAAATAAATAAATAAATGTGCATGACGTCACACCGCAGAGTAAAACATGGTGTGTTTAGATGTTTGACGCCATGCACTTATGTTTGAGACTACTCGTGAATTGAATCCATCTTTCCCAAAAACATGATTCAAAAAATTACCCCATTTGCATCAGTAAGCAAAATAATTCGCAAGAATTTAATTTTTACCAGCTGCGAAAAAATACGTTCGCGACGGCGACGGAAATCCGCTGCTGCTAAGTGAACATCGTCACGAGCGTAATATTCCAGAGCTGGTGATAATCCTTGCCAGCGTATTATTACGCGGCCGATGATAACTGGTATTAGGTATGTGCGGATTATTCCGCTTATAGATGCAGATGAGTTTTTGGAATGATACTGGCACAGCTACATTATTTAATAATAAATTACTAAATTGTTTACAACGGCATCAGAAATTTCCTTAATATAGTAATTAAGCAAATCGTTCGCAATGGTACAGAAATCTATTTAACCCTTTCGACCCGACTTTTGCGTAATTAAAATAGTGTAATTAAATTATAAAAAGTAGTTTAATTTAATGCTGACATACTAAAAGAAGTATTCTATGAGTTAAATATCGTTCACTTTTCCCGTTTTTTTGGAAATCTCTTGGGACAATCGTATTGTCGACTGGGACTATTCCAGTTAAACGTCTGTGAAACTCTCTTTCCAGAAAAAGATGAGCATGTCAGGGAAACAGCTTTACATCTTCGTAACAATAATCTTGTTACGAAGACAACAAAAACGTAAGTCCACCATTTGCAATCTGAGAGTGTTTCCAAGTGTCTTCAATCATAGTTTTATTCCCCGATTCCTTAAGAACACTGAAAACATAAAAACCCATGTAAAAGTGGGATTTATTTACTAATTGGGAATAAAGTCTAATCTACGGGACGTATATGCCCATTAGGGCCTAAAGGGTTAAAGTAAATAACCATTAATCGAATTAATTCATGCCCACGTGACACACGTTAAATACACAGCGCCAATTTAACATGCAGGAATTCATTGCCGATCTCTTGCAGGAGTAAAAAGAACGTTATATCACAGTATAGTGTAAGGCACTGTGTATCCCTGTGCACGAGTAGTAACTCTAGTGTCCTGTATCAACTCCCTTCCGAGCTGAAAAAATAAATTAATTAATTAATTAAATTAATAAAAAAATTATTCTGTATACTTTTGGAATCTTATCCTGGTTCCTGAATCTTACTCTAGTGTCCTGTATCAACTCCCTTCCGAGCTATAAAAATAAATAAATTAATTAATTAAATTAATAAAAAAATATTCTGTATACTTTTGGAATCTTATCCTGGTACTTCCAGCATTAAAAGTGCCGCAAATTGATGTTCGGAATAGTATTTCATTTTGAAATCCAAATCATGCTTTGTAGGATTAAATGATTCTTCACAGCGACCTCAACAACGGATGTAGTAGTGTGGATTTCTTTTTGAAAAATGCACATGATAGTTTAGTCGAATTGTGCTTCGACAAGGAAAAAAATACATATCCAGCATTTTTATTGATTTAATTTTTTAAAAACGACTATTTAGATGCCATTTCAAATTGTAGAACAGTATTTTTAGAATAGGAATTTTTTTCAGCAGCACTTTCGCTTAAAAAGAATGCAGGTATCGATCTGAAATTTTTATAAAATATTCCCTCCTGTATAATCCACATTGCTGTGGAATAGTAAACATTTCACACAAATTGAAAAAAAAAGAATAAAAAATATTTTTGAAAATTCACGTTTTTAAAAATTTACTCCTGACCTAATTTAGCTACTTTAACGTTCGACGGCTCATTTTATAAGCTTTTTTAATACCTACAACTTTTCCATTTAAACTTTTCCTTTTAGATTAATAGCCTTTTATTTAAACGAGAAAGAGGGAGGGAGGGATGTTTCAACTTTCCCTCCCCCTCCCCCTTATCTGGTCCGATATCTTGTTACATGATATAGTGGCCTGGTTTGGTTGGCCAACACAATAACTTAAAACCTTAAAAATGCCGTAATGTATTTTTTACACATTTTGATACTTTTGATGACAATGTGACTGGCCTATGATCCTTTCGTTTGAAAATAACTAAGACTTGGATTATAAACATCTGTTATTTTTTCGTCACTGGTTGTTTTCACGATGATAAGTATTGCATCGTAGAAATTCTCAACTGATGCGTCTCGAAGTATTCCAACCTCAATTTGCGCTAATTCTTCATTCTCAATAATCTTCCCATAATTCGATTTTTTCCGTTGTAAAAATGATCTGTAACTAATTTAATTAATGATCCATAGTTCTATAGCGCAAAAGCACAATCTGCTTATACAAAAACTTTCAAAAATTTTCTGAATTTTTAAAATATTTTCTAAATATAAAGAATCATGCTTTTTCCCGCTGGATGAGGAAAAAGTATGTGATTGAATAGTCCCAACCGGTTTTATCCGGTTTAAAACGTACAGCGCATGCATGTAGCTTGTGATTATAGGAATTCTAAAGCTCTAACCGGGGAGGAAAGATGTCGGGTTTTCTTTGATTGCAATGGGTTTGTATTCAAAGAATTCCTTCAGCATAGTCATACAGTCACTAAAGAAAAATACGTTGAAGTCCTTAAACATCTGGATGATTCTATGAGACGCAAGCAGTCATGGGCAAGTCTTGGGTGACCCATCATCAGGGGTGTAGTGGAACCGGAACGCCGTTTCGGCACTGCTTATTTTTTACGAGATATAAATAAGAAAAAAATGTGAAAATGTCCTTAAATCAGCAAGAGTTTTTTCACCCAGGTTAGAGCGTTCTGGCATTGCTTTTAAAGCGTCCCGGCACTGCTTATTTTGCGCCTACACCACTGCCCATCATGATAATGCACCGGCTGGTAAGTGCATCCTAGTGTCAAATTATCAGTCAAAACATCACATTCTGGCGCTTTCACAACCAGCTTATTCCCCTGATCTCACCCGATGTGACTTTTTGCTTGGATAAAGAGGTTGCTTAAGGAGCAACGAGAAAAAAGAATTTGGAAACCCTTCTAGGAGGGCGCCATTTTTTTGTCTTGTCCGAATCAGATCGGCAATAGTTCTAGACCATCTTTTGATGGCAATTTTTTCTTTTTTTGGATTACGGATTGAAAAGAACTTTGGAATGAATAGGGGATAATAGCCTTTATATCTGAAAATCCCAAAACTCCCTTCTTCAAATCAAATCAAAGGAGCAACGATTCTCAAATTCCGAGGAAATGCCACGAGTAGGACGAAGACACAGGAAGACGAGGCAAAAAAGGCTTAGAATCCAAATTTACATCTTTGTACGAACAATCGTAAAAATGCATATTTGCACAGAGTATTTACTTCAAAGGAGACACCGAATACAGTAAAACCTCTGAACAAGGTCACCCTCTCTTCCAAGGAAAACTGACCGCTCAAGAGGCTTGCCGATGTAAAGGGGTTTCATGTTTGAAAGTACAAAACAGTATTTAAACGAGCCCTAATTTATTATTTCTGAGAAAGCAGGTTTTAAGAATCATCTAAAGAAAAAAGAACTTTACTCGAAAATTTCTAATTTTTTTTTGTAAAAGATACAATTTCTGTTTGTTTGAATATATCAATTTTTTTTGGACATAATCGTTTTTAGTTAGAAAAATTATCCCCTAATCGTTTCATTTGTAGGAATGGGCATTTACATCATCTATTTTTACTAAAGACTCTTGATCTGAAAGTTTCATTTGACCTGATGTTCGTAAAGCCATATTGGCAGCTTCTTTGTTGCACCCTCAAAGGCGCAGTTGAACTTTTGAGTTAGTTATACGAGTATTAACATTCCGTTTCGAAACAACGCGAGGGTTATTTTGGAACGGATCTTGTAATTTCGAAAAGCGGTCAGACGACTAGAACCACGATGAGCTGGCACCCCCTTGTCAAGATTCCACACCACACCAACGAGAGGGCGTTTGATCCACTACGTATGATTTAGCACGCAACAAGCCCACGTACATGATGGATCTTTAATGGAATCGGTTTTCGAACCCGGAACCCACCAGTTCCGAAGCCGAGACCTTACCACTAATCCACCGCAGCCATTTGAATGCCGAACCCTGGCAGAGACCGAAGTTTTCTTTTCTCTTCCCATTGGAAGAGGAATAATTCATTTCCATCTGATATCATATGAGTTCTTGAGTGTATCCCTTTTTTTTGTTCTTTTTTTCCTTCCCTTTTTTTCTTTACAAAAGGTCCAAAGTCAGTGAGATGAAAGGAATGTGCATCATTTAAGTCGAACTGGCTACCAACCTGGCCATTCAGAGGGATCTGAGTGGCAATTCCTATAGATTAATTTAACATTTTGTGTATGGACCGAAATTTCCGCGCCAAACAAAAGTGGCGTTGAGACGGGCGACCTCTATTTAGGGTGGCCGCTTAGAGAAGTTATACTGCTAAGAGGTTCTATCTGTTCCAATTCAGCCATAGCAAAATAAGTTTTTTAGTTTTTCGAACAAAGTAGTATAATATTACTAAAAGTTTTAGCTTCATGATAAGGGCATTAAGAACTGATGAACTGCAAGCATGCGCTTTTTTAAAAAGTATAGTAATAAATCACCTCTTTAGAAGTTTAAGAAGAAAGATTTACGGCCAATACAAATGGCTGATTAAGATAACCAGAAAAACTGGATCTGCCGTAGCATTCGAGTCATCTGAATGACAGCCGCTGGATTAGCTCGAGTACTGAGGCCTGAATCCTAATGGCGATCACCGGCCACGGCCCGACCCCTCACGTAGGAGGTACGTCCCACCATCCCAGCGTCCCACCATTACTATACCCCCAGGCAAAGCGAGTGCCTTAGGGTGTCTCAAAAAAACTTTTAAAAAAAAAACATTGCTCCCCATTGTTTTTCCCATTCCTTTTGGTCCTAATAGAGAGTATATGAAGGAATATTGGTCCTAATAGAGAGTATAGAATATAATCACAAATAAATATTAACTGTACCCTTAGCCACTTATCATTTGAGGAAAAAAAGCATTAAATGATGGAAATTTGCGCTAATTATGCGTTGTTGCTTTTTTGAAACACCATATAACAGTTACTGTAAGTTCACAATAACAGCTTAAAAATTTACTAAAATGTTAAAGAAGGATATAAAAATGAATGAAATAAATTAAAATCTACAATTAATGATAAATCTACAATTAAATTAAGTTAAAGTAACAATGAAATAAGTTAAAATCTACAATTAAATTAAGTTAAAGTAACAATGAAATAAGTTAAAATCTACAGTTTTATTTGACAGTTTAACACGTAACATTAAGAAAATGATTAAATACTTACAGTAGTTAATTTTTCAAATAACTTGTAAAAATTCCAATAACTGTCAAATAATCTCATGTCATCACTTCAACTACTTTAGATTTCATTCAAAACTGACTTCTTAAAGAAAGGATTTTTTTCCTACTTTTTCAACAGACTGAAGTAGATTTTGAGTCAATTCTTCATTTTTAGTTATCGATTGACTGAAATCTTCCATTAGTTTTACCCTCGTTCGGCTTTGACATTTACTACTTTTAAGTTCTTGATAAAAGTTTTCATTTCTTTGAACCTGAAATCTTCTTCCCAGGCCCAAGGATTGTTTTTCAGCCATTCCCATCTTGGTTCTACAGATGAAAAAATCAACCATGACTTCGGTCCAACCAATTGATGCAGTTTTGTGGTATGATTTAAAGCAGGGAAAATGGGGATCCCAGTGGGAAGTGATTTTTCATTAACTTTGCATTTCATTAAGAATGCTGCAATCTTCTTCTTTTCAGAGTCTGACACTTTCATAGAAAAGAAAGACAATGTTACTGCTTCTTCTGTCAAATTATCACAAATGTCTACTGAAAGTTAAAAGGCCAACTCTGGCAACCCTATGTTCGTATTTCTCATACATGTTCGGGGACTCCCAAAACATCAGATCATTTACAGGAGCATCTGCAGCATTTTGGGCATTCAGCCAGGGCCCAGAGTGAAATTGCTTTTAAATAATTTTAAGATATCTTAACACCACAGATTAAGAAAATTTTAGGTGGGTTGTCCCTGTTCCAAGTGCTAAGTTTTTAGCACTTTAATTACGTATTTCATTTCAGCTGATTATATTGTTTTTAGGTTAATCCTGGACTTATTAAAATGTTTTAGTGTCCTAAATTTCACCCTTGGGGAATCCCAATTGATACCTTTGTTTTTTTCCTTCTTATTTTCGAAATTTGATCATTTTATTCTTGTATTTTTATTGATGTTTGACTGACGTGGACTTTTGTGGATTGTATTGTTTTCTGGACTAATGAGGGAATGTTTTTAATGCTCCTTTTGTAAGATTTTTAATGATATACTTTACAAAAAATTTTATTGCCTCCTTCTTTTTACTGGTGTATTGTGATGAGCTTATAGTTGTATTTTACTCATTTAAATACACTCTGGGTAACTCCCTTTTTAAGTATTTTGAATTTTTTTAATGTTAGTTCCAAATCTGGTGACTAAAATCAAACAAAATTCAATTAAATTATGGTTCTCTCCAAGTGTAATATCGGTTCAGTGGCGTATTGGGGTTTTTTTATTGTGAGTGTGTGTGTGTTTTAGGTTACTTAATTTACTTTTGTTGTTGTCCATTTCTTGCGGTGTTTTTAAAGTTCTGTGCTGTGTTTGTGATGCCTTTATGTGTGTCGTGTCATATTGATATATTTGTATTGCTTTTATATTTCCTCACCAGTATGTTAGATGCTTTACACCCTTTCGGGTAGACCGTACAGGTGTGAGTTTTCATTAAAAAAATTCAGTCAAATCTTAAAAATAATCAAATCGTTGTACAAACATATTTTTTTTGCAGTTTTTGGATTTTGCCATTGTCATATTATAGCTTTTTAATAAAAGCATACATCTTTGCGGAGTAAAGTATTGCATACATTCGCCTGGCATTGTGAAATGCCCCAGGCATTTGGCAATAAACTCCCCGAGGAAAATTTCTCCCAATTCTATTAGGACAATCTCGGCGCATTCCATGTAGTCACTGACTACAGAGAATGTGTCGCAGTCAGAGATTACATGGTCTCTGACTGAGATAAAAAAAAATCTACTTTTTGAAATGTGGGGAGGATGATTAAGATTAAAAAATAAATAAAAGATTTGGCACCTAACACGCCATTTTTTCTCTCTCGCATTAGATACCAAAAGTATTGAAATCCTGCAAATTACAATTATGTTCAATTAAACGACATTAACACATCTCTTAAAAAAGAGAACTCGTCAGAAGTGTTGCAAACGCTTTTTTTCCGGTGGTGAGAAAACGCTTCGGTTATTTTCTGAGAAAAGGTTATTTCTAACAGGCAACCGTTTTTTTTTCATTCACCGTTAAATGGAAACAAAGTAAATCACATTATTGCCTGACTAATAACATTTCTAGACTAATTTTTACAATGACAGTTAAAAGTAAACGCAAATAAGAAACCGTCGAAATAGCATTTGAGAGAATGCAAAGTTAATAGTAAAATTGCGTGATTTAATGGCCGTGTCAGAATTCAAAACGATGCAGTGTAATCTACATCTCTTTGGTGAATTGGATTAGAGATGATTGCACTAATAAGAACTGAAATGCTTTATTGATGAATTATTGATCAAACGGAACGTAAATATACTAACCCTAACACTAGATAGATTTGCATTTTAAAGTATATGATTAAAATAAAAAAATCCACATCTGACTTTTTCCATTTAAAATTATGATACACAACCTTTGACTTTCCTACATTTAAAGGCAAGATTTGCTCAACACATACACACAAAAGTCTACAGGTCTACTTGCATTCCACAATTCTTGTAAAGGTTAACAAATTATATTTTTTATTTCTTATTATACTTGAATACATCATGAAAATGCTGTACTAAAGTGCAGACGATATTGAAATGAAATGGCTCATATACAGATACCAATGTTGTTAAAACAAAGAAATTAGATTTAGAGGGGAGTAGCTGAATTTGGACAATTTTATTTAGGCCGTAAAAATAAGCAACTTATGTTGTAATGATATAAATCTGGTTTATGGAATTGTTTTTAAGACAGCTGGAGATGAAGCATTTAGATTTAGGTATCATCAATTAATTATCTTAACAAAATACAAAAAGCCCTTAAAGGTGTGTTAAAGTAAGTAGCGAATTATGATATTATACCTTCAAATAATAGGAAATTCGTTTGTCTACACTTTGCTAAAATAATTTTACTAAAATAGTTTAAAGATAAGGTTAAGAAAATTTTTGTTGTTGTTATCCAAAAGTTGCCTAGATTGGATCACAAACACTTGCCTAAATTGGTCTTTTTAAATGAATGGGGAAATTATCTTGAACTAAAGGAATAGCTCAGAGAGCAGTTATCACCACTAGTAGTCCTCATAAATCAGAAGTGTAATAAGTAAAAGCAATAAATAAATAAATCTCTACTAATAATAAAGGAGAGTGTGTAAGTGTGTTGGAGCTCTCCAGGCAGGACCGTTGTATCTAGAGCTACGAGATTTGGCACAAACATACTTTGGAGGGTGGGAATATGCAACCCGGAGCCATTTTTTTTTAAATTTCAATTAATTAAAAATTAAGCAAAATTTTGTCATTTTTTCCTTAATACCTTCCGAAAATATTACAGCACAAAAATCATTTTTTCGCCGTCTGAAAGTGCAAAAAATTACCTTTTCAATGATATCAATGAAGTTGCTGTACAATTTTTTCTCTAATTTTAATAACCTTTTAAAAATAGTTTTTGGCATAATTTACAACAATACTTTTCATTGTTGCAATGCAATTCAAATCTTTTTAATTGTTTAAAGAAATATTTAATTTCGTGTTTCTCTTTCATTTCATTTATGCTGGTTGAACGCTGAGTTAATATCCTAATGCATTTTGGTACTGGATACATGCTACTGGATATATGATGCTTTAAAATGTGCCGATGTGCCGCGACATTTTAAAACTAAAATCAAATGCATATTTTGCAAGAGGAATAAGAGATTGAAGTTGATGCCGACAACGGGCAATTGTATGCTACATGGCACAGGCAGTTATTTGACTCCATTAGGGACGTTCACGAAGACAACGAACAGAATAGGTGCAAGGCTACTGAAAGAACATGGATTAAATGGTTAACACAATTTGAAATTGAAAATTACTTTGTTAAGGGAACCATGAATATCAATTTATGCATAAGAGATTCAGCTGAAATTATATTCCCGGCGAACAAGCTGGTAGCCGAAGACGGTTAGTAAACAATAAAATAAAATAATAATACTAAAAGGACAATAAAGTCATTAAATGTTGAATCAACAAGGAACAAAAGCTCAGATTACGTTTTAAGATAAATGATACAAAACGTTGTTTTGCGTCATTTGTGAGGAAACGAAGGGAGAAAAGAAAATATGTTTGTCTTTATTTTGCATAAAGAAAATTGTGGTCCAATCTGGGAAACCAGGTTCCTTGATTGAACCGATGACGCAATTTTTTATACTATGTTTTCTCCTTTAAAGTTATTTCTTAAAAAAGTTAATTAAATTATTTTGAGGATAAAAAAAATATGTCTTTTTAAAAATTACTTCTCTATCATAGCACATTTTGCGCACAGTGGGTCGATGTTCTGGTGATCTAAATTTGGTAACCTTTCCTTATTATCGCAAAAGTCTTAGGTATTTATTAAAATTTAAATAACTCAAGTTAATCATAAACAAGAAAGTTTCACATGCAATTAAAACTGTGTGGGAATTGAACAGAAAGAGAAAAGGATAAATGTTTCTTTTTACCGAAATCAATGATAAAGTCCGAAAAATTTATTCTTGCATATAAAAAAAATCATTTGAAACAAATGCTGGTTATCTGTATCATCATGCAGAAATTAAATTTAGAACAAATTTTAATTTGTAGTTTTAGCACAGTTTGCATAAACTTTGAAATTTAGAAAACCTTTAATGAAAATGTTATGAATAATTCATGAAACATCAAATATTTTATCTCTCAAATATTTTTATATTTTAGCTCTCAGAATATCAAGAATTTTCACCATTTTTGTATGGCTTCAAGATGAAACCAATACCCTATAAATAATATCAAGAAGGAATTACAATCGTTATTAAAGTGAAAAAGAATGCTTTTAGTAAAACAATTATTTAAATTTTAGAAATAATAAAATTCCAGTATATTCGAAATGTTATATAAAATATGTGTTAACTATTTCCTATGGCACGAACTTCCATGAATTTTTTAAAATTGATATATATGAAGAAAGAAAATTAGCTACAATTTACAGAAGGAATTTGCTGTATGCAAACAAGTTTTACGAAGAGTAAGAATAAGAAATCAAAAGGAATTTATAGAACAAGTAACTTTCATCATTTTTCAGAAGTGAAAAGGCATTTGTTGCTGCTTCTTACGCAAAGAAATATTAAAATTACTGCAAAATAATTCTAAATTGAATTCCATGAAAATCGAATTCCCACCCTTTTTTGAATCTAAGGCAAAACCTTTTAATGGTTCATAAGAATCAGATATTAAGCGAAATTATTCGTTCACAATTTTCATAGTTTAAATGATTGAACTGACTAGTGTAAATAATGACAGTAAATTGGCCAGAAGATAAATAAAACTTTATAGAGTAGACAATAATTAGAAATATAATGTTTTGTTCAAAACTTGCTTATCCTTTTTTAGTAGATAATGGTAAAATATAAAACTGAACAGAAACTAGACAATAAATTATTGGACATGAGGTTCTATCATATTTTTGTATTGTTATATTAAAACTTTGACTTACAAAGCAAATTATTTTTTCGTATTTACTGTAACTGAAATATAATATTTCATTATAATCAATTAAATTAACTGAAATAGAATCAATTAAATCAACTGAAATGTAATAAATTAAATTAACATGATGTATTCATGCAAATTTAAAAGTTGAATTTCTTCAAGTCACTAAAAAATACTATACATATTATGCAATGAGCGAATTGAAAGCTTTGGGGTTTTAAAAAATGTGATATAAATCCTATTTTTTTATAGAAATATTGTTGAGAGAATAATAACGATAAATAATACCTAATATATTTTAAAGGAAAAATTTCACATTGCCAATTTTAGTGGTCTTTTTAAATTGAAGGAGAGAAAAAATATTTGTCTAAATTTGAGTGTGCGCAATTGATCGCCTAATTTTTATTTTAAAATTATTTATTCTAACTCTTGCATAAGCTTATCAGATAGTTTTATTATTTCACAATCAAAGGTGATTTATTTGATATAAATGATAAAAATGCGACAAATTCGTTTGAAGCTGTAAATCTGTGAGTGGCTCTGTATCATGTAAGTTTATTTAAGTAATTTCTGCATTTGAATCTTAAAATTCTTCCATTACAATTGGCCGCAAATTTTAAATAAACTGAAATCACTTTTCTTAGTTATTCATTCGCGAAAATAAACTTTAGCAAAAAAAAAGAATTTTCAATACAATATTTTCGTGAAAACTATTTTTAATGATATAAACTAAATAAACAAGAAAAAAATCTATATTACAAATGGAAAAAACATATACAATTCTTAATCTTTCATATGAATATAGTAACATAAAACTACCTAGAATTTTTTACTTTCATTACAAAATGTTAGAAATGAAATAATTTTTTTTTCTTTGAAAAAATTAATAATAATATTAGACGAAACAATTTTAGAAGCTTAAAATAGTTTTATGATGAAACTGAACGCATAATCAGAAGATGTATACGATTCTTAATCTTTCATATAAATATAGTAATAGAAAACTACCTAAATTTTTTAAATTTCATTACAAAATGTTAGAAATGAAGAAAATTTTTTCTTCTTTGAAGAAAGATTAAAAATAATGTTAGATGAAATAATTTTATGATGAAATTGAATGCATCATCGTAAATACTTTTCCAATTCAGTGAAGAAACAGTGTAGGAAAAGGTAAATATTTTCCCTTACTGTGCAAGATGTCTACATCTTTAGCGTTTTATTATACTCAGGATACATAACTTATGACAGCCATGTGTAAGTTAATTTTATTCACACACCATCTGTAAAAGATTAAATTTCCCTCATTCAATTAAATAAACCATTTAAATTCTTATATTCAATAAAAAATCTATCGAATGGTTATATATACGTACAGCAAGTAAGCTCTGTTAAGACAGGGTTTTGAACACAAATTCAGCACATTTGCAACAATTAAACCATCACGGGAGTGTTTTTGAGGACGTTAGTGAAATATCAACAGTCTTGAATCGGACGTCAAGTCCGATTTCGTTTGAGTGTAAATTTTCTTCCGAATATTATTAGGTAGTACTTTGTTCAATGCAAGCGTTGTGATTGGTTGAAACCTTGTTTGGAATTAAAGAAGGGGTCGTATACTAAGTGCGCAGAAATGTATTGATGAATCCAGTGCAATTAATTATACCAACAGCACATTTTTTTCGTATTAAGTAAACTATTGAAAAGAAATTTAAAGATTAATAGAATTACAAATAATGCATTTATTTTGCCGAAATATTATAGTTAAGGGCTTTTTATGGAGTGTATTATCTATTTTAAGAAACGATGTTTAATACGTTAAAAATATTTTTTAGTAACCTGAGTTAGGAAATTCAAATATTGTTTGAAATTACTCTCTGAATTTAAACATAATATCAGCAGAATTGCTTCTCACTCACTGCTTTAGTTGCTTACATTTTCAGACTGCTATCACTTTTCTTATAATGTGGCGAATTCAAGCTCACGAGACATGCGTCAAATACTCGGAGCTACTTCAATTTTGGAATTTATTTCTCATCTTGCAAGAGGAAAAAGGTCGCGACATCACTGCAGAGTGTAAGGCACAGCTACAATAGATTACATGCGCAGTTCCGTTTATTGTGTGACTGTGAGGCCTCCTGAATGAACTCCATTATATTTAAATATTTTGTGTTGAAGGTAATTATTTCAGAAGAAAATAAATAATTTCTTTTAAAATCAAGACGCTAAAAAGGAATCGCCAGAAACTTATCCACAGAAATTCGAAGTCTTGCTGAACAGATATTTAACATCAAAATATAAGTATTTTTTTGCCATTGGCATCATTCAATAGAATCATCAAACAAAATAATCAAATTCAGGACAAAGAGATAAGAAGTCTAAGAATGTAATGTGGATGACTTGAATGCAGGTGACTACAACTTTACCAATCATTCAATTCAATTCCTCTTCTTTTCCCAATAGAGATTATTCGAATATAATTCCAATGAGATCCTTGATTTGATCCCAATAAGTTACGAGCTTGACAACAGCTAAGAGAAACAGTGCCATTTGGACAATGTCTACCTTCAGTAGCTCATCTGAAACTATTTGTTCTGTCCGTCAGTGTATTTCAATATACTATTAAAAACTGTTTATGCATTCTAACCGGGCTAATTTATCTAAAAATTCTAACTAATTTACAAAATAGACGATCTTCAGTCATTTCAGCTCCTTGGAAAGGTGCAATCCGGAACTACGTGATCCGGCATCCATGTCGAATGTTGTATTTTTGAACTGCTGTGTTCATATATAAAGGGACAGATAGATCTTCCCTTTGACATTATTGGCCCAAGATTTGGCATACTACAGAACAAATTTCTTCCTTCCAGCAAATTGAGTTTTGAGTTATCGTGTTCAGATGTACATAGAGCGACACTCGGACAGATTTCATCCAAAGTTTGATATTTATCTGCAAGAATAGTGCAAGAGCAATATGCCTATTTTAGACATTTAACTTGCCGCATTTCTGAGTTATCTTCAAATACACGCAGATAAACAGACAGAAAGCTACTGATGAACGTATTTGGTTCAAAATTGCATAAAGATCTACAATGTTGGTGGGCAATGCATTCTGAATTTCATTCATCTACCCTCTTGAGTTTTGAGTTATCCTGCAGACAAACACACAGGCAGACATATAGTTATCCTGTAGACGGATCTGGCCTAAATTTTATACAAATCTTACAATTTTAGCGTTATGACTACAACATTACAAGTTCAACGCTACGACTTTAGACTGTTTTCCCGGTTTTTACTTGTGAGTAAATAGTTCATTCTAAAAAGTTAAAAAATTAAAAAAAATAATTTTAAAGAATTAAATTATGTGTGTGTGAATTTATTTTCCCAACTTTTTCTATACACACATATGCAATACCTATAAGTTAACCAATTATAATTAATTATAGAGTAACTAAAATTATTTATAAGCAGCAGTAATAGTAATAGTAAACCATATTGTAACGCTTTTCCAGCTTGTTTTTAAACATTTTTTTAAATAATCTACTTTCATTGTTGTTGAAGTTTCTAGCATGGTATTCTGGCATACTATCCGTAAATTGCGTGATACAAAGATCGTTATGCACAGAATGCAACGTTCCGGTGGACTCAGAGCTATCAAATTTGACGCGTAGTTACCTCTTGGGTAGTAGGAGTTTACTAGGAAAGGGATTTTCGACATTTGAATTAGATTTTTAATAATTAAAATTCATCGAAATTTTAGCATTTCCTCAATAACTTTGGAACTTATAATCGCCCCAAAATTATTTTTACATCACTTTAAAATTCAAATAATTATCTTTTCAGTGATATCAACTTTATTATTGAGTACATTTTCTTTTATTCTAATAAAATTTTGGAAATTAATCTTAAACGCATTTTGTAACAGTACACTTTATTACTGTAATGAAATTTGAATAATCAAATCGTGTGCTTTCGTCAGTGTTAACGATATAGTAAAAAAATAATGCAGTCTTTGAACATTAACTTCAAAACTGAGTTTTCACTTTCTCTTTTATTAGCATGATAATGTTTTCAGGCTGGCCTTCTCTCAGTACATTCCATGATGTGATAATTGTTGTGCGCAGAATACAACGGCTGATGCAATCAAGACAGAGGAATTAATCCTAAAACATTATCATGCTGCAATTTTTAGTACTAGAGGCTCGAAATTTAAGATTTTTTTTTATTTTGTATAACTAACTAGCTTATATCCCTTACCCCCACACATTATCTTGCGTGTCGAGTTGGTGTCCAGATTTTAAGGCTTCTCGAATTAAAATCCAAGAATTTTGAACATTTAAGAACTGTAAATCCTTCATGACGCCAAAAAATTGTTGATCGAAGCGAAATAAATTCACTTTCTTGTTTGTAGTACGACCCCCAATTCCGGTGATCAGTGAAGCAGATGACACAGAAACGGTGCCCATGACAACCACCTGTTTGTATGTTCGCAGCTCCCTAACACTAGCCTTCAATAAACAAACCCATAACGGACACCAGAAAAATAACTAAGTTATTAGTTTTTTTCTTTCTCATACTGTTATTCGCCATTACTTTAATGATCAATTTGATAAGCGTATGGCGATGAAATCATAAATGAAAATGACTTATCATAATCATTATGATAGGGTTATCTCAATTTAATGCCACGAAGTTAATTGGATGTTCCTTGAATCACCGAGTAAGGACACAATATAGAATTTGGTATCGCTTGACTACATATTAATGAAGGAAATTGATGCGATTGTGCTTTCAAAATTGTAGCTAGAGAATTTAATGACGGAACTAATGAGGTTAAGTAATATTTAATGTAGCTCTATAATATTTTTGTGCTAGTTTTCCCGGCCAAAAGAGTATCTGATTGACTAAGTAATTAAGTAATGAGATGCTGGCAATAAGTAGTAGCTAATGTAACTCTTCAAATTGTTCTATTAGTTTTTGCTGCCTCAGGGATTTGAATTTTTTAGAGAATTAAAATACAAAAATCGATACCATTAAGCAACAGGGGCCTCTAGCATGGACTGCCTTTAAATTCTTTGTATTATTCCCGTTTTTATAATTATACATAACTACCTATAAATTAGAGCTTGGATGGTCTTTAGCATTCATGATAGGAACATACCATTATCGGCATAAAGATATTTTGGTCATGGCGTGCTTTTAAAACTATTTCATCACAATTGTTATTGTTAAAGTTTGCTACAGACAAGGTCAATAATATTTTGAAATTTAATGTACATATGCTTAAGTTTGTAATTTTACTCAAATTCTCCTTTTTTCTCAGAGTAAAAAAACTTAAAAAGATTTACAATCTGATATCGAATAAAATTTATTTCTTACAAAAATTGCTTCATTAAATAGAGACACGAAAATTCGAAGCTAGCTTCTGATCTTATATTGCTTTGTTGTAGAGATTTTATCTTGCTTTTTTGTATATGTCCTTTGTTGTAGAGAAAAGAATTTTAAATCTTTTGACTCACTTTTATTTAACTCGACTCATTTCATGTTCGTAAGGATGGAATTTTGTAATCTATTTTTCACTTACTTCCGGATGTGGAAATGACGAAATGACACTTGCGTATTCTCGATGACAATGCGCAATTTCAACATTTTTTAGATCAAAAATATAAGTTAATCATTAATTAAATTAAATTTTTATTTTATACCTGTGGCGCTACCTGGTAATGTATTTGAGAAATAACATATCTCAAGATTAGACATTACAAAATAATTGAAATAAAAAATAAATTTTGCAGTTTTGTGCGCTAACAAAAGTATGCTCTTTAAAACTGTCTTTCACTCGTGCAATTAACCATGAATTATATCTTAAAGTACAGTCCGTTTCAGAAAGCCGCGCCCATCACTTATGGACGATTTTACTTCTTGGAGGGGTGATGCGCAGTGGGCAAGTAAAGCGCTTTTCCGGAGTTCTTTATTAGACGTGTTTTTCTTTTAGCTATTCTTTTTCGATGTTGGTATTCGCATTCGTTTTGAATCGTACTATTTTGTTTTAATTTGAAACTTGTGTTTCTGTATATTGCTTGATAAAAATTAAACATCTCCTCCTCCAGCCTTCATCTTTATTCTGACTCCATTTTCGCCCATTTTGGCGAAATCAAAGAAGACTGGCGCATGCGCAAAAGCGCTGAGGGTTTCCTTATCTCTTTTTCTATAACTCTGGAAGGAAGTCTTTACATAGTTTAGCAAGAATAACTATAAAAAGTTCTCTACAGAGTTTACTTTTAAAACTGAATATCGAAACGAAATTCTAACATCTCGTGCAAGGCTACCTCGACGAATTTCTTCGTATTATTTAATTTTCTCGATAGATAGAGCCAAAATTTTTACCCCTCAATTGATACAAGAATTGGACTGGAAATGTATATCCAAATCTTCATAGCTTTCGAGAGGTCATTTCAAGACCCTTAGGAGATTTTAAGGGAGACGGGGAGCTACTGTCGAATTTTATTTATTAATAATTTTTTAGAAAGCTCAAAATTTCTTACTTTTTCTGATTGATTTGATCTATATTTCTGCTTTTAATTTGGACTGAAGAGTGTTTGATGAGGCCAAGATGGCAACATGATCTGGATACAAATGAATAATTTTAATTAATTATCCATATTAATTATATATATCTTAATGTTGATTAAAGTTAATCTAGAATAAATTAATAATTCTAAACATGTAGTACTTCTAAGTGATTTTCAATTTTTAATTTTTTTAATAACAAACAACAATGGAGTCGGAAAGGGTTAGTTTAACCTTTAGCATTCTCTTGTAAATAAAGCCACTGTTTTCCGCTCGCTAATACAGATATTCTCATCTCTAGCTATTAGATATTTTCGCGAAATTCTGGGAAGAATTTTTAGAAACACGAAGAATACGATTGAAATAACTGCCCTGAAAAGTTGAGTTTGAATTGTGTGTAGAAATATTTCTTAAAGCTATCTCTAAACGATTATATTAAGAAGATGCATCCTTAATGTAAATGTTTTTCTTAATATACAATCTATAAAAATATTTCCCTTATGAAGCTCTCCTAAAATGCATTATTTAGCTATAGTATTTGGCAGCATCTACAACAGTTGATGGATCACGCGATTTAAATTTTCAAATGTAAACGAAAAAAGAAGATGGAGGCTCTACTAGCAGGGCACTATTATTATTATTTTTTTGTCTTTACCGAATCAGATCGGCAATAGTTTAGTCCATCTTTTGATGGCAATTTTCCTTTCTTTTTTTATGCGGAATGAAAAGAACTTTGGAATGAATAGGGGATAATATCCTTTATAGCTGAAAATCGCATAAAACCCCTTTAATCAATCAATCAATCAATTTAAGTGTAAACAAACGAGATAGACTATGTTTGAGACTTCTTTTCTAAGAATTAAACAGGAGTCTATCTCAGTCTTGTTGTTAAATATTATCGAACAAATTCAACACTGAAATGAATCAATGTTCGAAAGTTTTGAAAGGCATAGAAGAATAAGAAAAAATAATTTTTTCAAGATACTCAGCATGGTTGCATTTTTGTGGACGATCAGAGCATTAATGTTGAAAAGAACTGTGTTCTTCACTAATAAATCTACCTTATTTGTTTTCAAGATTCTCTTTATAAATCTTGAAACACTTATTTACCATTGTTCGCACTTTTATAGTTTTCTTCGTTAGTTTCTCATTTGAATGTTCAATTTGTCTTTTAAATGCTTAAAAAAAATGAAGAAAATTGTCCTTTTCAATGCCATCCGATTTTTTCTGTGAAAATTTAAGTTACAACAACAGCAGCAAATCAGTTAAGTTCAACCACAATTGTTTTTTACAATAATTGTGCTAAGATGCACAGTGTCCTCATTACAACGAGCGTAGAAAGCAAGATTTATGTAGAAGACCTCCTGGGGATTGGCGAGCGCCAATATTTTTTTTTAAATATCAATTATTTAATATCATATACGTACTTTTTTCATTTATACTGCTTAGGAATGATACATACAAGTATTGTGTGATTGATTCCTTGTGTTGCAGATTTCAATTTATAAAAAGAGGCTCTCATGAGTTGGCATTTGACTTTCCATCTCAGACAGACGAGTGCGTTTTCAGAGAGGGGAAAAGTACAAAACGGAGAGCAGGTAGCGGGGTAAATAACAGGGTTGTAATAAATATGACTGTTTTGATATCCCCTAACTTATTAAAATATACATGTCTGATATCCCGTGATGCTTATTTCTTAACCACTTTCTCATGATCACCTAGGAATATGTTTGTTCGTTTGTTTTTTAATTTACGATATCATTTATAAGAGACTTTTATTTAGCTGTACAAAGCCTTTTGGGAATGGATTACAGCTATATGTATTCTCTTTAAAATTGGAACCACAATATTTCTTGTAATATGAAGTTTCCTTTCAATATTTTATGTATGTTGTTTCTTCAAAAAGCAAAAAAAAAGAGAGAAGAAACTTGTAATGCAACCACTCCTCGAAAAGAAGACAAAAATCTACAATTTCTTATTTATTATTTCAATACATTAACATAAAACACAGCATATCTGTGAATTATTGAACACATGTAAGCTACAACTGCTCGTGGATAGAATACAGAGTTGATTTTTTGCCACTAACTTGACCTCTGCTTGGTACTTCTTCAAAAGGTTTCTTTTAAACACTTTAAGCATTATAAGACCATAGTTCTGAAGAAACAGTATCAATCAGCAAAATTACACAGAGGACAGCATGGTTTTACCAACAATTCTTAAACTGAAGTTAAAACATGACTAACATAAAGTAATAATATTTCGTTTAATAACACTCGTTTTAAAGGCGAAGACATCTTAAGTTGATAGTGCGCGCTAAGTCGACACGGAAGCTTTTTGAGAGTAAATAGTTCGGAATAGATTCCCAATGTATTTTGAAGTTTTCAGAACAGAGTTTCGTTTTTCTAATATTGGTTGTTTTGTCTAATACAATTCTGTATTCATCTATCTACGTGTTTTTGAAGGTGAAAAGACGACTGCGTCATCCACCCGCTATGTGGCCGTAAATGGTTTCTTGTGAGCTATCAACTTGAATTTTATTTGACTTTAGAGCTTCCGAATTATTCACATTCTTAGATAATATTGTCTTTATCACTAATATCGTCGTCCATGTCAATCGTTTTCATCTAATCCACGGAAACAACAGAATAGAAGAAGCAACGTAGTGAAAAACCTCCAAGAAGCTACTTTGGCAGAAGTGGTTGATTCTCGTTCGATTGACTTTCCACCGAAGTACTGTGGTTGATGACTTCTTTCTTCGGTGTCAAGACAGCACCTTCAAAATAAATTGACAATATAACCCACTAGTGAAAAACGCTTACCTTAAGAATGCTAAATTTGTTGTTCAAATCAAATAAACAATACATAATTCAATGCATCACTAGGTGAGAAAAGATTTCATCAAAACTTCTTTCAACAAACTTTAAAATTTTCTCCAACTTTTAAACATATGGAAGTCTTACCATTATAAGCCGATTGTCTTTCACCTAAATTTGATGGCAAGAGAGTTGTTATAACAATACTCGCAAGAATTCCGACTCCTCCAACACCGTAGGACATGACGTGCTGGTAGAACCAATCACAATCTTTGCAATTCACTCTAAAGAACGTAAACACATGGGTGAAATATTGTTTATATGCACAAATAAAGTAAAAAAAAATTAAAGCATAACACTTTGTTAAAATATTAAAGTGGTGCCCGGGCTAAAAGCTTCCGAAAGTACCAAATGGCTTCGAACTACGGAACTACTCATTATAAGTTAAAAATACGAACTTATTTAAATAAAAAGAACATTCCCCTCTCTCTCAGTAAGTTTTCCAATATGAATAGAGTTCGATGTGTGCACCTTTTGCATTTTGACAAATGTGTAAACGGTGATGAACTTCTCGCCAAGTGTTTCACAGCATGTCAGGTTATTAGACGAGTTGTTTGAATGATAAGCATCTTCAACTCATCGACGGTTTTAATTTTTTGTTCATGCACAACATATTTAATGAAGTCCCAGACAAGAGAGTCTAATGGATTCAAATCCAGGGACCTTGGTGGCCAGGCAGATGGAGTCTTCTCTTCCGATCCAACATCATGAAAAAGTCTCATTCAAAAAACGCGGCAGTATCTTCATGATAGGTGGTGGAGCGTCGTCCTTCTAGAACAGGAAGCCGGACAGAATTTGTGGAACAGCAAAGTTTTCCAACAAGTCAAGATAAACGTGTCCCATAACTGTGCGTTCCACGATTTTCGGTTTATGAACAATTTTTGACTATTTTATGCATGCGCGTCTAAACTGTCTGTATCCGAAAAATCTTGGAGGGGATTCCAATTTACGTACGAGCAGTCTATTACATTCTAATGAGTAGTTCTGCAATTGTAAGCAATTACTTTTGGATAGTTGCAGTCCGGGCACCCTGTATTTTAGAATCAAAAATGTTATACATTTGAATTTTAATGTGTCCATTGCAATCAGTAAATGTTTCAATAGACAAATTTTATCCACAGACTAAACTATTGGCAAATAAGAATTTAGCATAAAATGGAAAAGATCACTTAAAGCTGATATATTTGTTAGTAAATAATGAAATTTACAAATCATCAGATGTCAGAAAAAAACGATAGTAATGGACAAAGGAAAAATATAAAATGGTTTTAATACTCACGCATGAAGATGCTGGATTATCATTCCCACAATGCCATTCGCGATCTTGTCCCAGAAGCTCATGACACCGTACACGAACGCCGCACTTTCCTGAAATAAATATTCTCATTAATAATGAAAAACTGGACTTTAGAGTTTTATTTTCTAACAGAAATTGGACATACTTATACATTAAAACTTCTCTAAGCGTCCACCCATGCATAGCGGTCACCCTTCTCGGTGGCCAGGTTTGTTTGGCACAAAATTCGGCTTATTGACAGGGCCGGCCGGAGGGCGGCGCACTCCGGTGTAAACGGTGCGGCCGCACTAGGCCCCGCGCAGCTGAATGATTTTGCAAATTAAAAACGCATTCTAAATGTTTATTTTAATCCGAATATACATGCATTTGAATATAATCACGCGATATGTGCACATTTCACGTCGACCTATCAAAGGCAAGGTTGCCAGCTTTCAATCTCACTACATAGCCAAAACAGAGTAAGAAAAGTAAAAACAACGTGTTTCATTATGCTTGCGTTGTAACGGATGATAGTACATCGTACGTTTGGTGGGGAAATAAATAAAATATTCGTATTTATATAAAGGGAAGACAAATGCTTGATATAATATGTTACTGAAAATTACTAAATAATATATTTCATTGTTGTTTGTTGTAATCATGCTACTAAAAAATTTATCTTAATTTTTTTAATATTATTTTTGGACAATTTCGGAATATGACTAAAGACAGAGATGCCGGAAGGAAACGCATGTGTGGTCTGATAAATTTAAGAAAAACATAGAAAAAGAAAGAAAATTGCTGAAAACTGGAGGAACTCGCTTGTAGAATTTTTAAAAACCGAAAATGTCCAACAAACTGACGAAATATATTATTAACAGTTATTGAAAAATCAAAATCGCGAAACTCAAATTATACCGTATGGCATCCGTGAAAACAATCCTAATCATAAAATCCTAATGAAATAAAATATTTTGTTTTACGAAATCAGTTTCAAGGCCCTGCAAATCAACTTTGCACCAGGCCCCGCTTTTGTTCGGGCCGGCCCTGCTTATTGATATAATGTTAAAACAACCTCTGAAATGGTCACTCAAACCCTTCTGAACTCAATTTTCAGGCAAATATCGAGAGGTTACATGATGCCAAAAGATGAAATCCGGACATTTATCGTTTTAAATTAAATAAAAATAATATCGCTTTCCAGGCCGAGCTGGCGGCGATTGATTTTTGTGTCCGCTGGGCTCTGGAGAACCATAAATCGATCAATATTCACACTGACAGTCGGTCATCAATCTAGGCTCTGAGGTGTGCCAGGTCGAAAACCTGCTTTCGTAAGTAGCGTTAAGAACTTTTATATGGCCGTTGATCTGGTGGGGCTCGATTGGATCAAAGCGCATGTAGGCGACCCAGGTAAACGAGCTCGCGGATCGCCATGCAGAATTAGCTACTCTTGAGGGAGAAGAATTAATAAATTCAATTAATTAATTCAATTTTTTAATCTTCTTCCTGACGTCGCACGATCCATTCCCCTGTTATCTCCATAGATTAAAAAAAACCAATTCTCCATTATGCCCTTGTGGACGACTCTGTGATGCAGACCATACACATTCAACTGCCCTTTAACTAAAGAATATCACCTAATAGAACCTACAACTCATCACCGCGTCGCCTGGTTCAAAAATCTGCAAAAAAAAAAAAAAAAAAACCAGGGAGGGTCTGTCTCGTCTGGAAAGAATTTTAGATTTTGTGAGGCCTTGTGCAACCAGCTGAGCCAGAGTTGAGGCAGCCTCACTTTTAATCAGTTTGGTTTTTAGCCTCCTGTAAATAGTGTTGCCGACTGTGGAGCAGCCAATTTTTATCTTATCACTTGTTTTCTCGGTTTCCCACTTGGTTCTGCCAGTCTTTTCAAGGGTGTTTCAATGTAAATGTTTTTGGATGTTTTAATATTCTTAATTATGGCTCTCCTTTATTATTTTTTTTCTTTTGTACTTGTATATACTATTGAACGATGTTTGTGTTTATTCATTGTGTTGGACACTGCCTTTGTATTTTTATTTTTCCATGTAATTTTTTTCTGTATGTTTTCTTTTGTTATAAAAATTTTATGTTTTTTTTTCTTTCGTGGTGTGTGTCTTGGTTTCTGTGAATTACTTGCCCTTGGGGATTTTTTGTTTATGGTTATTTCTTCGTAAATTTTCTCCATCCTTGTTTTGTGTGTAGTATGTATTTATTTCATGATTTAGTGTCCCCTCGGGTCCATGTTATGGCCTTACACCCTTCCGGGTAGGCTGGGTCTGAGTGGGTGTTAAATAAAGAAAAAATGTCGCGAAAGGCTACCATGTGAAAATTACTTCACTTTGTTTGTGGCAATAAAATTTTTTTGAGTTGTACTTTATGAGCATGCAATAACATTTATGGCAATGCTCTATCAATCATAAATTGTGAGCTAAGGACACCCCGACAAAAATTTCTGGACACCTTATATATTATTAAAACTGTTCATACCTTGAGGACACAAATCAGAATCCATTTTTACAACTTCAGAATCAGAAACAGAAACGTCAAGAAACGCAAAACTTACCACACTCGTCCCTATGAGGTCATGTATGAAGGAAAGCGCACAAATGACCAGGGATGAAGACGCTGCCCCAATCAGCACTCCCACGCCATACACACCCTGGTTGACATAGATGGGACCAGAGCCCACTGTGATCCAAAGGCAGGCTCCTATCCCCATGCAAGCACCGCCCAGGAAAGTCACCTGTAGTAAAGAGAGGCACACAGTTTTTTTTTCATTTTAGAATCGGATCATCGAATTAGGTGCAAACTATTCGGATCTGTTTCGTGTAGTAAAGTAACTTACTACTGTTTAAATTTCTTATTTTTCCCAAATCATGATATTATAATTAAATTATAAGAAGTCAGTTTATTATATATAAGTGGATACCGAAATTTAAAAAATTCTGTTCATATACACGTAAAAGAATATTAAAATTTTCATTTATACCCATTTGAATATTTTCAGTACAGGGTATCTCAAAAATATTAGTAAAAACATTTAAGAAAGATAGATAACATAAAAATGAACAATAATCGCCTAAGAACCCAGAGCCAGAAATGCCACCTGAAAGTGCTAGAATAAGCGCAGAAATTTGAAATACCACTAGATAGCAATTAGTGAGAAAGATTTTTTGGATTCAATTTAATAAATGGAGCATTAGATTAAAACA
Source organism: Araneus ventricosus (assembly GCA_013235015.1). Taxonomy (NCBI): domain Eukaryota; kingdom Metazoa; phylum Arthropoda; class Arachnida; order Araneae; family Araneidae; genus Araneus; species Araneus ventricosus. The sequence goes on from BGPR01000217.1 coordinate 510,166, forward strand.
TTTAGTAATGTTGTAAGAGATTCTCGATGGGTTTTACCGAAAGAAATGATTAACACTGATTCAGCAGTAGTGACTAGATACTGTCCAACACAACTGGAATTTCTGCGACATCAGCAGCAGACCCCCCCCTAAGATTAAAAGGCGTACCTCAATTTTCAGATTTTTCCTTATTAGTAATGTTTGTGAGCAGTTCACACACATTACATTTTTTTAGTGGTTTTCTACTATTTCTTAATAAGATACAGCCTTTCTGTTTAGGTATAATGCCAGGCAGCTCACAAGCATTACTAAGTAGAAAAAAAATCTGAAAATTAAAAAAAAATGAGATACGCCTTTTAAGCCTAGGAGGGGAGAATACTTGTCATGAAATCCATTTACGTGGCAGCATGAAACGCATACCATGCCTTTTAGGCCCGATGCACGCACCTCATTTTTGTCGCTAATTGTTTATCCGATACCGCTGGAGAATCGGAAGTGCGTTGTCAGACTATATATGCATTATCCTACCTCTATTATTTACATTACGTCGCACTTCCGACTCTGCTGATTTACTACGATACCAATGTGAAGTAAAACGTTCGCTTCTGCACTTATCAAAAGCAGCGGGTCTGATTCTGCTCCGATTTCGTTCCCACCTCTGGGGAAAATGCCAAGAAAATTATCGCTAATACCTTGTCCGACATAACAGCGTCGCGGGAGATATATGTGCACCACCCAACTGCTATCGATGTACTTCAAGCCGAACTTTCGATGCCAAAGAAGTGTCGGATAAGTAATTACAGACAAAAAAAATATTATGAGTGCACCGGGCCTTAGGGTCCTACACAGAAAGAAATTGAGGCTCGATAAATCAGGGAAGGGAGGAGACATACGAAAAGATCATCAAGCCCAATCCATCAGTGTCCAAATGACCTATTCAAATCTCATGAACAGATATGCTAGAGAAAAATTGTTGCACATATGTCCTCAGGTGCATCTCTGTGTAGGAAACGCTGTCGTTAACTGTCCATTGCCATCAGCTAATCTATACACTAAGTCCATACATCAATGCATGCGCGGTATGAATGGCTACAGCTTCAATGAGGAAACACATTATTTCTCTTTTTATTCTCTGATGAACAGCGTCGCCCAGCACCTTCTGATGAGGTTTCTAGTCTGGATAAATTAATGTGCGATTACGATTCCTTTGATTTTTTTTTCTATCCTCCATAAACGTTTGTACAAATAATTTTGAGACACACTGTACATCAAGAATCATTCGTAAAATAAAGTAATTCGATTCAAAATTACGTAAAAGTAATTTGGCCATACCTTCCAGACATTGATTATTCACGAATTCCTTATTTGCAAGTAAATGGAATAGCATCTATTAATACTTTTAAATGTGAAAAAAAGAAACGCGTTTAACATTGTTACTATACATAAAGCGTTCTTATTCTCATAATTTATCTCGCAATGAAAATTTATAGTTTTCACATTACTAATCGTTTTCCGAAAATAGTGGAAATATCTATTATTCACATTGATAGCGTAACTTTTATTTTCTAAATACGATTAAAAAAAGCACCGGTTGAATGCTGATGGATCCGCTATTTATGAAGGACTTTTATCTGTTACTTATTTTTAACGAACTTACCTTTTCGCTTTCTGAAGGATTCATACAACTCATAGTTACTAACTGATAATGCAACCTTGTTTTTCTGCAGAAACTGCATGGTAATAATTTTTTCAGTAAGCAAGTGTTTGGGTTGCGCCTCAGATATGCTATATGCAGATAGATAGATTTAGAAAAGATATTTATAACTATACAGAAAGTTAACGTCTGGCAGTTTTCTAAAAAATCATGTCTCAGTACCATTCAGTTTTTTCTCTTCATTTAAACAAATAACATTGTCAAATGTCAGTGTTTCTTTCTCTTTTTGTATCCGCACGTAGTATAAAAATGTTCTTAAAGTGACATGCGACCATTAGCATTCAGCCAGACATTAAAAACTCAATAATTAGACAATACTCGAAAAATAAATTTCAAAGGTCTTAATTTTAGTTACCATTGCTCGTCTTGCTTTTGCATATAAATCAGCGTATTGATTATCTGGATTTTCATTGCTATGCCTACCGTCACGATAGTGTTTTAATACTTAACATAAATAAATAAAATGATAAATGAATAGAAAATTAAATAAAATATATAATCGAATTGCACGAAACAGCTGGAAATAACTTGGAATAGAATAACTGTTTACCTTTTTACTGAACACTTTGAAGAGTTTAGGGAGACAACACGATATGACAAAACCACTAACATTCATCACAAGCGGAATTTTGGCAATAAAATCCTACGGAAGAATAAAACAAATTAATAAGGTAATGTGGATATAAAAATAGAAAATGTTAGTTTTTGTTTAACCAAAACCAGTGGCAAATCCAGGATTCGGGTCGGGGGGAGGGCTGAGGTCATAAAAATTTTGTATCGTCGTGACGAATGTCGAAACTCATGGCTTATGCAAACCAAAACACTTTAACTTTACAGACTTTCCTCACCTGACAATAAGAATCATAAAGAACGCTACAATAATTTCTATACTTTAACAAAAAAATACAATGAAATAACTAGCCAAAAAAAGTTTTTGACCGCGTCAACGCTACACGTACTAGTGGAATGACTAGAAAAGTAGAAAAATTTTCGAGTCTGTCAAGCCAGAAAGCAATGTTGTCACGATTTTATTATTTTTCTTTAATGAAAATTAAGAACAAACAGTTGTAGTGATTTTAAATAAAATCAAGAATTTTGATTTAGCTCTGGGGGGCTGCAGCCCGATAGCCCCCCCCCTGGATTCGCCACTGAACAAAACTATTCACGACAGATGTTTGATATCACAGCTATTTTCAAAGAACCGTAAAAGATCATCAAAATAAAAACACTAGAGTTATATATATAGAGAGAGATAACATCAGTATATTTACGTCACATTCAAGACATAAGAGCTGTTTTGGGTCGGAATTAGCCACTTTAAACTAGGGTCAGATGACGAGGACGACTCTCGAGGCTGCATTCGGTACTCTAAACTTTCTCTCCACACCAGTATAAATCTAAATTTTTAATACGATAAAACTATAAGGTTTGATCTAGATTGGTGATGGGCAAACTATGGCTCACTCAGAAGTTCATTCCGCGGATTTTAAAATAATAGTATAATAATCTAAAATAATCGAATAATAGTACAATCAGTACATCCCGGATCGAACCTGATTATCAGAATCTTTTAGAAATGCAATCACAGCTTCATTCACCGCTATGGCATTAAAGAATTTTTAAAATAATATTTTTTGAGTCCTTAGTAAATTCTATAATAAATTATAACATCCCGCCAATTTTTTTTTATTTTTTGGCTCTCCTAAAAATGTTTGAGCGTTTGTGGATCTATATTAGGGATGGGAAAAACCTCCCGGTTTAAACCAAAAACCGTTCTTTTTTTTTTGTTTCGGTTAACCGGTGTTTTTTTTTCGGTTATTTTTTGCCACGGTTTAAAATAGTTATTTATTTTTTTAAATCCAAAAGCCGGGGGAAAAAACCCTGCTAAATAAGCTATCAAAAGATAGGCTCGATTTTAGGTTCGAGTTATGAAGTTTTGAATTTCATCATCTTAGGCCATTAAACGGCCACCGCTTCCTCGAGGCGGACATTGAGATTATCTAAAATAGTCATAGCCAAGCTTTCATAACTCGATTAGTTTTGGTCGCAGAAGAGTGGAACATTTTGTTTAAAATTTCAGTGTGCCAAAAATATTTTAATAAATATGATTAATAGGAGCGAGGGACTGTATAAAAATTTAGGCATAAATTTTTTTTATTATTATACATATAGACGCAAACAACACAAAATACGATTATTTACGTCTGTACTCTCTAATTATACAATTTTTACATCAAATAAAAAAGCATGTATAATCCATTGTAGCTAAACAGGAAGAAAATCTAGCATAACATTCATTAAAGCCATTCAGCATTTCATTTATGCCCTTCTTTAAAAACCAGATGACCTTGCAATCATTTTATGAAGCGACGCGGATAATATTTGTCCAGTTTTTTCTTATCATTGCATCTCTTAACTAGGGCTTCTCTGCAGTCTATTCACATTCGGAATTCTTTACCAGAAGATTTTGTCTAAAGGACGTTAAATGTTGTCAAGACGTCTAAATTAAGTAGGATGCGATGGAATGAACTGAGATTGAACTTGAATCGTGAAACAATGAAACCACAGCGAGGCAGACTTTAGTGATGAATGAGATTTGCATGTTTTCCCACGACCAAATAGGTTTAGTGAATAATTCAGCTTTAAGAACCTGAAATACAAAGCAAGCGATTTAAAACAGATTCCAGTGCGTTGTGAATCATTTCCCTTAATATGAAATTCATAATAAAGCAGTAATTTTTAAATTGGTTTCTCCATAGGAATTCAGAAGTCTTCTGCAATAATTTGCAGTTTTAAGTCATTTTTTATATCTGCCGAATTGCATAATGTATGAATTCAGTATTTAATGCTTTGGTATGTTCAACTTAACTTCTTATTTCTTTATTATAATCATGATTACTAAACTAATATCAAAATATCATCGATTATTTTTGAATTTTCATGATCCAAGCAAAGCACTTTGCATGAATTCTGAGCCATTGCAAAAAGATAGGTGTTGGCTAATCTCTATATTTAAAATAATTAGCAAAACCAGAGGGTCATTAGCCCAACCGCAACCACTGGACCGAATTCGATCATTTTAATTTCATTTGGAAGCTCATGACGTCTAGATATGTCATCAATGGTCACCTGCCACCCATCATCCTCAATTTTCTAGCGGAATCGAAAAAACACTACTTCACTGTGCATTCTCTATGGGAAAAAACCTTGACAGAGTCCCCCGGCCCCAACCGCTGGACCGATTTCGACAATTTTTATTTCATATGAAAGCTTATGACGCCTAGATATGTCAGATGATCACCTGTCATGCACCTCTCTCTATTTTCGAGAAATATCACAAAATATAGCCTTGGCAGAGTCCCTCATCCTCTACAACAGCCCATTCGCTAATTTATTTCGCCGAGTTGCAAGCAAAGCCGCAATCTATAAATATCGGCGAATAGCTGGTCGCCGATGGCGGCTGGTAGTAATTAAAATAGAAACCAGAGTGAGTATCTGAGTGTTAATCCAGCAGAACAAAGCTGTATCTATACTGATCAATTAGGAATATAAGGTTGAAATGGTACAAAACTGGTTCACTGTACACAATGAACACCTCTACAGTCATTTGAGTTATTTCAATTTATGAATTTTTCATCCATCATAGGAGGCACCAACTATTTCTCCGATTTCCTTTCGGTTTGGAATTCAGGAAAGGCTAAGCATGAACGTTCTAGACATTTGTGATAATTACTTTCACCTATTAGATCCACAATTTTTTCAGTACAGATTTCGTATTGCTACGAATTGATAATCAAAGACCACGAAAGAACCACGCCATTTTTTAAACAGACTTATATATGATTTATAAAATAGTGAAGTACTTACGTCATTAGCTCGTAGAGATTCTTGTAGATACAAGGGCATGAACACTAAACTCATGTTCTGAAACAATCTCGTGCACATATACAATAATCCAACCTATTAAAAATAAACGAAACAAGGAATGTATAGTTAATAATTAATTACGTATGTAATAAAATCTGTGTGTACAGAAGGCTGACTTTGTGTTAGATTCAAGTTCAGACCAAAGTTTAATTCTTAAAGTATATGCTTCCAATTCTTAAAGTATATGCTGGAATATTTAAGCGATTTATGTGCTACGGGACTACTGCCGCATCAGTGTTGCAGGCCATTATCGCTGCTAGCAGAACCCTGAACTACTATTTGTTAGGGATGAACCAGGGTTAGTCTATGATATTTTTCATATACCTATATAGATTTAAGATACGACATCGGGGAAAACGAATTTAAAACGTAACCAGAGATAAAATTCATCCATAGCAACCAAAAACAAATATAAATTAAAAGCACAATATTCGCAATTTGTGATGAATTTTTATAAATATCCTACACGTATATGTAAGGACAATAAATTCCCAGTTTCTTGAAAATGTAAGTTGAATTCTAATGAAGGACTGCAATATTCTGTTATATGCGCGTGGGTTTTTCATCTCCTCATCTTTTCATCACAATATTACCCGCTTTCTCATAGTTGTTTATCCATGCTCAATTTTGCTTGCCTTGAATCCGTTGCTTTGTGAAACACCTTTAAACCGAATTCCAGATAGTCAATGATCTACGACTCTATTTCGATTAATAACAAGTAAACATCATTACCAAAATTAATAGCAATGTTTATTCTTTCAAATGGAACCACTCCTATTTTCTTTTTCCACACTGAGCTTGTTATATTTCCAGGATTGTTATTATTATTATTATGACAAATCGTGGGAAGGAAATCGACATGATAATCTTTGTAGTTAAATGTAATCAGGAAGACACCCTCTGAGCGCAAAGAAGAACTAAAAGGAAAAAGGGAAATATGTGCATAAATATTTAAAAATTGCAATTATGCACAGTAGATGGCATTACCAGCAAGTAATCCTTCCCTAACTACGTCTATTCCGACGTATCATTGAACCTAATTTCCTTTATATCGATTTTAATGTCCGGTCACATCAGACTCATGCTATGGATCAAGTATTTGAAATTGAGGATATCGCTGGGATAGACTGGCAAGTGCGCTCTCCTGATTTAAGTACAGGTGAACATGTGTGGGAGGCTTTGGAAAGAAGCTTCACATTCAAATCTGCCCGCAGATCCATAACAGGTAAAGCTAAAGCTGCTCGAGGAATGGGCATGCTTTACTCAAGAATTGCACCATACACTCGTATTGAGTATCCGGAACTGAATCTAGCAACCATTAGAGTAAAAGACGGTAATTTCCCTAACGTCTTTCTCTCAATAAAATCCTGTTTTGTTTCAGCCCTTACAGATACTCTTCATTTCTAGATTTTATGTAATCTTTGGATACCCGAAGTTACGGAGCAAAAATGAAAACTACTTCCATGCTTTGCCCGCAAGTATATCTTTTCAAATATGAATTCAGAGCGTTTTAAGACCTTTTTGAGACATGATTTAGAGACGGAGATCTTAACGGCTACAGTATTTCCAGGTTTTCAAAATCACCCGATTCGCTTCAGCTTGTACAAAAAAATAACAACAAATTATTTCTTTACCTGATAGAAATGCGACTCCTTCATCCATCCTCGCCAAGACAGATTTTTAGAAAAATATGGGAAAGCAGGGTTTGAGAGCGCGATACTGTCCTTCTCTAGGCTATTCTCGGAGGAAGACAGAGGCGTGGACACCACTTCCTTCACCCCCAGGTGGAAGATGACGGAGAATACAGAACCCACGCCGACTATGATTAGTGTGATCATCTGAAAGAGAACAAATCGAAATCTTTTATCATGTTACCAACGTAAAATCTATTTCAACTTAACTTTTGGCGGAATATTTTAGTTTAGTTGCATTAACATCCGATTTTAAAGCAACTCGAGGGCTATTTTAGGACAGACCTCTTAATTTTGAACCACGGTTAGATGACGAGGACGTCACCTGAGCTGGCAACTCCCTTATCAAATTTCCGCACCACAACAGTGCCCTCCGTCTTACAACCAGGCCTTACACCCTATTTGGCCGGAGCGGAGTGGTTGTTGTGCATCACATCAGTGTGAGAATGTTTGACTCACGTCAGTTTTAACGTGAACAAGCCGCACAGACACGGCGGATCTTCGGAGGAATCGGGTTTCGAACCCAGAACCTTCCGGCTCCGAAGCCCAGGTCACCGCGGCTCGTTTTGTTGTATAATCTGGATTTAACAGTACCTAATTCACCTGCATTTGTGGCTTTCCATGCATATTTCAGGCGTTGCGTATTTCAAAGTCTTAAATGTCATTTTTGCGGTTCATTCCTTCACTTTAAACAGCTGAGAAAATTTAATTTATTATAATGCAATAAAACTACGTTAAATTCGTGTAGCATTAACTGATACTTAACAGCCGTAGATGCAAAATACTAAAATGTAGTTTAGCCTTTTTCAAGCATTGCTGAATCTTCTCTGAAAAGCAATTTTTAGTTAATAAATTTGCTTCACATTTTAGATTTGAACCAAAATGCATGGAAACGTTTTTTGTTTGTTTCTTACTTTCGCATATTTCATTCTACAGGTAACAAACACCATGGCTTTTCACTGCGCCAATCAAATAGTAATGAGGGAAAAAGCGTGTTGCCATTTGAATTTTTATCGCTGTAACCTGCGATCTGGTTTTTATTGTCACTCTCGATGCATACCTTGAAACACCTATTTCTCGAATTCGTTGATTGTTGCGTTCATTAGAAGCTCGAATATCTTAAAAATTATTTTATAACTACTCTTTATTTATGGTGAATTCAAAACTAATACCATTTTAACTTTTAAGCGTATTTTTTGCTTCATCAGTTTTAAGAAACAGTTATTAAGATGTAGGCCAACCTACCATAAATTTATCAGCATAATCTCCTGATATGGTGTGATGATTCCCAGTAGGCTTTCTTGTTAAGTCAAACACGCACCACACAATTACGTAGGTGCCAATATCTGACATAATGTTTACAGCATATCTGAAAAAAAATCGAGTATTATTGTAACATACATTCGTAATCGAATATTATTGTAACATATATTCGTAATCGAGTATTATTGCAACATATATTCGTAATCGAGTATTATTGTAACATATTTTAAGCTGCACAGATACTCATAAGTCACTACGCAAAAAGTAGAAATAAGAAACTTGAAAATATAACTGCCCTCAGTTTGTTATATAGCTTGCCCGTCAAAGTAAATAATCTGCCATTTTTTGAGGCTTCTGAAGTAGAAAAAAGAACTACCTTGCTCTCCAACAAGAATAAACAAGGTTTACAGAAGTAAGATACTCTTCAAGGACTACATTATATAAGCAAATCATATAAAAATATAAGAAAAGAAGCAATAATCAGTGACTTGCAAGCGGACGCAATAAATATATGGAGGCCTATAAAATACAAGGTGAGGAAATATAACGAAAAGTGAAAGCTTCCATAAATCAAACTCATAAAAAGACCCAAAGAATTTTAAAAAGAAACACTGTTGAACAAACAGTGTGAAATGTTAAAATTAAGTACACGTTTAAAGCAAACAAGAACAAAATATTAATGAAGAGGAAAAAATATATAAGTAGATGTAGAACGAATTAGCAACCTAAGTAATGGCGTGAAAAAAAACTCAATGAATTTACGAAACAACACAAACACTGAACAAAATTTGAAAACAATCATGGAGATGTCTTTTTATTTTAATCTTTTCATGAATATTAATTAATCAGTACACTTCCTCCGTTCGTCTCCTTCAGATGGCAACAGTTACTGTTTTATTTTTAAAACTTACTGATTCGTAAGCCATCAACAATTTTTCGTAGTTCTAAATCACCAAAAATTGACCCATTGATTAATTTGATTTTTGGAATTTTTTATACATTAATTTATAAGTTAAAAGAAGAGAAAATGATATGGTTTTTAACTTTAGCTTCTATTATGTTAAGAAGATTTTACAAACCAGTTTATCCTAAATTTCATTCGATGTCATCAGACGCATCAAATTTCATTATTTAATCAAAACTACGTCTCATATCATTTTTTTACATCTACGACAAACAAATTAATATTTATTATAGCAACAAATACAAGAACGTTTTAAAACACGACTCAATGTTAAAGTTATACAGAAATTTACCGATTTTCTTGGCTTTTCAAACAACGCCGTAAATCAATTTTCACGTTTCATCTATATATAATAAAGTAATTTTTACTAAAAACTAGCGAAATAATTTCGGTATTAACATCAAAATTAAAACTATGGTAGACGTTATTTACAAAATCAATAAGCGTTAATATTCTCTCCAGAAAAAAAATCGAATTCCATTTTTAACATTCAACTGACATCACCATTTAATAATTACTCAGCTTTACACTTTTTATTTTGTGGGAAGTTCGAAAGCTCAAACAACTAAGAGAATAAATTAATAAATATTTTGCAATAAACTAATAAATGTCGATGATATTCACAATAATTAAATCTTTTGCAATAACCTACATGATGTAAAAATAAATAAATAAACTTGCGTTGACATATTAACTTAGATAAATTAAATAACTAGTAGTTCTGTGAGCAGACCTTGCTAGTAGTTCTAGTAGACCTTGCGTCGAAAAAAAAAATCTAACAGCTACTTTTCTTCGCCGTCTTTAAACGTTAGTATTTTTTTTAGAATGCAAATTACTTACACAAATCTCTGTTTTTATCAACATTCACGAAATTACAATTAAATGTCTGTTTTTATCAGTATTAAAAATAAAACTACAATTAAATGTCATTTGTTATTAACGGTATTTTTGATTGCATTATGAATGGAGATCTATTTGATTAAAATCGTTAGGAAAAGCTAAACAATACATGAAACGGAACCACTAAACCGCCCACCATCTTCAAACGGAATCAAAAAATAAAAATCTTTTATACGTCTTTTCTAATGAGTCCAAGGAACATTCATGTGAAATTCGAAGAAAATCGAATAACGCATTAAGTCGTAATTGCGTAACAAACAAATTTGAGAATAAACAGGCGAAATCCCGAACGGTCGAGTTTAAATAGGATCTCGCTTCGTTCGGTGAAATAAATACAGTGAAACTTCACTTAACCGCTTAAGGACCGACTTAGAACGCGTTAACTCGGGTTATGTCCTTAAGCGGTTAACGAGCACCTCTCATAACGAGTTATTCGCATAACGAGCAAAAAAAAAAAAAAAAAAAAGACTCGCTCAACTGGCGACGTTTCGCATAACGAGTGACGAGGGGGAGGGAAGTTCCGGACTGTGCACCTGCTACATCAGTCCGAGTTTAGCATTGCTTATGATCACACATTTTTCCAAATTTGTGTTCAGAAATTGCATGTGGAGGAGAGGTTGTCAGAGAAGGAGGAGGTAACAGCAAAGTAACAATCTTCTGGCACATTAAAAGAAATTATAACAGCATGGGAAACTGTTGCATCGTACATTGAGAAACATCACCCTAACAGGGCAGTAGTTATGCGTGCTACAAATTTATTTAATGATAATACTGTGTCTCATTTTCGACAAATTTTGAAGCATTACAAAAAACAAATGTCTCTAGACAACTTTCTAGCAAAAAAAAAATTAAGTATTATCATAAATAATAAACTAATTATTTCGATTTTTTTTTTCTGCAAATCGAATTCGCATCCCAGGTTGGTTCAAGTTTTCATTCAAATTTTGAAACATTTAACCCGCCGAATCTTAACTTCAAAAACGCGCTTATAATTTTGAAGGCCAATTCACGAATTTTATTACAGATTCGAGTTAGGACTATGGACAGTCTGTTATGCTAATTTTCGAAAAGCAACCTGTTCTTTATGATAGCACGTGAGATTCGAAGGCCGCATTCGCTGCTAGGGCAAGAACCAGTTAAAAATTTTGATTATAAAATCATTTAGGTAGATGTGTCTGAATTCAACAGCTTTTGACTAATACTATTTACAACATTTTAATAACGATAATGATAATTTCATGAACATTCGATGCAGGTTAAAAGGGAGGTTCAATTTATTATATAATTTCATAATTAAAGAAGACTCATCTCTGTGGTGGACACAGTTCTAGTACTAAAACTTTCAGACTTAGAATTGACAAATCTGGTTTTAAAATATTTTGGAAGATTCTGAAAAACATTTCGAAGCCATTATTTCGAAATTCGAAATTAAATTTCATTCAAGTCAAGTTGAAGAAACAACTGGAATTTTTTTCGTGAATTTTCTTAAAGACCTTCACAGAAAAGCTCACGTGCGTGATTTCTGTGTTCTGACAGCTGCTTTTCTTAACTAATTAGGAATCAGCTGCTTTGTTTGTTTCATTAATTTATCAGCTGCTCTGTTTGCAGTAGAAACAATAAATCTGTGAATTTTCCAGTTTATTATTTTTATTTTTAAAAATATGTGTATGTGTAGGGAATAATTTTAAAGCCAAAATTGTGATTCTGAAATTATTTTCTTTTTTGGATCGAAAAATAGATTACCTGTTTCTGCATAATTTTGACTGGAATAACTGTGATTTCTGTGTTCTGACAGCAATAGATTACCTGTTTCTGCATAATTTTGACTAGAATAACTGTGATTTCTGTGTTCTGACAGCTGTTTTTCTTATCGAATTAGGAATCAACTACTCTGTTAGCTCCATTAATTTATTAGTTGCTTTGTTTGTGTTAAAAGTAATAACATCTGGTAATAAAACAATTTTCAGTTTTGTTAATTATAAAGTCGTTTTATAGTTGTATCAACTGGTTAAAAAAATTGCGTGAGAACTTTGTCGTAACTTATCGCTATTTCAGCTATACCCTAGCTAATTAGCCATAGCAGTAAAGGTGTGATGAAATATTTCCCCTAGTTAAATAGTTCATATGATTCTAATGTTTTAAAAAGTAATTGATGTATCAAATAGCATTTAATTTTTAAAAAATCAGTAATCGATTTTCTAAAATTAAATGCTATTTAATGCTAATGATCTATATTTGGAACAAAATCTTTGTAAAACCCTGAGAAACCAGGAATACATATTACTCCATTCACCTGTGATGCGCTCTCTTGTACCTACGTACTGTCTACCTACGTACTCTTCCTACGTACTGTCCATTTGAGTTGACTTCTACTAACATTTTCCTAAGCAATTAAGTATTCATTTTCTAAGTCATTCACTTGCAATATGCTCGCTCGTAGCTTTCTACATACCATCCCTTTGAGTTGTCGTTGACTCTAGTTAACATTTACCTAAGCATTCAATTTATTATTCTTAAATAGTAAAATGCCAAATATCGTTATACTGAGTTGTGAAATCAGCTTTAACAGTGTTGAGGAGTCGTAAACTGTGCAATGGAGTAACTTAAGGCTCCCAAGACACATTCAAACACTCTGCTTCCATTTAATTTTGGAAATCGTCTTCGTTTTGCGGAAGGGTCAAGGAACATCACAGCACAACGCAAGACAGCACACAGTTGAATGCTAGACAGCATGCGCTGTTACGTTTATCGTTTGACTGTGACGTCACGTAAATCGATTCCATTGTGTTACTGTTAAAAGAGACACATTCCATCTCAGTATCACACAGATTCTGTACAATATAATATAGCCTTGCAACATTCTCAATATCGTATAGTATTGTATAATCATAAAGAAAACCCCCCAATCAGCCTAGGCATATGCTATATTGCATGAGCGACCGCCGCGACAATCAACACGGGCACTGTGATCGAATGCATTATAGCTCCGTTACGAAAAGCATACGCGACGACCCCTCTCCCATTATAGGGGTACAACCCATCATAGGAGATGGGCTTTACGAACCACACCACCGTTATTGAACCCACCAGAGAAGCGAGAACCCGCTTACTTATCATCCCCATATTTGAGATTACCTCGGTAGGAGGATATATATACAGCATCCCTGCTCTAGGTTTTGGGTGATTGGAGAGAAACCTGGATAATTATGGAATTATATTTGTATAATATCAAACAATATCGTGCAATACGTTACAGCCATTGATCTCACTATGTAGTAAGTTTTTTTAACAACCTTTTGCAACCTCTTACAATGCTGTTTCAAACCCATTTCTGGGATGCGAACTACTTCCTAACTCAAGTACATAAAAAAACCTGGTAGTACCTGAGTATGTTGAGGAAGTCCCTCTCCGTCTCGTGGGGGGTGATGGCCGGTATGAGGGAGAGGTGTGAGACCTGCACCGCAGCCCAGCCGACCTGGAAGATGATGACCAGAGGAATGAGCATGAGGGTGAGGGCGAACTCGCTGGCCGTCTCGCACCCGGGGCACACGCTGAAGATGAACGGGAAGCTCAGCACCACGCAAATCGTGCCTGAAAAGGGGGGATAAATAAAAAAAGACTATAGCAAAAGCAATCAGATTTTATGTACCTTAGCCAGGGATGTTCTAGATCGGGGCTTCTTAAAGTGTGGGTTCGCGTAAACTTTCACAAGGCCTTCTTCCTTCAGATTCTGCATCATTTTAAAGCAACGATAATTAAGAAACTCTTCTTGGTTATATATAAAAAGAGCTCTCAAATATGCTAAACAACTATTTATAATTGAATTTAGTTTCATTTATCACTACTTTATGGTTAATTTTCTGATTAATTTCCTAATCCTGAGATAGAGTGTTATCTCAGACGGAAATTGGGTCGCGAACATCTTTTTCATTCCGAATGGAACCGCCAGTGGGAAAAAAAGCGCAAGAAGCCCTGCTCTAGGTTTTGGGTGATTGGAGAGAAACCTGGATAATTATGGAATTCTACTTAATTTCACAGCTGTTGCACTTCCTTGTCATAGTTATTTTTTGAAATTTTCATAAAAGCCAATAAATAATAATGAATTTTTAATTATATAATTTGGTGATTTAATTTTTGTAACCAAAGCAAGACCTAATAATAGAGAAGAGGTATAAAGATCCTAGATCTCTCATTGGCTCTTGATTCCCATATATAAAATTGGGCTAAAGGTGCATTTTTATGAATTATTTCGTGCATGAAAAGGGGGGATAAATAAAAGACTATAGATGGATTCGTATGAAAGTCTTTACAATCATCCATTGCCACGAGGTCAACGAGAGTTAACATGTTTTTTATTGCCCCTGTTCTGTATGTGTTATGCGCATTGTACGTGTATTATATGCGCTATACATACCTATTAAGTGAAGGAACTTTCTTTTCCCATATTTCTTGCAGATGGCTGTTTCTCTGTTGCTGCTGGATTCGTATCCTAGGAGAGGGGTGGCTATAGCGTCGGCCACTTGTCCTACGAGCAGCACGAATCCCGCGTAGTTGGAATCGAAGCCGAGCACCAGCTGCAGGTAGACGATGAGGTAACTGAACCACATGGAGGCGCACAGGTCGTTGAGGGAGTGTCCCACCGCGTAGCAGATGCGCTGCGTCCATGCCAGGCGAAGAGGAGGCTCGACTTCTGGAAAATGAATAACTGCGGAATAAGAGTTCATAATTCATGAATTGGTGGCAGTTGCACAGGTTGTTCAGATACTCCAAAGACAAACTTGTGAGCGTGACATGCAGGAAGGTAATAAAAAAGAAAGACCCACTTGTCACGAGGAATACATGGTAAAACTGACCGACCACACTATTGCAAATGGCAACACGGATGCTGAGAACCATACAAAATAAGCCCTATACGATTATCCCATGCATGTGGCCCTCAGGAAGAGGCACGGCCCTTCACCGGCGGGCCGTTAACTAGCCACGGAACCATTATTTCATCCCCAGGGGAACCGAGAACCAGCACACCCAACACATGGAAGACCAGCCGCCACGACAGTATAGTCAGGCACTGAGGTTCCTGCATTATAGCCCCCATTACGAGCGGCTCATGCAACAACCCATTTTAAAGGGGTACGACCTGTCTTCGGAGATGGGCCCAAAGAGCCACACCACCATTATTGTACCATCGGGTTGGCGAGAATCAACTTACTTATATGGCAGCCTCTCATCCGTGAACTCGCGGTCCCCCCCCATGGGGCGCTTACTTGTACAAAAACTTCTCAGCTTCGTACTTGAGGTTTCTCACTCCTATAGATATGAAGGAGGGTAGTATATATCAAGAGGAACAGAAGCTGTAATGAAAGTTTGTATCATAAAACGACGTTTAATCGCTGAAAATCGAGAAAATACGTATGCAGTACGTATCCCCCTCCCTCCCTTCCTCCGAAAAAATAAAATTCAGAAAAAAATGAAAAATACTTTACAGACATTTAAAGGTTGGTTTATTAAGATGTATAAGGCAATTTCCATGGAAATAGGATCATTAGAACAAATGTTATAGCGAGAACGAAGACATTGTGCCCTCAAAATGTGCAGTTTTGTTGATTCACAACCCCCCCCCCCCAAAAAAAAAAAAAAAAAAACTACATAAAGCTTGCCGCTTATTGTTCGATTTCGATAGATATTACTTAAAATGCCTGTTCAAAATACACTTTACTGATCTGTAAAACAATTCTGATTTTTCTATATAAATCTGACTTTTTAGATTCAATATTTATTTTACGATTTTTACCTCAACTAAGGCCATTTAGTGACACCGTGTTCCATTATTATTTTTGTCCCTTTTGATGGCTACCAACAACCCTCCGAGTTTGTCACCGGAGTATTTGAACATCTTGTATGAATATCTACAATTTTCTACGTACGATTGTGGCAAAAATTAAGGCTACATTTCCTGTAAATTTTCTGCTTCCGATATTGACATAGAAATCAATTTACTTTTAAATAATCATGCAACTTCTTAAAACAAAATTTAGTTTCGAAGAAGCTAGTTTTTTTCATGTTTAAGACGTGAACTTTTCCAAGCATTTGTTACGTTATAAAAAAGAGAATAACTATCTAGTTGTTGACACAATTTTCTATCCTGTACGCAATTTTATTAATTTTAAAATTTTTCTTTTATAAAATTTTTAATGAATGTAAGCAGAAGTCAGCACTTTATTCAAGACCAAGCAGCCAAAGCATTGTCCAGAATATTATTATTTTTTTTTCCTGTATCAATGTCGCATTTACCGTTTGCATCAAAATAAATTTATTCATACTACTGAATTATAAGTATAAGTTACTATCTTTCCTATAAATGCTGCTTTTTAAATATTACGTTTTTTTTGTTACTCAGGATTTTCTCGTTTGTGTTAAGCAATCTGTTATGATTTGAAATTAGAAAATTCCGAAAAGAAAGGCTTGCCATTAAACAGATTATACTACAGACCTACAAAGATATTAAATAATAAATATTCTTGTACTTACTACTCATGTTGAAGTTCTTTTTAGACTAGATGATTGTTGCTATGATTTCTATTTACTCATCACTCTACGTTAATTATTCATCACTAAATTGTGTCGTTTCATCTATATTTTGTTGAAATCTCGAATGGCTGATGAATCGCTAACTGGCCAATCCTTTGGTGAGTTTTTCTTTAAAATGAATGCTAAAATAAAGTAAATGAAAGAATTATTAAATATTAACTTAAATTTGTTTTATGATAATTAGTTTCATAATAGATTTTCATGAAAGCAAAAATAATAATAATAATAATAAGCAACTTCGCAGGGATGCATATTTTCATCAATTATATTTTTATATTTTTGACATTTTAAAGATAATTTTGTATAATTTTTAAAGTATTTTATAAAAAAATACGTAATACATTTTTGACTTAAAACAGGTAATATTTTTAAACAAAAAATTTTAAATTTAAGTTTTGAAAATTAATTTATTTAAATTAAAGTTTTAAGTTCAAACTTAATTTTAAACATATATTTCGTTTACTATCCTTATTTATAAAACTTTATACAAATGCGTTGGAAAAAACTAGCAATATAGGGTTAAAAATGAAAAAAAAAAATGGAAATAAGAAGCGTAGCTTAAAATATATTTTACGGTTGTGGTCATTACTTTAAAAGCTGCGTAAAAATTCAGAGTAAAACAATAAAATATAACGAAATTTTTAGTATTGAATATAATAAAAATGAAAGTTTAAAAAACCTTAAAATTTAATTATAAAATTTTCTTCCTCAGAACACACGTACATTCCCATCTTTAAACGCAAATAAATGTTGAAACAAATAACAGAAATTTAAATAGTAATCTTTTTTAAAGATATTTACCATGCGGCAGTGGACTTAATTACTATGCAGCAGAACTAATGAGGATTTTCCTTAAGGGGGAATATATTAAGGGGTACAAAAATAGCAATCTTTTAGACATTGCTGTTTGTGCCATTTAATAATATTAGCGTGTCAACTTCGTAGAGTTTCTATTTTGATTGCGAGAGAAAAACATGTGTACGGCACAGGAAATTTATATTGTTAGTTCATAAAGCTTTAAATGATATGTAAGTCTTTTAATGTCATAGCATTTTATTTTGATTGTAAGAGGAAAATTAAATGAAAAATAAGAAAATAAAATGCGGAACCAGACATGACCCGACTTTTTGGAATACAATTTTTTATTTATTACATTAAGAGTTAAATAACAAAAGAACCGGTTGCCTAAAGTCTTTGAGACGTTAATAACAGTCAAAAGAAAAGTGAGAAAATTTTTTCGAAAAATAGTAATAAGATTTTCCAGCTTCAATGAAAGAGTCTTTCGCGTCCAACTTTACCAAGTTCAACTGTTTGAATCAAGATCTATAAAGCTTATTAATGCTAGATTTTTCAAATAAAAAATTTTCAAATTTAGTTGCATAAAAGGCATATTAATTGCATACAAAGTGAGAAAAATCCACAGTTATCTCAATAGGAAGGAAACACTTCTGGGACTATATTAGAAACTAAAAAAACTAAGCATACGTGATTTCACTCTGACTGTCAAATTAAACATAGAATTTTAAATTTTATTCTTGCGCTCCATATCTGAAGTTACTGGCGCATTCGAATTAAAAAATTCACGAGAAGATAAAATCCTACAATTAAGACTAGCTTGTTTTTTCTTTAATGACTGTCTCGCTGATTTTGTTATTTTTTTGCATCTCAAGTTTGATAAATGACACTTTTCGGTCGACTAGTTTTTTTGCTGTTCTGTTTTCTGTGGCCTAGAATAACGTATTCTTGTTTCAAGGACAACTAAGCACAGAGCATATAGTAAAAAACTTTTTGATATTCTTATGTAACAGGATTCTTCAGGCTTGAATTTATGTAGATTATATATTTTTCGTACATGAATACAGGATTTTAGAATTAAAATTTCGACTTTTATTTTGTGGTTTCGAATGTAAAATGACCTGACTCATTAATTAGCCGGGAGAGTCAAGATTGTAGATTCTTCTCCCCCGGTTTGTTTCACATATGTGTAAAATGCAGCGATTTTTTTTCACTTTCTCGTATACGATGAATAAAGAGAAAATATCGTAATCGTTAAAGAAAAAAAAAATCGACTTCTAGATTTTCATGAAAATTCAAGTTTTAGATCTCCCTAATTCCGAAAAACTCATTTTTTAAAAAATTCTCTCTCTGTATCCGTGAGTATATAAATTTGATATTTCGACAGCGCAGCAAAATAGATGGATAAAATTTAGCATTTGGCGCTTAACATAACGTGATCATTTTTTCCCCTTTCAACACGAGGCATCTACTAATCTTTAGGTAATGGTATGTGTATTCGAAAAAATACATATTTCTTCAACTTTATTCAGTATTTATCAATGAAAAAGAAGAGGAATGAACACGTGAAATAAATAATTTATGTGATCTTGTATTTTTCTGAAAAACAAATTTTTGCTTCAGTATATTTGACGCTGATTTCAAATCAGAATGAAATTCTTGGTATGATTTCAGAAAATTTAATTGGTAATTAACAACGCTTTAATAATTGTGACTTGCAATTGTGTTTTTTCGCTCATCCACAACTTATTCACAAGAGAAAAGACCCTTTCTACGGGTGCATTAGAGCCGGGCAAACATAGAATATGTTAATTATACGAAAGATCCGCATGGTTCAAATTATTGATGTGAAAGTGGTTGAACAATTTCGCCAAACGACTTCCACTTGAAACTCTTCAAGTATTTCATTCTGTCACTTTTTGAGTGTCATGTAGTTAGAAATAAGCGCGGCCTGGCAGGCTTCTGATCGACTTGTATGTGTATGAGACGTATAGCGCATGCCCGCCATCACCGCGCTTCTAGGCTCTATCGTCGAAATTTTTGATTTTCCGTGAGTTTTTTGAAATTGTAAATGTGGGTTGCTCTCTTTCTAAAAACGGGACCTTTCAGTATCCCTAAGCTGTGCTTGGGGACAACGGGACAGACTACCCAAAAACGGGAAGTATGGTCACATTATCTTCACATCAAAACTGTTGATCTGTACCGAAATGGGGTAAAATTTCATCCTAAAACGGTACGTGAGTGAGAAAAATTTTAAGAGATGACACATTAAAATATTGGTTGCACAGTAAACTAAGAAGGCAACAAATTTTTTTCCAAAATTATAATTTTTTTAAAAGTAGGAAATTTGAGCCTCTATTCAGAAACATCATAGCTTGATAGTGTTTCAGGCTTAATTCGTGTCTTGTCTTCTTCTGGCTTGATTGCACCAGCCATTGAAATCTGAGCTTAGCGATTTTGACGTCACTCAATTTGCAGAAAGAAATGCCAGCTTTATTCTGCTTTCAAGTTAATGTACAAAGAAAGCATTTTTTTTTTATCATAATGTCAACATTGGCTAAAGCTCACGAGTGAAAGCTTTGATAAAGAAAATAAAATTGGTTTGAATTTCATTACAACTATAAAAAACATTGTTACGAATTGTGTTTAAATTTAATTTCGAAAAAAAAAATTATTAAAATGGAAGAAGAAACTGCACGGAAATAAAACTGATATCAATGAAAAACTAAAGCTTTGAATTTGAAAGTGGTGTAAAAGTGTTTTTTATGCAACAATATGCCCCGGAGTTATTTTAAAATTTCGATTCATTTTTAATAACTTAAAAATGTTATAAAACATTTTATGAATCCGCTCTTAGTGAGCACATACTACTTATGAAGTAACTACGTGCTAAATTTGGTAGCCATATATTTAACGGTCTGCTCTGTAGAATGATTTAGCTTGTGCTTTACGCTTTTTATATCACGCAATTTACAGAAAACATGCCACCCTAAAATCATTACCATGTTAAAAGCTGCAAGACGTTATTGTTGTTTATTATCGTCCATCCATTAAAAAAAATCTGACATAAAACTAGTCTATCTATGATATTAAGAGGACATTTCTCGTCATGAATATGATAATTTTTATTCCGCAGCCAGTGACCAGTGAAGTACGGGGAAAGATAGGTAGTAAAACATTACGCACTGGTAATTATAATCCTGAATGATGCTAATGTATTTTAAAGTTACTGATGGATTTGAATTAAAATGACCACATTTTCTGAACTTCTGTCCGGGACTCTCGTTAGGGTGAGGAGTCGAGTAGGGGGAAAATTTAAAAAAAAATCTGTCGGTTGATACAATAGGAATTAAAAAACAATGAAAGAGTTAATTATTTCTAAAAATCAAGAAGAGATAAAGAAGTATAAATAATGTATTTTTCTTTTGCTTCTACTATTTTCCTTTAGTCTAGTTCATCCACATTGCCATTAATTAGGATAACCAGTGGCGAATCCAGGATTCGGGTCTCGGGGGGTTGAGATTATAAAAACTTTGTATCGCCGTGACGAATGTCAAAGCTCTTGGCTTATGCAAACCAAAGCACTTTAACTTTATTGACTTTACTCACCTGACAATAAGAATCATAAAAAACGATACAATACTTTCTATAATCTATAATTTAATAAAAATTACAATAAATAACAAGCCAAAAAATGTCTTCGACCGCGTCAGCGCTACAAGTACAAGTGGAATGACTACAAAAGTAGGAAAATTTTCAACCTGTCAAGCCAGAAAGCAATAGGTCGTTTCCATTATTTTTTAAAAAAGAGAAATTAAGAACAAACAGTTATAGTGATTTTAAATAAAATCAAGACTTCTGACTTAGCTCTGGAGTGGGCTGCAGTCCGATACCCCCCCCCCCCGGATTCGCCACTGAGGATAACCATATACTATTAGCTGTAAATTTGAAAACTAAATCCAGTTAATCGCTTTTTTATATGAATTACTTATTGAGAAATAAGAAAAGGAAACAATTCGAGACATTTAATTCAAATTTCGAAACTTGTTAATCCGTCGTGAAGAGTCAAAAGTTGGAAGTCTTTCGGCTAATACTGGATGTTGGGTTATTTCTTACGTACAGGAAAAGTTTGAAATTTAAACTTTATAATTTAAAAAAATTAAATCGAGGTAATATTTTTTTAACATGAGCTATTTACTTATAAGTAAACTAAGTTGTTCCGATTAAATAAGTGGACACTTTTTTAATCGGAACAAACACTCGAAATTCAGAAATGTCCCTGTGGATCAGGAAAAATTTATTTGAACAACTTATCAACTTATTTGAAAAAAGGAATAAAAG
This sequence comes from Araneus ventricosus, assembly GCA_013235015.1. Taxonomy (NCBI): domain Eukaryota; kingdom Metazoa; phylum Arthropoda; class Arachnida; order Araneae; family Araneidae; genus Araneus; species Araneus ventricosus. The sequence continues at coordinate 532,328 of BGPR01000217.1, forward strand.
ATATTCTGTGTAATAATTAAATCTCTCTGTTATTTAATTTCTTGACTTATCATTGACTGTCAAGTTGCGTTGCATTATTTTGCAACGGCTATTCAAGATGTCGCAGATGTCATTTTTCGTAAAGAAAATATTCTGATTGCATCTTCCTCCAAATAACATCAAAAGCTATACAAAATAAACAGGAAAAGTCATTTTTTCAAGTCCAAAATTACTTCTGGAAGTTATAAATCTTTAGCATTGTTCATTCGAAGAAGTAGTTTTCCCATATTCTCACGCGCTAATCTAACCTTGATTTTTTTCTTCCACCTGAAGGCTTCGACTGATCAGCGAAAATCGTTACATAACGGGAGAGTTCCTTCAGCGACGCAGTTTGTCCAGGAAAGAATCACCCCACCTGCCGGCCACGGCCATAAACTACAATAATTTTCATTTAAAACGATCCCTAAAAATTTAGTTTTCATTTTTTGAAGTGTGTCATTTTGCCTACAAAAAACGTTGTAGTGCAGGAATCGTTAAATTTTTGAGCATAGTTTATTGCAAAAGATTCTTCAGTAGTAAGAAATCTTCGCTATCGTCTTCTTCTTCGTTAATCTTCGTTACGTGACAACAATTGAATTGAAACAATTTATTGTATGTTTGACGTTAATGCAAGTATTTAATGTGCAGTAAATGAGGTGAAAGTTGCACTTTACTTTAACATACGCATATATTTTTTTTCCGACTCATTTCTTGACATATGCTGCACTATAAAGTATTATTTTGCCGCATATATTTTAAATAGAAATAAGAAGCGTCTAAAAAATTTTATATAATTCAAGGCTCGAAATCGAGATAATTAGTGGATTTTACAAATATTAATCTATACCTATCTAGCTAAATAATGTGAATTTAGATGCCAATACTTTATTCTAAAATTTCCTTTTTTCAGTAATATTTCGTCTGTCAGCTGATAGTTTTTATTAAAAATTTTTTTTTTATTATATCCTAAATTACCCATTACAAAACGAAGAAAGAATTATATAGGTCTGAAAAGATGACTGTGTGATTTTTTTCATATTCATACAACAGTGGAATTAAAAAATCAAAAGTTCTACTTTGACTTTTGAGGTTATATTAAATAGGAAAGTTTCTAAACCGTCAAACATTTATACAGGAACGCCCCCACTTTCAATCAAAATATGTCATTTTACAAATTAAAAAAATGAAGTTTATCATTTAAATATTGAAGAAATTCAACCTAAAGAAATTTTTTAACAGTCATTATTTACTAACAGAAAATTATCATTTCTTCAGGAAGATGATTTTCTAATCCCGAGAAAAATGGTTTCGGATGACATTCAAAATGTATTAAAAATTTTTTTTAATGAAATAAAAATATTTCGTTTTAAAAAAAACCAAAAGTTGCATTAAATTGAAAATATACCTTACAGAATATTCTATGTTCTTCAATAATGGTTTAGAAATTGCACAAGTAAAATTTATCATTTAGATATAAAAGAAACGAACAGTTAAATATCTTTCTAACAGTCATTACTTTGTATTTAAAGAAAACGTCAAAGAATTTTCCATATTTCGTGTTAATAAGTTGATTCGCAAATTAAATAAAGTTTTATTATTTAGACATTAAAAAAGTCAATATTTGAAAAGTGAATTTATTTATACGCAGACGTCTTTTTAAATGGAATGTTTTTTATATTTTTGCATTTGAGACAAATTGATACAATTAATATACCAAACATTATATTTTTTTCAAAATTATTAACTAAAATTGCAAATATCTGGTTTTAATTCCGCAAAAATACATACTAAAATATATATAATTTTTTCGTTTTTCCTTTAACTATAAATTTCTATACATCTCAAACTGAAGATTGCACTGAAGCTAATGCATTGTCATACGAACCTAAAACTGTTAACTTACCTATACTTTTATATTTCAATTATCCTCCGATATAACGGCATACATTTTCCATTGATGCTCAAATAAATATTCCTCCTTACCTGTTCAGTTTCTTCCTCGCGTTCTGAAGAGATGAACATCAGTTGTGTGGGGAGAGTGATTTCCAAGGCCGATAGAACCAGTTTCTCATTTCTTCCGATTCTTTCTTTTTTTTTCTATGGGTATTAACTTTATATTCATAACGAGGGCTTTGAATTGCTTCTTAAAAGTAACCTAATAGGCGAAGGACTAGGCATTATATATTCTGCGCTTCATTCAAGCGTTATGTAAGTATGGAGTGGGGGGAGGCTGTCTAGGTGGTTGTTTTAGGGAAGAAATATGACACAAAGGAATGTATCGAATGGTTTGATTACTAGAAAGAGTTCTTTTTTTGTTGTTTGGAATTTTACCTGCTTACTGTTTACGTAACGCTGAAGTAAAAGATTTCCGTTGCAGTTGACTGTAGATCGATTTCTCGAATAGGTCAGTTATGATTTGTTTTACATGAGATTTATTTCTAAAACAAAATGAATACTAGCAGACAACTATATGTCTGTGTATCTGTTTTTTTAAAGATTCTTATTCATTTATTTTGTTTACCAGTAATTTTTAATCTAGGAGCAGAGTAAAGAAACATTATATTCATGTCCATGGATATTATGCTTTATTTTAATTTTATTGCATTTGTCTCATCCCGCTCATATTTTAACCCCTTCTTAGTTGGCGTCGCACGTCTTACGTTCGGCTTTTGTGTACCCGTACGGTCGATGTCGCATATCATGCGACGAAGAGAAGAATTGATTCCTTGAAAGTGAATTCGTCGCTACTTACGTGTCTCATTATTACACGCGTCTCGATATAAAATAATCAGCAATAAATTATTCCAAAGTGGTTTTTATGCTCTGATGGTCAAGAACGATTGTGAAGCTGTTTTCATGGTAAGGTTGCAAAACCATTTTAAAAAACATTTTTTACATATCATTAATAATTCTTTTTATGAGGATATTTATCTTAAATACCTCAAAGCAACAGATTTGAAAAATATATTATCAGAGAGTGCTTTGTTTTAATTTAAAACTTGGTGCATTGCAGGGAAACCGGGAGATCAGTGAACGGGATATCACATGTATGACCGCCAGCAGGTGAAGCAAAAGCTGCTTACTGACAAAAATATTTCGCATCTTCAAATTCGGGATAGAGCATATGCTAATTTTCAGCAATAAAAAAAATTCTTTTTTTTTTTTTGCGTCGGAAATGCGGGAAAAAAAATCCGACCAAGTAACCTGCTGTATGTAACTCTACCATTTTAACACAATTATTTATACACAAAAAATATTTTTAAGATCGTGCAGCAATAGAATTTGTATTCTAGATCCATTCATAAATTAATTTTTTAATTCTTTCTATCAAAGACAAATTCATCTGACTCTCTGATGTGAAAATTATATCATCGGACTATCTGGAAAGCCCTGAATCTGTCACGAACGTTCTAAATAAATACTATCGCAATCGATAAATTCTGTCATTTTGTCTGTATTCTTCATAGAGAGAGGGTGATGTAGTCATCATACGATGCCTGACGAAATAGTTTCTCTACAATAAGACTTCAAGATTGATCTCTCAAAGAGAAGTCTGTCTATTTACCCGTCAGTACGAATGTGGACAAAACTCAATAACGCAGTGAAATGGTGGATGAAGTTTGGCTTACGGTTTTAAAACTCAAACGATATATATAGACAAAATTTCCAATTAAATTCGTCAAAGGGTCTGTCGTGTATTTGTCGTTCTATGCATTTATGTGGATGTGAATACGATAACTGAACCACAAACTGGAAGGATGAATTTTAGTATGTGATCTTTAAATAAAATTTGTATATCTGTGTTAAATTTTGGTCCAAATGTGTTCTCGATTCTCATTAGAGTAAGAGCTAAAAATACAAGGGAGCATATTGTAGAAGTGTAAGGGAAAGAGGTCACTTCTGCTTGTTATTTCAAGTAATAATTTAATTTTGTTCATGTATAAGTTAAGTTTAGTTATATAAACGTCCCATTTTGAAGAAACACGAGGGCTATTTAGGGACAGCCCACGCAATTTTGCATCGCGGTCAGAAGACGAGGACGACACTTCAGCCGGCACCTCCTTCTGCACACTTCCGCGCCACAGCAGCGGAAGGACGATTTGCCATTACGTATGATTTAATGTTCAACAGGCCTCGCACACGACGGATCTTCAGTGGAATCGGGTTTCAAACCTTGAACCGTCCACCCCTGAAGCCGAGACTTACTACCAGGCCACCGCGGCTCCGGAGAAGTCGAAGGGGAGGGGTCACTTCTGCTCGTTATTTCATATAATAATTCCATCTTTTTCGTGTGTAAATAAGACCCAACATCCGTTTTCCTATTTTTCTTGAAGATCTATAGTTTTCATCAGATTTTATTGACATCTTCATTTATTAAACTAAAGCAAATTGTACGAGGCATTTACACATGAGAAATGGTTAAGTATGTTGTTATTTTTAATTTAATTTGAAGATTCCATTTAATTTTATATGTATGAGAAAGGATTAAATTCTCTAAGAAGTGCAAAGAACTGGTAAACGATGAAAAGAAAATATTTTTTCTGCAAAAAAAAAAAAAAAAGAAAGAAAGTAGACCAATTGATACGTCTATATTTTATTTTTTTATTTTAGCAGAAACGAATAGTGTGTTAAGAAGTTCAAAAATTTCGTTTCTGAAGTGATAATTTTAGGTTAATATAATTTTTATTGAAGTGCACAAGTTTTGCAAAAATTGGTCGACGGAATCCAATATTCTGACAAACTAATTTCATGAGAGTTTCTTGAAGCTTTTTCCTCTAATTCGCAACCCGAGTAATTTTTTCGCTATAGGTTTAAATTCCTCCCATGGTCGTAACTTCACTGTACAATTGAAATAATGTCTTGCCTTGAAAGTCTTGCGAAAATAATTTGATTCAAATTATTTTTTAAAGAAAAGTATAAAAAAACCCCCCACTTTTTAAAAAGTCACCCATTCTATCAACAGCAACTTTTGACTTGAATATGTCATCATTTACAGCTAATAGAGATGAAGACATTAAATATTGAAATGGATTATGCGCATTCGCATTCTGAAATAATTGCAATCTCTTACACTTATGCTCACACAAACAATATCATAACGTACAACAAAACAGCTTTAAATTGAACTACCAATGGGGATATTTCAATAACTCTGTAGTGTTGGGATTCTCAACACGCATTCGCCGATGGAGGGCGCTCTCCTCCCCCTAGGGTCGGGTATTGTTTTTAATCAGTCGAGTTGCGAACTCGAAGGCTGGAGGGACTTTTCGGAAAGCGTCGGCGAGTGAGGCCGGAATCCCAACGCTTATTTCGATTTGATGTAGGGTCCAGACGTATCTTTCTGTCTGTGTCGTTGCTGACCGCGAAGGGTCGCAGCAATTATTCCTATTTTGCTATTTTGTCCGTACTCAGTGTCTGTCTAGTCTTCTGTGTTGTCATCTAAATAAACTGTTATTTGTATCTCATCACTGGAGCATGATAATCCATTCAAAAGAACCAACACCATAAAAAAAGGGTTACCACCATCACATTGGCGCAGCCGGTAGGATTGGATTACCAGGGCTCTCTTGAAGGTAGGCAACTTCATTTGTTTTGCATGCATTGTTCGGACATCTCCGATGCATTGTGCAACTAATAATAATGCTTCCTTTCGCGGGGTAAGAGGAGCTGAGAGTTGTCGCCGAGGAAATTGGCGAAACAGCTACGCTAGAAATGAAGGTAGCTGATTTGTGGGAAATTATATTGGGTAGCAAGGTCTACAAAAATGACCTAGAATCAGTGAACAACTTTTTGAGCTCGATTGTAGAGGCTAGAAAGCGGAAAGAAGAACAAAGCAATAATTTAGAATTCGAAAAAAATAAAATTAGAGAAAGCGAGACTAGAGGCTCAGTTGGAATTAGAACGCTTAAGCTTAGAAAAAGCGAAAATAGAAAGCGTGCGAATTGATCCCGACGCTAGCAGTGCTTCTGGGAATGGTAATAGTTTTAACTGTGTTGAAAACTATATTCATAGTGTTCGTACTCTAACGCTCCCGATTCCTAAAAGAGCGGAAGGTTGGAATCTATTCTTTGCATCGTTAGAAAGAGCCTTCAATGCGAAAAACGTACCAGATGAATTCAAGGGAGAAATTTTGTTAAATTTAATGGGGGGAAAAAGCAACTAATATATTGGTCTACATTAAAGAGGGTGACGTGAAAGATTATAAAAAAAATAAAAGATTCTGTATTGCGAGAATTCGAACCAAACCCTTTGGCTTGTTTGCAAAATTTTCAAAAGGCAAAACGTTTACAGAATGAAACGCATGTCCAGTTCGCTTCGCGATTGGCGACCGGGTGGGTACAATATTGCACATTACGCGATGTTAAAGATCTCGAGACACTAAAAGAACTAATTGTTAGTGACGAATTATATCAATCACTCGATCAAGAAACTTCCACTCATGTAAATCTGAAACAAGAGCGAGGCTGGTTTAGGCCTTTGATGCTTGGAAATGGATGAGATTTATTCTTTACATCAAAAAATAGATCGTTTTCAGAAGTCCATTCGGATTCTCATAAGTATAGCTCAAATGAGCACAAATCGCGAGAAGAAACTAGGCAGTATATTCCTCCTCATTTTAGAAGGGACGGACCAAAATTTAAATCAAAAGATAAAGAGACAAAGAAATTAGAATGTTACATTTGTGGTGAAAACCATATGGCGCGAAATTGCAATAAAAAGTATTCCAAACCGGATACAAAAAGAAAAGAAGCGGTCGTAGTGAAAATAAATTCCGATTTTTTAAAACCGGATGTGAATATTCATCCACTAACGCGTGTAACGGTTTCCGTGGGGGGAAAAGAATTAGAATGTATTTTGGATTCAGGGACGCAAGTGTTCGTAATAAATTCTGCCTTGCTGAATAATTCAGAAAGTTTTGACTATGGGAAAATAGTGTTAACTTCCGCGTTTGGTGAAAATGTGGTAGCAAAATTAATTAAGTCGACTATAACTCTTCCAAATAAAACGTCGTTAAATCATCCACTCGAATGTATAATAGCGGTTACGGATAAGCTAAATGTCGATGCGTTGATTCCACTATCGTTATATGAATCTTTATGCTCATTAAATAAAGAAAAGGTTATGCACTTGGTAGCAGATAAAAGTGAATGTCTGGACAGTCGCTCTCATGAGGAGACAAATGAAAATGACTCAGCGTTGAGTGAAACTATGAATGATTCCGACGATTCTAACTTTTATTCCGATGCGACAAAATTAATACAGGAGCAAAAAGAGTATTTGTCTTTAGAAACCGTTAGGGATCAACTAACGCAAAGCAAGGGAAATTTTATATTAATTAAGGGATTAATTTATCACAAAGATAAAATTCTTAATGAACCCGTAGCTCAATTAGTATTGCCGCGTAGTAGGGTAGAAAATGTAATGAAGCTCGCGCATGAATCTGTTTTTGGAGGTCATATGGGGGTGAGGAAAACGAAAGAAAGGATTAGGTATAATTTTTATTGGCCTAATATGTCGAACGAGATTGCCGATTTTGTCCGAACATGCATGGGTTTCCAATTAAGGAGAAAGGATAAAATAAGTGATAGAGCTCCCATCACTCCAGTTGCCCGCCCTGAGCTTCCATTTGAAACAGTAAATATAGACTTGATCGGTCCAATTGAACCTGCGTCTGGTCGTGGACATGAGTACGTTCTGTGCTTAATGGATGAGATGACTAGGTGGCCTGAGGCAATACCTCTTAGATTCCTATCCGCAAAGGCGACATGTGATGCGCTACTGCAGATATTTTCTCGAACTGGAATTCCTAATGTAATAGCTATGATAGAGGTACTAATTTCACGTCATCTCTGACCGAGGAATTCGTTAAGAGAATTGGGTCGAGTCCGAGATTTTCTTGTCCTGGCTATCCAGCCAGCAATGGACTTGTCGAGAGGTGGAATGGAGTGCTAAAAAATATGTTGCACCATATCATTAGAGAAGATCCTAGAAATTGGGACCATCAGGTACCCTTCCTACTATTTGCTTACCGGAAGTACCAAATACCACTACTGGGGTGTCACCCTTTAGATTGATGTATGGCAGAGAGGCTCGAGGGCTTTTGGCGATTCTAAAGTCTTCATGGGCAGGTGAAGGGCACTTACCTACTAATGTTACCCCGTCAGCGGTAGACTATTTACAAGAGATGAAAATTAAGATGGAAAAGGCAGCGGAGAAAGCTTCCTTGGTAGCAGCTGACAAACAAAAATCATATAGCGAATATTTTAATAAACGATCGTCCGTGCGAGCTTATAACATTGGAGAGCAGGTGGTGTTGCTGATACCAGACTCTAGCAATAAGCTATATGCTAGGTGGACTGGTCCTGGTGAGATAGTCGAGCACCATCCTCCTCATTCTTATAAAGTAAGATTAGCTGATGGAACCGTTAGGCATGTGCACGTAAACAAAATACGGAAATACCATCCGCGCTTTCTCGCGGTTGGAGTTATCTTTGAGGAAGATCATGATTTTGGGGAGATCAACCCAACTCCCAACACATCGGATGTCGATTCTCGTGAATTGTGTGAGAAAATAAATTTGAATCATTTAAGCGATGAGCAGAGAAATAATCTGTGTGGATTATTGCTTAGGCGTAATGAACTCTTCACAGGCAAGATGAAAGTTGCCAAAGTAGGTGCCCATCGTATACGACTTAAACCTGATGCAGAGAGGAAGGAAACTTTTTGTCTACCGTATTCCTGAAGCTTTAAAGGATAAGGTAGATGAGCAAATAGATGAACTTTTAGCGCTAGATCTGATTGAGAAGAGCGATGCCGAGATCGCCTATCCCATCGTGTGTGTTAACAAGAAGGACGGTAGTATACGTCTATGCGTGGATTACCGTGCATTGAACGCCGTGACTGTCTCTGATGACTTCCCAATGGAGGAGGCCGTTGATTTAATCCAATCAATTGGCAAGGCGAACGTCATTACCACGTTGGATTTATTAAAAGGGTACTGGGCCATACCTATGGATCTAGAGTGCAAGGAACTCACCTCGTTCAAGACTCATCGTCAGCAATATCAGTTCAAAGTGATGAGTTTTGGTTTGAAGAATGCGTCAGCTACGTTTCAGAGAGTGATCAATAGGGCTTTGTCTCAGTACAGAAACTTTTCACGTGCGTATATCGATGATATTGCTGTGTATTCGGAGAACTGGGAGGAGCATATGATTCATCTGGAGACCATTCTATGCAAACTTCGAGAATTAAACTTTGCTGTCAATCTGAAGAAGTGCTCGTTTGAGAGGCCTCACGTAAAATATTTGGGGCATGTCATTGGCTCTGGTCGGCATCAACCTGACCCGGATAAGACCAACACTATTGTGAATCTACCTGAGCCCAAAACCAAAAAGGAGTTGCGAAGTGTTCTTGGATTGTGCAACTACTATCGGGAATACATTCCTAGTTACTCTGAGATCGTCTATCCTCTAACGGGACTGACAAAGAAAAAGGTTCCAGATAACATCCCATGGACTAAAGAACACGATTTAACTTTTGATCGTCTGAAGAGAGCTTTGGTTGAAGCTCCTTCCCTATATACGCCAAGGCCTGATCAACCATTCATAGTGCATTCGGATGCTTCCCAAATAGGAGTGGCTGCGTGTCTGTCACAAAGGGCTGGTGAAAAATGTTGTCCAATAGCATATGCCAGTCAAAAACTGACAAGATGTCAACAATCTTGGTCGACTATTGAGAGGGAGGCATTTGCCATCGTGTGGTGCCTTAAAAAGTTTGAAGTTTGGGTTTATGGATCGGAAATAGAATTTTACACGGACCATAACCCGTTGCCCTTCTTAACAAAAGGTGCTCCGCAATCTGCGAGGCTACAACGTTGGGCATTTGCCTTACAGCGATACAATATAACAATTAAACATTTCCCTGGAGCAAAAATGCCGCATGCTGATGCACTCTCACGTTTAGTGTGATCTCTTCAATATGAATTTTATGTGACTTCCTTTCATTGGACTTTTATTATATTTCTTTTTGATGTTAATTTTATTGTGTTTCTGTGTTGAATTCAGTATTCAGTACATTAAGTATTTTTAAGGATTTATGTGCTTCCTTGAGTACAAATTTACTTTGAATTTAGTTTAGGTTCCGGGATGTATTGCGAGACTTCTTTGCATCTGCTTAATATTCTATTTTCTGCATGTGTAATTATTTTAATTGAGATTTTGCATTTTTTCTTTCAGTGAATTTATGTTGTGTTTCCCTTTCAGTGAACTTTTGTAGTGTTTGTGTTTGAAAGGATTGGTTTTTCCATCATTTTATTTGCTGTTCTTTAATTTTTAAATTTAAATGAATGTGGTTTCGGCCTATAATGTTTTAAAACGTGAGTGAAAGCATAACATTTTAATGATAATAATATTTTGCTGCTTAAGCTGTTGGAAGTAATATTTTGAGGTTATCATTGAATTTGATTACAATTTTTGAGCAGTTAAAGAATGTGCATATTTGTAGTCAATCATTTTATATACATGTTTTCTGTTTTGTTTGTTTACTTCATCGATGAGTTGTGCTATATATATATATATTTATGTGTTTTGAACCTCAATGTCAGATTGAAAATCTGAGGATGTTTCAATCTTACGTGGGGGGTGTAGTGTTGGGATTCTCAACACGCATTCGCCTATGGAGGGCGCTCTCCTCCCCCTAGGGTCGGGTATTGTTTTAATCAGTCGAGTTGCGAACTCGAAGGCTGGAGGGACTTTTCGGAAAGCGTCGGCTAGTGAGGCCGGAATCCCAACGCTTATTTCGATTTGACGTAGGGTCCAGACATATCTTTCTGTCTGTGTCGTTGCTGACCGCGAAGGGTCGCAGCAATTATTCCTATTTTGCTATTCTGTCCGTACTCAGTGTTTGTCTAGTCTTCTGTGTTGTCATCTAAATAAACTGTTATTTGTACCTCATCACTGGAGCATGATAATCCATTCAAAAGAACCAACACCATAAAAAAAGGGTTACCACCATCACAAACTAACTTGCGAACTTTTAAATAAGTATTCAGCTTTTTGATTTCTTGTTATTTTCTATTTCATTTTCTGGTGGCAACAGTTTGTATTTCGCTACATTTCACTCTGCAAGATTATCGCACTTGGTTGCCGATGTTGATGCGTAACTGTTTCTTATTATTTCTACTGTAAGATGAGTCTTGAAACAAAGGTGAATATAAAAGATCCTCAGGACAATAACTTGCCTTTTCAGGGCAAACTTTCGAATGGAATATACGAGAGATAATAAGAGACGGAATGGTCAGTTTATAGCCTTGGCTCATGAATTACACGGAAGAGAAGAGAAAGCTTGAATTCGCGAAGAAAATAGTTGCGAATGCCGTTCAAAACTGAGATATTTATAATCATTTTGGTATCGAAGATTCCTCTTACGGCGTTCTCACTGCACGAGAAAACGACTGCCTCTACATTATTTAGAAAAGTGGCAAATATAGTTCGTTGCACATCATTGAATGAAGTCACTAATATTTTCAATAATACTAGCTCTTTCCTCTGTTTGAATGATGGAAGTGTGACCAAGTTATTTAATAGTTATAGACTGTACAAGTAAATGGGTTTTATTAGTGAATATATTAAGGTTAATGTGATTAATCCGTGAATATGAACAATAACCGGTTAAAGTGATGACTTATTTATCACACTGACCGGTTATTATTCATAATAACCGATTAATCACATTGACCGGCTATTATTCACAATAACCAATTAATCACATTAACCGTAATAAATACATCATCGAGTAAATGTATGTACGATTGCTGACGTATCCAAAATGCCTCTGAGCCACTTCAGACGTAGCATGTGTCCACATCTAAAACGCAGACTACCCTGGATTATAGAACAATAAGTGAGCGATTTGTCAGATTTTCCTTCTTCTGTTTTAGATTCAATAATCCCGTACTTTTGTTTCATTCTTACTAGTGGGAATGTCCTTCCCTCGACTTTCTTGTATACTTGCACAGCACAGCGCGTTTTGTGTCTGGCTTAGTAGTATACTGAAGAGAATCGTGTATATACTTTGGATATCTTCTCTCTGACCGAAGTTATCTTTTGGGTTCAAAATCTACAATTCTACAATTTTGGCATCAAGAACAGGTTACAAATTTCATTTGTTTTGCTTGTGTTTTTGAGTTACAGTGTTCCCATACACAGGGACAAATGAACGAACAGACACTCTACCAATTACCAGATTCAGTTAAATATTAGATACAGACACAAAGTTTTAGTGTAAATATGATATACTAAAATTCAGCCATCTAGCTTGTCGCGTTTATGAGTCATCACGTACATATATGAATGAATTGAAAGAACGAAACAGAGTTGGTTTTATTACTGGAAACGTATATCTGCGTTAAATTTTGAACCAAATCCGTCAAAGGATCTAATGTCAAATTTCATCTATCTGGTTCGATGCAGATTTTCCGCTACTGCGTTCATATGCACAAGACGGACAGCCAAAACAATTTTCTACGTACGGATTTCGTAAAATACTTGACAGAAATCTATAGTTTTCATTTTCCCCCCCGTTAATACCAAAATTAATTTAAAGCATAAATTTCAGTAAAGGTCTTAGAAATTGTGTTAGAAACGCCAAGATAACTTGAAAATAAAATTAATTCTGGAGAGAAAATTGTTTAGTTTTTATTTTTTTTAGAAAAAAATTGTCGAAAAATGGGTAGAAAATCATCTAAAAAATTTTATAGTCATATCAAAAGATTTTTAAAATATAATTAAACAATAATAATAATAATAAACAGGGTTGCGGTGATTTAAATCAGTTGATTAAAATCACTGATTTAAATCGTGATTTAAATCAACTGATTTTTTTAAAAAAAATCACTGATTTAAATCACTTTATTATCACTTTATTTTAAATATCAAGTTAATCTGCTTTAATGAAATAAAATTGTTCATGTATCTTTAAATAGTGATTTTAAATTATTTTTAAATGTATATTTAAAGAAAGAATACATAGAACTTAAAAAAATATATTTTATTGAATTGATGTAACTAGAGTACTTTCCATATCTTTATTTTTGAGAACACAAGCAAATTAGATTTTAACCCTTTGCGGCGCAAGGCAATAATTTTTTGAAAATATGAGAAAACAACATGAATGGGTTTAGTTTATTGACATAGAATCTACAAAAAAAAAGTTTTTTAAAAAACTTGCTTCATTCCGGGAGGGGGCTCATGAGAACCCCCTTAGAAACAGCCACCTTGATACACTCAAAAATTATTCTTGAATCTTACAGATAATTATAAATTAAAACTTCAAGAATATTGGAGCAAAATTTTCGAGTTACTTTGCTAAAATTGTTAAACGTCCAGAACTGAAAAATTTCTTATCTTCGAGTCAAGGAATTTTCCCAAACTTGATCTCTAATAATTCCTATTTCGAAACAAAATTTCATAAAACTGCTATATACATTCTAAAAGGAGTACTATTAGCCCTATCCTAAACCTATTATTTTCCTATAAAAACCTATTATTTATAGTTGAATTTAACGGTTGAGAAGCGAGTGAAATTAAGTGTGCCATTAACTGGCACACTTCGCTGCAAAGGGTTAAATAAATCTCTAATAAGCAACACAATAAAATGCAAAGTATGAAATGCTCCTTTTTTTATAAAATAAATAAATATTGTGAAAGGATCATGTTCAGAAAGAAAGAACATAGTAAAATGCAGTGAGTTTCATTTTAATACTGGAGAAAACTAAATAGTGTTGGGACAACAAAGTTTTTATATTGCAATAATTTTCAAATGTAAGATAATTAAGTAATGCATATAAATGTTCCAAAAGAAATACAAACATCTACATTGTGCAATTTAAACTATGATCCATACTTATAAAAGACAATGTTTGTGAGCGTGTGTGCTTTTGTCCAGACGAATCTATAACACTTACAGTCATGAAATTTGGCACACAGGTTTGTAGTCCTGATGGTGACTCAATGCACCTCGAAGCCTGAATTTAAAAATTTTATCTAGAACATTTTTTATTTAATGTTTTGGGTGAAGCAGATTAGGATTAGAGAAAGCTTCAAAACTTGTGTTTGTAATGAAACAAATGAACAGCTGAGTGTAAAATTCTCCAATATTCTAACATACAATAATATATCTATAGTCAAGAAATGACAATTTTTATTATATTTTTTTCTTAATAAAATTGTCTTATATTTCAAAAGTATATTATTTTTATATTTTAGTTCACAAATATTTTTTAAATAGTTGTTACATTTTTGAATTAAAATTTTTAAATGTTTTTTTGTTTTTTAAAAGAAAGTACAGCTTAATGACTGGTATGTTGTTACATGTATATAATTCTATGACTGTAGGGCTCATTGTCTAATATACAAACGTTAAATATATATATGTAGTTTTAAAAAAAATCATTAAAATCAAAAAAATCTTGATTTAAATCAAAAAAATCTTGATTTAAATAAAAAAAAAATCCGATTTAAATCAAATAAATAGATTTTTTTGAAAAAAATCAAAAAAATCGACAACCCTGATAATAAATAAAGGATTACTTTCGAATTCCTTGCATTACCTCGGTATTAAATCACAAGTAAAAACCAAAAACACTCAAAATGACGGCATTTTGATTTCAAAATTTGTCTAACTGGAGTTATGTCAATTGAAAATTGTTTAGGAGATTATGAATACATATTGATTTGTTAGACAAAGCAAAAAACAAACAATGAAATGCAATCGGTTTAGCCACGTATGTGAAAATATAGACAGCGGAGGCTCGTGTCTAGGGACTGCGGTACTGCAGCACCCCCAACTTTTTCTAATGTGTAAATTTAATCATTTATTTTATTTCTCATTTAATATTTAAATTTATCAACAATCTAACTCAATTTTGTATTAAACGATTACGATATTCAAATGAAACGCGAAGAAAAATCTACGCAGAAAACGAGTT
Organism: Araneus ventricosus; assembly: GCA_013235015.1. NCBI lineage: Eukaryota > Metazoa > Arthropoda > Arachnida > Araneae > Araneidae > Araneus > Araneus ventricosus. Next base: position 547,332 of record BGPR01000217.1, read on the forward strand.
CCGTATCTTATTTTTTCACTACCTGAAGACGAAGAGCAAAGGAGAAAGTAACAATTCAAACGGGAACTGTGGATACTTCCAGCTTCGAATTCCGCCTGCGCAGTGTCACTGCGCAGGCTTTCCCTACCATGTTTTTAAGCTGAAAAGGTACTGTGAAAATCGACGGTTCCCGTGACATAAGAAAAGGAGTTGTAAACGTTTTCTCGCGCGGAAAATTTTTTCGCGTTCTGAAACTTTGAAAAGAAATAAAAAAATGAAAGATAATTAATGATAAATGAAAATTTAATTGAAAAAAGTCTTTTTATACTAATGGAATTTCTTGCAATCCAAAAGATTTTTTTGATGATTTTCAGTTATAAATGCTGATGAAATTCATAATAGAAAATTTTCGTGATACAAATATGTTTTCAAAATTTTCGTTAACCCTAATATTCTGTGCCTTTCTATTTGGGATCATGATTGATTATCCCAAATCAAGGTTAGATAAATTAAGATTTATTTAAGAATTTTGATAAGTATATTCCCAATTTAAATTATCACAGTCCACTTCTAGATAGATATAATAGAATAAATTAATAATTTTTTTGCTCCTCTTGGCAATTCCTGTTACTACATAATACATTAGAGCTTGAACTCAGCTTTCTAACATTAAAAAAAGAATAAAATATTGTCTGGCGCACACAATATGAATCTAGATACGATTACATGTAGCTTCTTTGATTTCAACGGATAAAAAATTTTTTAATCGTCGCACACGCATTAAGATTAATGTTTTTGTTCTTTCGCTGAAAACAAAACAAGAATGGATTTCATTTTTAAGTAATTTTTAATGATACTAATAAATACCATTCGCTTACGCTTCTGTTTATATTAGTTATACTATAACATTTTTTCTCGTTAATTAATAACAAAATCATTTTATTTCTGTACTATACTGTCATTTTAATGTTATTTTTTAAATTAGTAAGGAATACAGAAAACGGAACTGAAAAACAAATTTCGAGCTTAAAATTTATTAAAATTAGTTTGTTAAAATAGTTACCTAATTCGAAGAAAAGACGTTATCAATTATTCATTAAATATAAAACTACTTAAAGTTAATGAAAAAAGCCAAAAAATGTAAGTGGTTCAAATATTTATTACTGCGCAGTGAAGGATTAAAGATGCGCAGGAAGGGAAGCACCCCCAAGATTACATAACGCGAGCCGCCACTGAATGGAACTGTCTTCAAATGAGGATGCTGGGCGTTTATGGTTAAGACCATACATACAAAATTTCACCCGTCCAGCATGCTGCATTTATGAATTATCGTGTTCACAAACAGATCGACTGAAAGACAAATACTAAAAATGCTTTCCTTTTCGAACTCAAGTCGCTATAAAACTTGGAGATACTTCAAAATTTCGGTGTCGAATATTTTTAGATTACAATACTTTTTTATTTCTATGCGCCGTGTGCAAGAAAGAAAACATTCTTCATTGATGAAACACACATGTATCAGAAAACAAGCACAAGTGAAATAATTTAACAAGAGATATTAAAAATTAAACTTTGCATTAAACAGAATGGCGCAAAAATGCAGCAACTTTCAATAAAATACAAAAGAAAGATATTTAATTACAAAAAAGAAAATACAGAAGAAACAGAAGAAATAAATAATAGTAATAACAATATACCTTTTGCGCGCAAGGCAGCAGCATCCAGTGATTGCATTAACAATATTGTCTAAAATCAACTAACCAATTAAGATACAATCAAACAACAAAAATCCTGCTTCAATAAATTTATCTTAATGTGTTTTAATTTTTATTGAAGCATGATTTTTGTTGTTTGATTGTATCTTAATTGGTTAGTTGATTTTAGACAATATTGTTAATGCAATGACTGGATGCTGCTGCCTTGCGCGCAAAAGGTATATTGTTATTACTATTATTTATTTCTTCTGTTTCTTCTGTATTTTCCTTTTTGTAATTAAACATGTATCAGATAACTTTCACTGTCGTTCTTCTCCATTTCTATTTATCTTTCTATTCAGAAATCTTATTATAGTTGCTCCATTAACCGAAATCATCCGAAATCTCCTTTTTAACATTTATTCTCTTTTATATAGAAAACCTCTCTTTCTTTTCTTCAGAAATTCCTTATAGAAATATCTTATCTCTTCTGCAAATCCAAAATTCTTTTAAATCTGTATTATACTAACAGAATTCACTTTTTTTTTATCACAGTGGTTTTCGGAAGATTTGTAGCGTAATGAAATTATTTGTTCTCTGTGTGTCGATTCTTATCTTAATAGAGTTGAGCTTTTTTTTTTCTGGATATTTTTAAGAATCCGAGTTTATCTCCTTTTTAAATTTGTATTCCAGTAATGCGACGATTTAGCACAATGGCGTAGCAGACACTTTTATTTTCTTATTTCGCTCTTTCATATTCATGTTGCTTTATCTCCTGAATTTGATTATAAGTTCTTTTCTATGCCTTTAGTAAAATTCGGATTTCGTTCAGCTTCTGAGATAAATATTTCTTTTCAAATCAGGACGTTTTTAAGACAAAAAAATTCTATTAAAGTGTCGTTGTTAAATATTTAGTCAAATGCCAAATGCAATCAGTCTGGAGAAAGAAGATAGCTCCCACTGCCCCCTAAAATACGGCAAAATTATGAAGAGAAATTACATTACAAATTATTATTATGAAATTCATAGCGATATTTCTGGGGAATAATGAAAATAAAGAGGTTTCTAAAAGCTCGTTTTTATTAAGTCAGGGTCATCCTAACAAATCTAGGCTCCCTGGGCTAGAGTCATTTTGGGGCCTCATCAGACCCGTAACCAGGAATTTGAGAGCCTGTGATGCAACGAAAATACCTATTTTATGAAGTAATTGAGGAGAAAAAAATTATAAGTCACTGCTTTTTGATGAACAATTTACGATTTTTGCATCCCACCGGTGTGCTCTGCGAGTTCACGGTTGAGAAGCCGCCTGATAAATAAACTGGTTTTCAGTTCCCTGGTGGGGCTTGGGTCCTTTCACCAGTCGTATCTCCTACGGGAGGGGTCGGGGCATGATCGGTGATGACTATTAGAACTCCGGCTTCAGTAACTCGAACTATTGCAGCGGCTGTCTTTCAGAATACCGGACTCGAAGGCAAGGCGGGGTGACTCGGTTTGTTCTGATTTATGATTTTTGCAAATCAAGGCCTTTTCAAAACGGGATGTTGCGAGTCAGCTTCCGTGATGTCGGTAACTTCTATTGCTCTAATAATTTAGGATTTTCTCACTGGTTGCCTCTATAGGAATATTTTTTTGAAATGATATACATGCTTATGCAACGTTTCGAAATCGGGGATTGACTAGTTATAAGCTCTAATCCTGTTTTTACTTTCAGCATATTTAAAATTATAATTAAATAAATTTTTTGGTTCTAAATTAAAATAAAATCAGTATAATAAATTTTTAGGCGCAACTAACCCATTGGATAAGATGGCCCTGAATATAATAAGTAAAACTGAAAAGTAGAAAATAATTTTTTGATCACATAAATATGGAGGTCAAAAGCAAATCATAAAAGCAACAGCCGCTGATAGAAATGTCTGAACTAAATTGGAATTGTAATCGCGTTTATAATATACAGAACACCGGGAATCCAAACTAATTGGGGCTGACTTTTGTTCGGATTTCGGGTAATGTGGATTATCCGGGAAATTGGGTAAAATACTCTTGATATACCAAATGTAGTAGAGTATTGACTCTCGGTGCTCTGTGAAGGCGTACGGAAAGAGCGCGCGGCGATTCCCACGGTACAGTGGCAAACAAGTTGAGGGTGAAAACGAGATATCTGAGTTTGTGTCTAGTAATTACAGTGTTGTGTATTCATTCGTAAACATTAATTCAAATACTCCTTTTAAGTTAGGTAGGGTTAGGTTAGGTTTAATAAGCATTAGCTTTGCTTCTGATTCGGAATTGTTATTTTTCCTCCAATTTTCAATAAATTTTTTTCAGGAAATTAAAAAAAAGTGTTCGGATTATCCAAAATTTCGCATTCCTGGGGTTTGGATTCCCGGTGTTCTACTGTACTTTTAATTCTTATAGAATATTTGGGATTTTTACCCATATGCTATTCATTGTGGTTTAACTTTCTTATCGTGCTATTTTCAGCGCCTCACGCTTTTCCGATTTCGTTTTGACCTCCATACTTTTGATAAGAAAATTATTTTCTACTTTTCAGTACATCAATAAAAGCGTGTTCTCAAATTTTTTTTATTATTATATATTTATTTTTCAGTCTTTAATATATTTCGTAACTTGTGATTGTAATTTCTTTGCAATCTTATAATCAGTTTTCCTCAAATTCGGTACCAGATGTCTCATCTTGAATCGAATCGGAACTAAATAAAATTAAGGGATTGATTTCATAGGTAATTTTTGAAAATATTAAAATATTTTATTGACATCAGAAACGCATAACTATACAGAATTTCAGAATTCTAGCACTTTAGGTAGTAAGTAAAAAATTGCTCACAAAATTACATCTTTAAAAACATGAAACATATTAAACGCAGTCTTATGAAAAAAGGTGTATTCGTGAATTGCTTCCGACTGAAAAGAGAAGAAGTATTGCAATTTCGAGGTATTCATAAACTTCGACATTTAAGATAGCCCTAAGTCCGATGAAAACCGTTTTAGGAATTGTGCAGTGCTTTTGTTTTCCTGTTCATGTGTAATTGTAGTACGTATCATCCTGTACATCCTATTCAGTATAGAATAATTCAAAAGTTCAGCGAACTAGTTGGATAAAATGTGGCCTGAAGTCCTGAATCAAAATTATAGACCTACCTTAAATTTATATAAAGTTTGATTTTTTATGGATTTCATAAATTTAAAAAGATTTTAATTCTTATTTAACAACTAGCTGTCTTTGGCGATTCAAAGCTTTCAATTTAATACCGATTTTTACTTATATTCTGATAAATATTTTTATTTTCTCACTTTGGGTCCTAGTAACACTCCTCGAGCTCTTTAAAATGACACCAGAATCAACCTCTTAGCTAAACACGTTTCCACGCTACACTTATTTATAACCTTCCATAATTCATAACAATCACGCGCATGCGCCTACACTGATACGATGACGTCACAGGCAAAACAAATACTATGCGACAAACTCTTACAGATATGATCTATCCATTGTGGGGTCAACCATTCTTTTCGCATTATTAGTCTCGTAGTTATTAGCGATTCAAATCTGGCGGTATTTTGTCACACAAGAAAGTTCGACGGGCTATCACAGTAACGAGCAGAAAGACTTTTTCATGTCAATAAAAGGCACATTGTATCAGTTACGCGTGAAATGCAGAAACATCCAAAATATCATTGAAGAGAATAAAATTAAAACAATATTAATTTAAGCAAAAAAGAAAAAAAATTAAATGAAATGTAAGGAAAAATCCGGAATGCACAGCCGGATTTATACATTTCTACACCCTAGGCCAAAGCACTTCATTCTGCGCACTCTCTCCTCGTACACGAACCGCAATTGTAGAGATAGGCAACGTAAATGTGTCACCAGTTTATTTAATGTGTATGGATGTGCTTATAAAATATTATTTTACATAGTGTTTTCAAAATAATTCTGAAATTTGTAAATATTTTATTGTAATTTCTTTTATATTTGTGCCCACCGATTGTCACGCCCTAGGTCATGGCCTAGGTTGGCCCAATGGGAAATCTGGCCCTGGGGACTTCATCAAGGGCCTTGTCCTTGAACGTCCTCTACACAGAATTATCCACCGTGCCCCTTGTTAAAGCGCGAGTATCTATGATGAGAAACAAAAACTTACATAATTTCTAGATTGACAATTTGCATCTGTAATAGCCCATTGATACTGCGAAAGGGAGGTACGCTTATCGCTCAGAAAAATTTTCGTATCAAGGTTACACGCCTTCGTCCAGAAATGACTAATTGTGAATTTGAATGCACTTACTTTAATTACAATAGAAAGTATTCTTGAAGTAGAGACTATCCGAAAATTTGTTTCTGATGAAATTAAGCCATCTATTTCTAAACGATATTCGAACACTTCTTGTAGGATTCTTTAGAATTACAAGAGAATTTCTTCTTAAATACTAACTTTTTCAAAAATAATCAATAGTTGCTAGATATTTTGCATTTTCTTCCTATCAGTTTTAAAAAGAGAAAAACTGTATGTAATAAAATTTGAATTTGAATTTATTAGTTTGTGTTGGCTAAAATACAAAACACGCCTAATTGTTAGAACTGTTTATCAGAAGGGGGAAAAACGAATGTCATATTCTCTTGCCAAAAAAAAAGTCAATTTTTGTTTGGAGAATATATTGTTGTTTCTCCAAACACAATTGTTTTTCTAACTGAAGCGTGTCAATGCCAACTGATAGACGCTAAATGTTATCTACATAACTTCAATATTTTTTGTGTGTATAAGTAAAAGAAAAGAAGTAGTGTAAGACGTAATTTAAAATCTCTTACTTATCTCTAACAGCAGATCTTACGGTTAAATTGTTCAATGCGATGATTAACTATTACATACAAGATAAATTTTAAAAAAAGCAAGTACATCTTTCATTAGTATTCCTATCAGTCAAGGTTGTATGAATTTAGTTAGATTCACATCTTCGGTTTGAAACTACATGAGGACTATTTTATAAGGTTTTTGCCGTTTTGAACCTCCCCGAACATTCCCCGCTCCAAACTTCCACACCACACCAGCGGGAAGCCGTTTGACTCTCGATGTATTTAACGTGAACCAGGTGCATATACATGAGTGATCTTCCATGAATTCGGGTCCCACGCCTCAACGCGTTTTGAGGCACTTTTGAACTTTTCAGCATCGGAAAGGAAAATTTGTCAAAACCACCCCATCATACTTTTTTCTTCAATCGATCACTTATATACATTAAATAACAATTACTGAGGTGTGCTGATATAAGTATAAACCTGAGCGCTGAACGAATTCTTTGTTTTTCTTAAAAATGATAGAATTGACAAAATTGATGCTTCCAGTGAAACATCTCTAGAGCGGCCATCCGTTGTAAAGGAAATTGGCCGTTCAGAGGGGTGGCCACTCTAAAGATGCTTCATGTTTGGCAGTACAGAATTTTAAAAATCATCTAAAGCAAAAAATACTTTATTTGTTTTTTTAACAGATTCAATTTGTGTTTCCTTTGATCTTTAAAATTTTTCGAAGGTAGCATTTTTCTCAGTTTTGTTTCTTTAATTGGAAAAATAAATTTCTAATCGATTCGTCGGTAGTTGTTGATGAATGGGTAGTAATATCATCTGTTTTACTTAAAGTCTGTTGATCTGAAAATTTCATTTGCTCATATCAGCAGATTCTTTGTCAGAGTCTGAATCAGCGTTTGAAAGGTACAAAAAAACCCCCTCTTGAATTCCCAATTCCCCACCCCCGTAAAAGTCGAAGTTCACTTTTCTCTCCACATAGGGAAAGGAGTGATCAATTTCGATTTCATTTCCAATGTTATTTTTGAATGTATATATTTTTGTTCTTTATTTCCTCCCTTTTCTCTTAATAAAAGGTCCAAGGTCAGAGAGACGAAAAGAATGGATTTCATTGAGGATGAACGGGCGACCACCCTGGCTGCTCAGAGGGGTTCGAGTGGCAATTCCTAGGGTTTTTTTTAGCACTATGTCTATGGTCCAAAAAGTGGAAGTTGAGAGGGGTGACCGCTATGCAGGGGTGGCCGCTTAGAGAAGTTTTATTGGATTGGATTTCTGGGTACCGGAAAAATCGCACCTAGTAGATGGTTTCTCTGTTATAAAATTTTAGTTGTCAAAATGCAAACATTACAGGGGCAATGAGGATATAAAAAAATTCAAATGCGAATACCATTTGACATACTCTTGTGTCTGTTAGCATTAGCAATCGTCTATTTAGTACAAGCGAAGAGCAGAAAAATGATAAATGAAAAACTTATCTCTATAGTTTGAAAATAAGACGCAGTAGCTAAGACCGACACAAGGAAACCGCCACATGATAGCAACAACAATATTAAGGCTTCATTACTTTAGGCTCAGCACTATCGATTGAATCCTAAAATATAGTTAAATTTCATCTGGGATATTTTGTTTATTCAGGAACAATCATTTCGCGATCCTTCTGATTAGATCTATTGTTCTTTAGTTATAAGCGATCATGGATTAAATTAAATTCATTCGATTTGCAAGATTTGCGAAAAGAGAGTTCCAAAAAAAAATTGCTACTTAAGTTTTTGAGTTATCTTGTTCATATGAACACGGACAGACAGCCAGACAGACTTCCCGTGGACGGATTTGTCCAAAATTTGATAGAAACCACAAGTTATGTACAAAGATCACATATCTCTAGCTCAAAATGTGTTCATGTTATTCAATTATGTTTTTCGAACTCAGGGAGGTCTAAAACGTGAAAATTCATCCACATCTCGATTTTTTGACGATTACAACACTTTCTCTTTGTATACGAGAAAGTAAAAATAGAAATGTTCATCTCTCCATTTTCTCGAATACCTCCATGCAAGAATGTCATTTATAGCATACTGTCAAAAAAATTACTAGCGTGTTATTAACCAAAAATTCTCGATTGATATTTCTAAGAATTTTTTATATGCATCTAAATTAGCCTTTTTTACTGATGGTTTCAAGATGTTAAATTTTGATTTCATTAACTTTGATGCATTCTGGCTATAATTTCGAAAACTATTATCCAAAGATGGCATGAACATCGTTTATGCCATCCTAATATTCAAAATATTATATATTCAATGATGCAAGTTTTAACATTAAATTCTTCACTTTTTAGAACACAAAGAGAACGTAAAGCAATTGTCAAAAAATTCTACCTCGAGGTTACGATGAGCCTTCACGTTTTAGACATTCCAAAGTCCGAAAAATCCATTTCTGGAATTAAGTCAATCTGTTTGCCTGATAGACTGCCCGTCTGTGAACACGATAACTCAAAAACAGAACAAGAATCGGATGAAATTCGGTATGTCTCAAATTTCGAACATAATCCTTCACCGGGGGGACTGCCGGTTTCTCCGCGTAATTGTGAACACGATAACTCAGAAATGCTATCTTCTAGGAAGATGAAATTTAAAATGCGGTCTCTCCAGTATAGTTTCAGGTGTGTATTAGATTTTCAACCAAGTCTAATGGAGGGAAGATTGTCTATCTGTTTATGTGTGTGTGTGCAGGTGAACACGATAATTCAAAATTGGAACGCCCAAAATGTAAGGAATTTGGCATGAAGTCTTTACATCAAAATTGTAGATCCATATCAAATTTTGAAGAAAATGTATCGATCTTATCTCTACTCGATCTTCACTGTTCTATGGAAATAATCAAGACATCGTCCTATTTACGAAGATTATTTTAACTTGCTCGTCTATATGAAAGTATACGAGAAAGTCAAAGGGAAAACGCTCCCCACATCTTTCATTGTTTTTCACAATATTTTTTAGAATTTATTTTTAATTACAGTCATAATAATGGTTTCACAAGTAAATGCATCTCATATTTTAATTGGAAGGATTGGCAAAGCGCGTGTGTAAGAAAAAAATACGTCTTACCATTGACATATTTGTCCAAAACTTAATACTTGTCTACAAGTTTGGTCTAAAGATTACATGTCAAATTTCAACCATGTAGCCAATTGCATTTATCATGCATATTCACAGGCAGACAAACGGGCATAAATACAAAATGTTTTGTTCAGTCTCGGTGAAGTCTAAAAGTGGAAAATCATCAACATCTTAAGTCCGATTTTTTGACTATTACAGCATTTTATCTGCCTATGTTTAAAAATTAAAAAGATATAAATACGAAATAAGTGAAGATTTAATTGTGAAAGAGTTAAAATACAAAAAAAATACAAAAATAATAACAAACAACGAGGAGGAATAAGAATCTGGTGTGGATGACGATAGATATTCAAGATTACTTTGACGATTTTTAGATATTCATACCTTTAAAAATTAAATATGGCTAAACCGTTAATACATTATTGGTAGAAAAGAAATATTTTATGTCAATAATCAGAGTCAACTGAAAAATTTGTCAGTTGTTTTAAATTAACTCGAATTAATGATAGAGACATAAAGCAAGGCAAAAAAGCAAAACAAGAGTTCCATCGTGAGAACATATTCAAGCGATATTATCTTACATGTTGCATGCTTATGTACGAGGGTAAGTCATTAAATAAGTCACAGAAGATAAGAAAAAATAATTTACCATGATAATCACTTGGAAACAATTTTATTTTTCAACATAATCTCCACCAATGTTGATGCACTTATCCCATCGTTTTATCAGCGCCCCAATTCCAGCTGCATAAAATTCTTTGGGTTGTTGTCTCATCCACAGTAGGACTTCGTGTTGAATATCGTCATCATCTGCAAAGTGTTTGCCTCCAAGATGCTGTTTTAGTGGACCAAACAGAGGAAAATCGCTTGGGGCTAAGACTGGTTGATCAGTGCTACAGCATCCACTTTACAATCCAGACTTATCCCTAAGCGATTTTCATCTGACGATGACGATGAGATGATGACGACGTGGACGAATAAGCGCATCAACATTGGCGTTATTATTGTTTCTAAGTGATTATCATGGTAAATTATTTTTCTTATCTTTTGTGACTTACTTAATGACTCACCCTCGTAAACATCTTTATGCGGGGACACAAATTACTTAAAAAAATTATGTCAGATTAATTATCGTTATAGAAGTCGAGTGAGAGTATCTGAGGCTCTCTCTGTTTACAGCTGAGGTAAAGATCAATGACACTTTAACTTACAACTAGAATAAAAATATTCCAATGAAACCAGTATTTAGATATTGTTAAATAACTTAGGAGCACGCAAAATATTTAAAAAATTATCTTTCCTATTTCTAAATTTTAGGAAGGGTGAAATCACTTACCCTTCCCAGATAGAGAACTAGATACCTGTGACTGCATATTTATAAATTAATTTTCACACTTAAATAAGTTATTAGTTTCAAGAAGTTTTATGTACCAATTTAAAGGGTAATGTTTACTAAACAGTTTAATATACAGTATTACCCCGCTTTTACGTATCCATTTTAAACGTTTGTCCTCAGGTTTCTAGAGCAGTTTTACCTATTTAAGTAGTGGATACCCAAGATTTACAATTTCCCCCGGTATACATCACCTACCTAGTCCCTTGAAAAATGTGAAAGAGGACTAATACTGTATTGCATTAGTATATTTATTTATTTATTTACTTACAACCCGCTCCGGCCCAGCCTACCCAGGAGGGTGTAAGGCCTTCCACAGGCCGTAGGCGAAACATGAAACAAAAGAAATGAACTACATTAAAAACGAGTTTACAAATAACACCAAGGGGTGAGCAGAACAATTTAAAAATCATCGTTGACAACAGTGTACTAAAAAATAGTATAAAAGTGCAGTGCATTAGTATAAAAGTGGAAAATCATATTTAACAGAAACGTTGAAATTCAGAATTAATTTTTGATGATATGAAATCACCAACTTAGACCTTCATACGCACGACAAAATAAATAAATAAAATGAAATAAAATAAAACTCACCTTGATGGAAATCAAGCTTATTGTTGCACTTTAATTAGAAATTATTTTTTTTTTTAAATAATATTCGCGGAATGTTATGCTTAAGAAAGGTTTTAGGACCATAAAAAAATGGTAATAAATTCACATTTTCGTAGTTATAAAAAGTGTTGAATAAGAGATACCGTTTACAAATGTTATCAAAATTCGCAGATGGTTTATGTGTTATCTTTTCTTATGTCTTTTATCAGTTTCTGTCTTTTTTCTACAAACTGCTGCTGTATGTAAAGATGAATATTAGTTCAATCGTGAGAAATAAGTTCTCAAGAACCTTTTGTTGGACGCGTTGTCTGTTGCTCTAATCGTAGATTTTCATTCATCAGACAATCTGTTATCTAATGTAAGCTCACTTTATCTGCAAAGATCAAATTTTTTCTTAATCGTTCCGAAAATGTTCAATTAATTTTGAAATTTCTGTGTTTTATCAAAAGTAAACATGTTTCTGCCAAAACAGATATCTGAATAGGACAATAGTCGAAAAACTGTTCAGAAGTAATCAATCATGGTTTGATGCAAAATCTTTCAAGAGTTCGGCCATTTATAGCGAAAATAAATTTGACAAAGAAAGCCGATTTGAAAAATAAAGGCAGGCAAATTTAAATAATCGGACAAAATTGAAGATCCATATTTGTACAAATGTTCACACAGTGGCGGCAAGTAGAGGGGGGCGACCTACTACAACTTTTTTGCAGGAAGGAAAAATTAATTTTTATTCCATTTTAGCTGACTGAAACTAGGAATTATAAAATAGCAATAGTGTCGGGGAAAGCTAGCTAAATTTGTAACTAAACTTTTTTGTTGTCTATATTTGCCTAAATTCCCAGGCACTTTTAGATGTCTATCAAATTTTTGCCTCCCCCTACATTTTCTACCCAATCGCTGCCTCTGCACAAGCAGCAAAGCAATAAAAATTGAACAAAAAATTGAAACGTTAATAAATATTAGAGCCGTTAGAGTTAATTCATGCTGAGGTGAAACAAGTCGAATGCGGAGCCGCCGTAGTTTCTGACCACGGTCAGATGACGAAGACGTCACTATTCAGGTGTCACCCCTCTTTCACCAAAAAAAAGTGGGAGGACGTTTGACCACGACGAATTTAACACGCATAGACGCAGTCGCGGTGATTGAGGGCAAAAAGTTTATAGACAAAAGTATAGAGGATAGACAACAAAATTTTGTTACAAAATTAGCTAGCTTTCCCAGACAATATTGTTTTTTTTATAATTCCTAATTTTAGGCAGCTAAAATGAAGTGAAAATTTAAATTTTCCGCAAAAAATGAGGGGGTAGGCGGTCGCTCCCCCCGCAGCCACTGAGCACGCCTATACATGGCGGATCTTTAGTCTGCGATTAATAGGGAGACCTTGACAACATAGTTATACCCATTCAAAGTCGAAAACAAAGTTACTTCAGACAACAAATGCTCTACAAATATTTCTAATGTTCTACAAATTCTTCACAAACATAGATTTTAAACCGAATGTCCTTTTTTCAACTACCATAGATTGCATTTTTTAAAAAGACATCTCCAAATATGAGTGATTTGGTAAGGGAACACCCCCATCCGAACATTTTTATCTTTTTGAAAACAATTGGATTTTATCATTTTACGTAAACATTACGAATTTCATATTGTTCACTTTAACCTTCGATTAAAAACAAAAATTAACATTCGAATAAAATTAAAAATTAACACTGAAGTATTTCATTTTTAAGAACCGTTTATACTAGAAGATGTGCCCGTCTAGACGGGACAAAAAATAAAGAGATTGATTTACAATATCCCGACTTTGTTGTTGATGAATACGTTCACGGTATTCTGCAGAAATTTTAAGGCGTTTCTGCCTTTCTTCTTGAGTTCCTCTTTCTTTTCTCCTACGATGATTTTCATTATTTGCAGTACGAGTCCTGTTTAATGACTTTTGGCTTTGTCTCGTCCTCCATCTTTCAATTCTCTATCTTGCTAACTTTTGTTTCCTTGCAGTGACATCTTTTCTATCCATATTGTTTACCATACTCAAACTTGTTCACTTTTATCTCAGTCAAATCAAAACTAACTGCTAAAATCGGATTGAAACAAACAGTGATCCACTAACAGAAAAAAAAACATTGTCAAATACAAAATTTAAAAAAAAAAATGATGGGAAGCTGTCTTTTTCAAACAGCCGTTGATGTTAAAGGCGTATGGCTACTTTACTCGAGTCACTCTTTTGTTTCTCGGTTTCTCTTTGTTACTCGCGATTCTCTTTTGTTTCTCGAAGCTTCTCGGAATCTCTTTGTTACTCGCTATACTCTTTTGTTTCTCGAAGTTACTCGCGATTCTCTTTCGTTTCTCAAAGTTACTCTCAATTTTCTTTTGTTTCTAGAATTTACTTTCAATTCTCTTTTGTTTTTCTGAAATACTAATGCATGGAAAATAAAATGAAACTAAGGTTGCAGTGAAAACTGTTTTATTTCTTAATAAAGTATATTACAATGTCAATTCTTTTGTTTTGAATTCTTCAATCGTGCGTGGATATGTTACAATTCTGTGTAGGTCCGGTCTATGATATGAAAAGTAACATAATTTAATAATTCGGGACTAATGTTTTTTGTAAAAGTTGAATCAATATATGAATTCCCCAGAGTACTAGGATAGTTTGCACCATGTTCAAATCAAAATGCTTCTTCATGAAACCGAACACTTTCTCATTCCTTTCGACATCTACAATAAAGTCACTCATAACAACAATTGGAACATCTTTATCTATATGGAACGTAAACAGAAGATCATTGGTCACCGTCATCAGAGCCCGTATTTTTGCCCAACTTTGCGACTCAATAGTCGCTGAATTACAATTCCGATTTTCAATTTTTTTTCTAACTTCTGTTGTTGCCCTATATCTCTAAAATAAGACATTAGTTATGTTCTTAACATATGCAGTTACCGAAATATAGAGAATTTTCCATACAACGTTTTTTGTGGCGTTTTGGCGTGTGAATCAAATTCCTTCCTGAGACAACAATGGGAGGAACGTAGTTCTACGTTAAAATGCATTGCCAAATATAAAATGAAAAAAATGCTGAAAGAAAAAATATTATCAATAGCATGCGCCACAAATTCAAATGTGATCCGTAACGGAATTTATTTTACGGAGTTCCTCTGGATGAATCAGCATAAATGAAAAAGAAGTTGGATAATGACGCAGACCAAAGGGGCGGAGTTATTTTTAACTCCTCCCAGCGTCACAGAAATTTCTCGATGATTATATTATAGACTGGCCGCTTTCGGCGACCAGTTTGATCGCCGGAAATATAATTTCAACTGAATCTCTTATGCATAGTTTTTCATTAATGGTTCCCTTACAAATTAGTTTTAAAATTCAAATTGCTATAGGCATTTAACCGCGTTCTTTTCGTAGCCTTGCACTTGTTCTGTTCCTTGTCGACATTAACGTAAACTACGATCATTTCAACATTAAACTGGCGCGGCACATTTTATGTCTAGCAGCATCCTAATTGGCTTAAAACACGCTGATAAAAAGAATTAAAACATATCATAGATAATCTTTCAGTTTACTGGATTATTTCATTTTATACTTACCATCTTGAGGATTTCATTTACAGATTTCACAGAAAAATTGATCAAATAAAAGAAGAAAGTAAAATCCAAAGGATATTTTCTAAGCTTTAAACAATGTAAAAGAAACGCGCAATTAAATATTTGTTTAAACAATGAAAACGGTTTGAAATTCGTTGCAACAATGAAAAGTATTGTTGTAAATTATGCCAAAAAATATTTTTAAAAGGTTATTAAAATTAGATAAAAAATCGTACGACAACTTTATTGATATCATTGAAAAGATAATTTTTTGCGCTTTCAGATGGTACAAAAATGATTTTTGTGCTGTAATATTTTCGAAAGTTATTAAGGAAAAACTCCAAAATTTCGCTTATTTTTTAATTAATTAAAATTCTAATTAAATTTTCAAAAAAACGGCTCCGAGCTGCACATTCCCACCATCCAAAGCATGTTTGTGCCAAATTTCGTAGCTCCAAGTCCAGCAGTCTGCCCTGCGCCAACACACAAACACAGACATTCTCCTTTATTATTAGTAGAGATTGTACCATTTGTCTGCAAGTCTAACCATACGTTTGGCGCAGCATGGTGAAGTCTGGCCCTTCATAAAATCCAAACTTACTCACTCACAAACATAGATATTTAAAATTTAACAATTTTTTTACACGTAAAGGATTAAAATGCTGTCAATTTATGCTCACGTGATACGTATGCACATCATTAATTGAATTAGGGAATCCGCAACGCTAATTACAGGAAGAAAAACAACGTAACTACACAGTACAGCTTAAGACAAAGTACAGTTAGACGGCATGCACAGTTACGTTTGTCGCGTGACTATGACGTAACAGCATTTAATTATATTTCAGCATATCGAACGAAGTTCATACTCATTTCCAATTCACAAATAACAAACAATAACAACTTGGATAATATCTGATTCTAGATTTGCCGACAGTCGACTCTTGAATTCATTCATCGTGACAACATTGGCATATGTATAAATTTGGATTACATCATGGCACTGATGTTACTGAAATCACCTTGGGAGCCAAAATTCACCAAGTTGATCACCAAATGGATAACATCATGAATATATTCGTAAGCTTGCTTTCCCCTCTGCAGTGAAAAGAAACAGTATAGGAAATCAAAGGTTTCCGGTAAAAGTAAAATAATATAAGTGGTGGATATCATCATCGAGTTTCTTCTTTTTGAAGAGAATACTTGTGAATTGCAATACATTTTTGCGTGCCGTCATTGCTACAGTTGCTACTTTATTATAAACACATGAAAACATCGAATCTTATATAACGCCCTATTTTACAGGAAACAGAAAAATTAAATGTTTTCTTATCTCTTGTGACAACCAAGCAAAGCAGCGATCAAGCCGAATAACCCTGAGTTGTCAGTTTTTTGTAAGGATCCAAGATACCAGTTTCAGAAAACTACAATAGTGCCTGATCTAAAAATAAACGTCCATTTCATTTTAATATGCACCTGCGTCTATTTTTACCTGCCTGATGGGTGGTTAAATAATCGTTTGTGATACTTGAGGTCAATTATGAACGTTAAAATCGTGGAAGTCTGATGATCTCATCTGATATATTTAGAAAATTTTAATTAAATTGCCCTTCGAATAGATTGACTTTATTCTATGTTATGTAAGTAGCTAACCGAGTGAAACCAGCCAGATTTCGATCTATTTGACACGCTTTAAACAGATACTACATTTTAAGTACGCTATCTTTTTACTTAATGCAGATCCTGTTCGCACAATTTTTTGAACGATTTTGACACAATATAAATCAAGTTTTTACATAAAATTCTTGTACTTTAAATGTTCCATTTCATTGGCCTTGTTCTTAACTATCATTCTATATCTTAATTTCCATGATAATAATCCTATTTGTAAAGCTGACGTAGCTAGTTTTTCCCATTCCTCTTCCAAAATCCATAAATAGTTATAGGACTACGATTGTTTAGTTGTCCAAAAGCGCAACAGTCCACATGTGATACATATGGTGATTTAACAAAAATACGAGCAAAATGTATTGGATTAGTGTCAGTTTTTGACTTCTTTCTTCCAAGAATTTAATAATGGATCTAGATGAATGGATGCTTCCTTTGTCTTGATGGGCATGTGTGTAAAGAGATGGTATTTCTCCTTAAATATTAGCAAGAAAGTATTATTTTGATCATATTAGGAACGAATTTTTACATTTTTGTCAATTCCCCTTATTTTTAATTTCTCATTACATGCGAAAAGGCAGCAACAACTCCAACCAACATTTAGTCCCTTACTAAAAGTTTCTTTAGATTTTTTGAACAGAGTTTTCAAATTTTCTCCTTCGCTTTCATAGTAATAAATTGATACTCTTTCTATTATAGCCACTTAACTAGATCTATTTTTCATCTAATGTTACAAAATGTTTTCATCCGTTAGGACATAAATGCGTGTTTCATACAGAATTCTGCACCGAGCTCTACTATCGGCATGCACGAGGGAAAGTTTAGTTTGAAGGGCACAAGGGCTATTTTGGGACGGACCTTGTAGTTTTGAACCGTGGTCAGATGATGAGGACAACACCTGAGCTGACATACATACTGATAGCCTCTCTTCGATATCTGCCATTAATAGCGCAAATACCAGATCTGAATTCGTTAACAAAGTAAAATCAAACAGCTTTAAGGCAAAGAACATGGTCAGCCTTTCCTGGGTTAAAGCCCATGTGGGAATTCCTGGAAACGAATTGGTCGACCAACAAGCCAAATTGGCCATAATATCCGGTGAGGAACTTTTCATTCCTGCACCCTACTCACACCTCAAATGCCTCCTAAAGAATTACATAGTAAAAAAATGGAATGAATATTGGAATAGCCTCGGGAATTAGGGTGAGAGGCTACATTAATCAGGTAAGCACAAAATTTTTAATACTTAAGTATTTAATATATTTTCTCAGTGGGCATGGGCATTCCCATCTTACCTTCATCGATTTAAATTCTTAGATTCTCCAAACTGCATCTGCGGAATGTTGGGTGATGCAGATCATTATATCTTCTCCTGCTCCCTCACCAAACACTTCCATTTAATTAAACCCGCAGATGAACACAAAAAAGCGTGGTTTAACAATCTCTTAAAAAATAGACAGGCTGTCACCAAAATGGAAGGCGCTTTCAGAACCAACAGGAACATTTGCGATACACTGACCCAAGAGAGAGATCATAACCGACTCCAATGATGTCTTGAGGGTCCGTGTTACTTTTATCTTATATTGAAGGACTGTTCTTACTCTTTTTCTTCTTTTACCAGGGAGTTTTTACTTGACATCTCCTCTCAGGATTGGTTTTTATTTCACACTTTTTACAGTTCCACTTTCTGCCCTCCTGCCTCTTCTTTTTATTATTATTTACATGATTTGAGCTTTTTAAGAAATATCTTTTATTATTTCACACTGGATGACTCAGTTTTATAGGGGTTTCCGCTCTCCACTTGTTTTTGCATTTTTAAACTTATTGTACCCAGTCGGTTCCTTGGTGTGGGATTCTCTCGACGCCCTAGGGCAGCTATTGGTCCATGAGCCCTGAAAATAGATACCTGTTCCAATTTCCGAGTCTCTCCGCAGTTCTGGAAACCTGTTGCCACGTAGTCAATGCCCTAACGGTTGTTTGGATGTATATATACCCCCCCCCCGCCCCCCCCATGAATATTACTTTTTGACCTTGATTTTATTTTTAGACTACAAAATTTTAATCCTTATCCTCCCCCTTTGGAGGTTTTCATCCTGTATAGGACTTAAAAGTAATTTTTAACTTGCGCAGTTTTTACTAATAAAAAAAACATTCTGAAATTGTTAAATAGATATTACCGCGTAGGCGGGACGTGGATTGCCGATGACTGACGGAATTTCTTCCTTTCTATCTCGGAAGTATTTTTTTTAATTCAATGTTTTGTAGTTTTTTATGGTGTTTTGTGTGTCATTTGATGTGTAGTGATGTTTGTTTTTATTTTGTGGAGTTTCAATCTTTGACTTACTTATATATATCTGATTTATACTGCTTTTTCTGTGTTAGTTTCTTTTTCAATACTTATATATTTTTACTGTTCCTTGCTTGCCCGAGCAGTTTTTAAATTTATTGCGTTAGGAATGTTTTTATATTTTATATGAAAAGAAAGAGCCTTCATTTTGTCATTCTCCATTTTGTGAGTATCATTCGCTACACTTGGCGGTTG
Organism: Araneus ventricosus; assembly: GCA_013235015.1. Lineage (NCBI taxonomy): Eukaryota > Metazoa > Arthropoda > Arachnida > Araneae > Araneidae > Araneus > Araneus ventricosus. The sequence goes on from BGPR01000217.1 coordinate 566,755, forward strand.
AGTACATGTAAATCAAGCTATTCTCTCCCCACCGAGGTGGGTCGAACCATGTTTATACTCCCAGCTCTCTTGTATTTAAAAGTACTGCCCCTGTTCGGGCAATGCCTGTGTCAATTTATTGTACCTAATAAATCCCGTCCTCCACATGCTAGTGGGGCGGATCTCTCCCGGCCTTACACCCTTCTTGGGTATTTTTGCACCACACCATCGGGAGGGCGTTTGACCCCCTAAGTATGATTTAACGTGTAACAAGCCCAATACACGACGGATCTTCAGAGGAATCGGATTTTAAACCCTCCCGGTCCCGAACTCAAAACCTTACCTCTAGGCCATCGTGTCCTCATATGAGGGAAAGACAATGAAAAGTATATTTTTTGGTTATTATTAAGATTCAAATTACTATTAATTATATCATTTACAGAGAAAACTGAACAATGGAATAACTTTGAAACAATTCTTTGAGTTAATCTTTTAAATCTATTAAAATTAAAGATTTTATGTTAGATCTATTCAAAGAAGTTTGCTTCTTTTTTGGATACGTATTTGAGATTCTTTTTACAATAAATTGCAAGCTGTTGCATGTTTGTTTTGCTTTTATTATTAACAATCATACTCGACTTTTCTGTTTCAATAATATATCTATATTTTTAATGGTTTTTGTTATGAAACTTTTGAACAAGAAATTATCATAAAAATTTGAATTTATCCATTTTTTTTCCTTTTGCATTTCAGATGCGTTATCATGAAAACATTACAAGCGAATACATTACTGAAAATTGCACCTCGCTTTTTGCGTAATATTTTCAACCAGTTTTATCCATCCAAAAATCATATTCTGTGGTATTATTCATACTTACAGCTGAGTGTTTTGCGATTAGAGAAGTTTTCACTTCAATGAAGTTCATTTGAAGCCATCTGAATTTCATAGTCTGGCGTTTATATGGTAGTGTTTGATGTATTCAAATCACTAACATATGGTAGTGATGGACGTGGCTAGAGGTGACAACTTAACTCAGAGCTCAGGAATTAAGGAGAAAAATGCAATTGATCGGCTCAAAAACTTCGATTTGATTATTCAAAAACTAGAAAAACAAAGTGTGCTTTAGCAACAAATTGCTCAAATGGAATGGAATGGAAGTCTACCTTCAAGAGAGACACAAATGCGGACCAATTTCCTCTGAAATTCCTACCTAATATATGGGAGGCAATCTACTCCCATATATTAGAACTAATATATGTTCTCTTAGAACAAGGTCAGACACCTACCTAAGGAGATACATGGGTGCTCCAAAATAGCTCTGATCAACAGAAAATGCCACACTTCTCCTTTGCCATGAATCCTTGCCTCATGGACTTGGCTAGACCAAGCGGGATTAGAATCATCACTCTGAGAAGCTGAAAGTCAGTGCTATGTTTTGGGCCTGGAGTCAAATTGCGACGAGAGGACAAGTAAAAATCACAGACCTTATTGTGCACACTAAGTAGGAGAAATTGGCCTATAATTTTGTGGTATGCTGCAATCCAAGTTTGATTTGGAGATGGGGACCGTAACTGCAGTTTTTAAGTGTAAGAGAAAATGATGAAGATTAAGCATACAGTTAATTAAATATATTATATAAATAAACTTCTGATGAATATTTTTTAGCTTTTTGTTGGTAATTTGGTCAATGCTTAGATCTTTTTTGGGTTTAAGAAGGACAATAATTTGCCTACTAATCAAACAGGGCCATGTATTATGATGGGCCGGATGATGGCTCATTATTTTGAAATCAATTATCTCTGAATAGGGTCGTCCTTTAACCGATTGGTCCAATTGGTTCCTACATTCGACTCGGTTCAGGGGAGGGTATTAAATTAAGTTTAAGCATTTAAGAGATTTACTTTTTTCTTACTTTCTCATTTACGAACTATACAGATAGAAAGTATTGGAATTATCAAAAATATCGAGTTTCAAGATTTTGATGAATCTCCAAGCTCAAAACCTCTTTTGTGACCGAAAAAAACCCTCCTTTTTAGAATTATGATTATAACTCTGTCTGTTTGTGAGTGCGATAATTCAAAAACACAATGAGCTAGACGGATGAAATTTGGTATGTGGTCATAACACTAAAGTTACAGATTTCCATCAAATTTTGGACAAAATCAGTCCACAGGCAGTCACAGTGCCCATTTGTATGCATGTGATGATAACTCAAAAACACAATAAGCCAGATAAATGAAATTTAGTATGTGGTCTTTTCAGTAATATTTTAGATCTGTATCAAATTTTGCTTGTAGGAAAGGAAAGAAAGAAAAAAAAGAAGATAATCACAATTCATGCTCCATTTCCCTAATTATACTACCAAGTATGAAACACACCATATTGTGTCAGTATACAAGAACGTCGAGGAAAGAACACTCCTATTGTTTGTTTTTTTAAACTCTGAATCCTTAGATTCCTAAAAACTACAATTTTTCCGACTGGGCCCTGCTTCTCATAAAGCCGCCCCTGTTTCTGAAGGTTGTTAGACTAAACTTCACACTCTTTAAACTGAGCAAAGGCTTTGCAGATGTCTTCCTCTGTTAGGAATTTAATGCCAAATATATTTGAGTAGGGAGGCTTTTCTCCAGATAAGAGTTGCCCTTAGAACTTAAATTTTGAATAAAATGAACATAACAACACATATTCTTTTAATTAATAACACAAGAAAGAAATAAAATATATCACATTCTAGTTCCTTTTTATTTAGATAACATAACAATAAATTCTCCATTCTGTAATATATATACTTTTTAAAAAATTTATATTTTGACTTCAGAAGAAAATTGCAATTCTTTTAACTACTATCTTGGACAATTAGTTTCCGTACATACAATTCAAAGAGTTTTGCACAAGAAATCTATTTAATTTCTTCATTCATATCAACATAACATCTTATTAAGTAGTACTATATAATAACCAAAAACATATTTAAGTCAAAGATTAAAAGAATAGGATACAAGAATATTTTTTCACAGCATAGTTGGAACAAAGCAGAAAAACATACAGGAATGTTTTAAGCATCATGAAGATTTGTAACTATGATTTGATACGAATGTTCAATAAATAGTGATATATTTTTAAAAAATATTTAATATTTAAACGAAGTTAACATTTTGGAGTAAGAATTCTAAACTTTACGAATCAATAACAAACAAAATTCCTTTACAAATGAAAATTGTATGGGATGTAAATGTACACAAAGTTTCAGGGCCTAAAATTTTAAGCTCAAACAAAATGCATGAAAATGTAAAGAAATTTTTTTTTTTTCCAAATCAACATTTCCACCAAACTGGTCAAGTTTTCAAAAATCATTTTTAACTACAGCTGAACATTATGTCTAATAAAACTTTTTATAATATAAAAGAGTACAATTACAAAAATATAGCATAAAAACTGCCAATAAAAACCAAAGAAATCTCACAATAAGCTTCAAAATGGAGAATATGGAATGTTTAAGCTGAAAAACAGATAGCAATCATTACGAATCTATAGCATGTACATTTTTAGTACTTGAAAACTGAAGCACAGCAGTTTAGAAAAACTTATTTTAAAGTAAAATAAAACATATCATAATAAAAATATTACAATATATATAATACTTTTTTGAGTCACAACTAAGGATATACTGAATTGCACTAATCTTGAAACAGCGTAAGCTCAAAGTTACATAATAAAAGTCCATATACTATATTGTAATACTATCTAAATATTTTACTTAACCAAAACAAGAACATTTCCTAATGAAAGTACTACAGAAAAGAAATTTAAATACTAAATATTATAATTTGAAAGTCAGCAAACAACTTATCGTTTTATAAAAATATATCCGTTTTTATAAAATATACATGTCACAAGTTGAAAGTGTAAAGCTTTTCATTTCAGTGCTGTACAGTACAATACCACACATATCAAGAGATAGATTTTGTAAAAGAGACAAAACAAATCGAGTAATAATCATGAAGCAGAAAAGACAAATGATATTGGTAAAATCTCCACACAACACTGACTAGAAAATTGTGTTATTTTGAAAATATTCACATTAAAAAAATATCAAAATTTTAATGTTTTAACATTTATTTAACAGAGTGATAATAGAAAGGTAAGTAATAGTCAATTAAGTTATAGGAAGTTACATTGTAAAGGAACATAAATTATAAAAATAAAATAGCTAGGAAGTCTACATTCAATAACCATTTAACAAATAAAGCTTAACTGGCATTTCCAGCATTATTATGCACAAAAACATATAGCTGTTAAGTATAAACTTAACATACACGGGACAACTTGCTATTTAGTTCAGCTTATTACAATGGTATATGCATTCTAACATCAGGGTGTCTACTAGGCTTCAAAGAAAAATAATTGTCCTTTAAAACTTTTGTGACCTTATTTTTGGCTTTCAAATTAATTTCAAAAGTCAAGTGAAATTTAAATAATTATCAATCGAACTTTCAAATTTAATGAATTAAGAAGTATAAATTTCTAAATTTATTAAAAAATTCACAAAAAGAATATGTTAACAAATCATTTATCAAGTTATCCATTTATCAACTATCAAGTACTTTACAAACAGATTAAGATCTATAACCTCAAGATGTTTGTTATTTGCCATTAACAACAGATTTACTTTAGAATATGAAATAAACTTTTGCATTGTCATTAACATAGAAAATGGAACCTGAAATACAACGAGACATATCTCAAATTCAGAGGTAAAGGTTTTTGTAAAAATTCAGGAATTTATTGTTTAGTGAATAGTATTCCTTTTAAAAATGAGATGATCCTTATGTCAGTAACAACTGAATTTGAAAGTATAGGAGAAAATATATAGTGTACTCTCATCCACAGTTAAATAGCCATGATGTTAATAAACTTTAAGATAAAGAGACCTTTTAAAAATTATATCATATTGTATTTATTACTTATTATTAATTAATTATGCAAGATATCACTAATATGTTTAAATGAAAATACAGAAGAAGAATAGAAATTTAAAAATAGAAAACTGCTTTTCTATTATGTACATAACACACTGTGGTTTGCCATTTTGTACATAACACACTTTGTAAAAATTTACGAAAACCTCAAAAAGTGTCAGAAAGTCATCCCATTTTAGAGTATTTCACCCTAATTTAGTTTTAAATATCATCGAGTATTATTCTTTGTTAATAAGATGACATAAAACTATGGTTGTTTAATTTCATGGAGCACTTTCTTTAGCCTTATGATGTATAGGAACACTTGTTACATTCAATGACTATCCAACTACTCATAGCTTTCTACATAGTTTAAACTGAAGTTATCACTGACTATAACCAAAAAAACATGAAATTTCCATTTATTTTAGAATTTTTTCTTCAAGAACACTTATTTTATCTAAAAACGCTTTCATGCCCTTGATTTCTGTAATTAAAACAAATTCAAGGCCTTTGATGGAAATCTATTATTTTCAGGATGTTTGTGACCAGTAGATGCCCTGATTATGCTGTTAAGGTTTAACAGAAAGCTTGAACTGTCCTTTATTTAATGAATATAAAATATTTGGCACAGTTAAAAATGCTTAAGCGGCATAACCATACATTCTTAAAATACACGCAAGTCATAAACTTAAGTATATAAAGCATTGCATTAAATAGGACTTTTCCAAAAATAAATAATTGGCCTCATATATTTTGGTAAAATGTCATGAGCAGCTAGTTTTGAAGATAACATTATCGTTGTCCCAAAGCAAAATTCACAAAAACTTGTTCTAATGTAGTCTCCCCTACAGAGTAATCTTCTATACTAAACATGGTTTTAGCATCTTCCATTAGCCTAAATATTTCTGACCAACTTAAATATGACCTTGGAATGTGGTATAAAAGTAGATTTTCATGAGCACTTTTTAAAGTAGCGCTCTCAAAAGTCCTTTCTACAAAAGCTCTCACGTCATCCATATCACGTTTCAAACTGCTAATTGTATCAATGAAACTAGATTCATAATGGCCAGATGAACCTTCAACAGACCCGACTGTGCTTTTCATTGGATTAACTTCACCTAGTGAATGTTGGCCTACTTTAATCACAAGACTAAATCCTTCTCCAAATTTGCTCTTCAAGTGCTGGGGACTGCCCAAGCAACAAAGACGGCCATTGACCATGATGACCAAGCGACTACATAAAGCTTCACATTCTTCCATGCTGAAAAAAAAATTGAATTAACTTACTTGATATAGGATAAAAAATTATTTGCATACATATTATGGAAGTAAAATGTCAGATAATCTGCAAAAACAATAACAGCTATAGAAACTTAACATGTTTGAGATAGCTTCACATTGGATTTCCTTCTGTTGGACCAGCAGAGCGTGTTTTGTGGATACTTCACTGCATAGATAGATGGCAAACAGAAGATAGCATGCTAGCTCACTACAACAGAGTTTCTACTGCTACGTTCACAAAGTTAAAGAACTTTTTAAACACTTTCCAAATGTAATGAATTATGCCATTTCACGCAGAACAAGTACAGAGTATCATGTGACTGGCTAATCAGAACAGGTTTGATCCAATTCAAATAAGTACAGTGCATGCATGTAACTCATGATTGAATTTATTCAAAACTCCAAATCATGGGGTAAGGCCAAGTCATGATAAGGCACCAGCTCATAGGTCTCAATCTTGGTGCTACATTACCTATCAAAGCATTACATTCTGGTACTTCCAGAACCAGTTAATTCTCTGGTCTCGCCCCATCCGACTTTCTCTCAGATGAAGAATTTACTTAAGAGGCAATGATTCTTAAGTTCCTAAGAAAACAGCAACGGAAGCACTGGAGGAGCTGGCAAAAGGAGACTTGCAATTAACTTTTACATCTTTGTATGAACGATGATAAAAATGCATAGTTGCACAGGGTAGTAATTTTGAAGGAAACGCCAAATAAACAGATTCTACGTTCATTCATCTGTAACTTCTGTTCATTCTCCTGAAACTTTTGGAATATATAGTATTTCTCTTTATTTTAAGTGTCTGGGGAGATGGCATTAAACATGTCTTAGATGTTGGCTAAGACACATTTAGTAGACAAGTGTGGACAGAACCATGATTGTCAAAATGCTAACTCTAGTTACTCTGATCAACAAACAGCTAGAAATATGTTTCAGAAAGATAACTTTTTATTATAAATGTTGACCACATTTACGTAAAGAATGTCTCAATAAAATCCAGAAAAGAAACGCAGGTATACTATTTACATTGCATACACCAGTTTTATTTATCAGATTGGATATCCTGAAAGGATGCCACCATGAGTACAAGGTAGAGAAGTCATAAAATAATTTAATAGGTTTCCATAGAGACATATACACATTGTCTGTGGTATACAAATTAGATGCAAACTCCAGAAGAGACAAATAGTAACTGTACTTGCTGCTCTAGACAATTTATATACCAAAAAAAAAAGCAAAGAGTGAACATATTCTGTAAACATCCACTAACATGTTCACCTTACCTAAACTGGTACGTAACTCAAATTGAGCACAGTGAACATTGCTGCAGGTCAAGATATCATATCTGTATTGATGAATGTTTTAACCTTTAGTTTATAGGATAGTGAAGAAGCAAACATAATTTTAATTCGGAAAATTTCGATGAAGTAACAGGAAAGTGCTTTTCCCACTTTTCAAGTAATTAGAAGATAAGGTCTGCGGTCTCCCTTAACTCTCCATGGAGTTACTAGTCTTATTTTCTCTCAATAGGAATCAATTACACCAAGTCGCCCTATTGCACAAAATTGGGTAAAATAATGATCACACACATGATTAGAGGAGAGAAATGGGGTTAAATGGGACAGTAAAATCCTAGTCATTTACCAGTACATCTCCTAAAAAAAGGTAAAAACAGAACTGGATGTCTTGATTCAATTTCAGAAATAAGATAGAAAATATTTAAAATTAATTAAACATATTATAAAGAAACTACTAAGATATCTAATGCCCTCAATTTTTTATTAACCTGTAAATGCCCAATGTTTCATTTATAGGGCAGTTACATTTTACTTCTATGGCTAAACCATATGCATTCCCAAGCTCCTAAACAATTTCAACCAGCATATATAATCAGTTAGCCAAAATTTGAAATGTGATCATTTAACACTTTTTTGTTTTTTTTCTGTGATATATATTCGAGGTAATCCAAAGAATTAGAAAGTAATCTTCATTTTTGTTATTTTTCTTTATTTAAAAAAGTTTTTAATGCATATGTAAGAATAAGTTTTTTAAAATGATTTTCTACCACCTTTTTAATAATTTTTCTTAAAAAAAAACAGAATTTAATTTTACCTCACATTTGTCTTAATCTCGATGTTTTAAACATAATTTAATAAAAAATTATTGAAATATATGCTTAACCTGATTGATAAATAATAATAATGCTGATAACTTAAAAGTAATTAGAATTTAAATATTCTGTGTGTGATTTATCATGTATAAACTGCTGATAACAAAATATTGATTTTTTTATTAATTTGATATTTAATGAAAAAATAGATGACCGAAATTTATGTTAATGTTCATTTAAAATACAGCTAATGTAAAGAGAAATTAACTTGCTTTGCACTGTTAAAAATTTAAGCAATATATCACAACTGACTATGAAAATTTACTTATGGCACATGAAATAAATACTACTAAGGCTTTCAATCATAAAAAATATATATCAAATATCAGCAATGTATAAAAAAACATTATAATGCAATGAAAGACATTGTTTTCCCCTTTTATTTGTATACAGATTTCTGATAAACCTTTTTCTAAAGCAAAAAATATTTTCACATCATTGAAGATATAGATGAGAACTCATATTTCATACCTGTGAGTAGTTAATACAACCGAACGACCTGCTTGAACAACTTGCAACAAAGCATTCCATAAACACCTCCGAGACACGGGATCCATCCCTGTAGTAGGTTCATCCAGAAAAATGACTGGTGCATTACCCAATAAAGCTATTGCTGTGCTTAATTTTCGTTTGTTACCCCCACTAAAATGGAAACAGAATGAAAATTAGAAATAAAAATAGCAGTTCCTAATTCTATATATGCAAGAAAAATATAAAAAAAATTAAACAGTAAAGTTATATCAAGAAGTTCATAATGTTATAATTACATATCATGTTAATAACAAATTCCATGTATAAAAGCAACAGTGCATATACAAAATCTTTGCAAGCTGAATCCTCAGAAAAATCTTTAGATTTCGAATTTCTAAGGTTTCCATAAAATGAAAACATTTCAACTCATTTTTTTAAAAATGTAGTTTCCACATTTTTATTTTGAGGAAGTTATACCTAAATTTTTTCCTCTTATCTGTAGAAAATTTTCTTTACAGAACTATAATTTAAGAAGTGAATTTATTTTTTAAAAAAATTATAGATGACTTAAGATTATACAAGAAGAAAAAGTAAATTGGGTTTTCTAATTGAACTAAACTTCAAAAGTAAAATCTATTATTGCTGACTAGAAAAGATTTAGAATCTAGTACAAGAAAGAATTGCCACTAAATAACTAAAGAATAATAATAATAATTTTTAAAAAATCGACGGGAGGCTGTCTCTGCAAAATGGCCGCTGGGATTGAGGGGTGTAGACTTACTTACCTTACTCAACTGTGACTAAAGTAGCTCTATGTAACTAAAGTATAACCTATGACTTTGACCTATGTTCTATGACCTTTCTCTGTTAAATGAATTAATCTGAATGAATTAATTAATCTGAATGAATTAATTAATCTGAAATGAATTAATTATTAATCTGTTAAAATCCAGTTAATATACCGCTCGCAACCTATGCGTGCACACACATCGGTCGAGGTGACGTCATCAAAATTCTTCGTGATTTCACCAACTTTGCAACTCGACTGTGACTAAACAATAATTACAAATTCTAAAATTATTTTTGCAATCTTCAATGTCTACCTTTCTCTGTTAAATGAAACTAAAACCAACTCTCTGTTATTTGGTTGCGGAGCTACAAGCGTTTAACTTTACAGCGAAAAGTCATAATTTTTTTCCTTTTCAGACACACCATTAGACCACAATGAAGGGACCTAAGTCTACGTCAAAAAGGGCTCCTTCTTAATAATGCTTTGTACAGGCGCTTTCGATTACAAATTATACATGAAGTTTCTGTACACTCAGTATTTCATAATCAATTCAATTATTTGAACAATCAATTTAGATTTGTAACGAAAGGCATAGATGTTTTATTCAGGTCAATAATATAAATAATGGGCAAATTAATTTATCAGAACAGTACCAGGAACCAGTTATTAGGAAATACCAAAGATATTTATAAAATGAATTTAGAATTCATCTCATACAATAGGATGCATTACTCCAGTTATTTCATACCTATAATCTTTCACCTGTTTGTCAATATGGATTTGAAATGATAGCAGCTCACTCAATGAATTAACTTGATCAGCTATCAAATGTTCTGGTATGCCCCTGAGACGAGAAAATAAAGAAAGAGTTTCTCTGCCAGTTAGCTGATCTATGAGACCATCAAACTGTGGACAGTAACCAATTCGTTTCTGAACCTAAAAGAAGAAAATAAACATTATAAAAACCAATTAAAATACAAAAAATGAAAGTTTGTATGTTTGTCCAACTCACAGATGTGTAGTATCAATTTTTAGAGCCAATAAAATATGCATGATGTCTCCACAGCACTTTTACTTTAAATAATTTTGGAATTAGGCTCTTCCAGTAGAAAATATTCTTGGTTTGTTTTGTAAATCTAAGTCATTTAATTATTAAGTCAAGACTAAAGTAACTAGACATTCTGAATTACAGCCCATAACATTCTAAATATTGGGGAGTGGGTTTCAAGTAAGGACAGTAGCAAATTACATATTTTTTTTTCTGTACACATGACTAGCAAAAAACAGAAAAACATTTAGTAAAATTTTGCTTCTGAAAATAGACACGAGTAAATAAAGATACAATTGAACACATGCCAAATTTATAAATTTTAATACAACTTACTTTTCTGCTTTCTTTTTTGACATCAAAGCTATCCACATATATTTCACCAGAAGATATGGAAGTGTCGGCAGTAATCATTTTGAATGTAGAAGTTTTGCCAGCACCATTCAAGCCCAATAATCCAAAGCATTCCCCTTTACGAACTCCAAAGGATAATTTATTCACAGCAGTGAAGGTTCCATACTGTTTAGTCACTTCTTTGATAACTAAATGATTGCAAAGGAATAAGTCAGGCAGAGCAATGTTTTGAATCTTCATTCTTTCAGTGCGGACATCGTCGTCTTCAATATTTTCAACTTCGAGTGATTCAGATAAAGTAGGTATGCTGGTTGGAGTGACTTTGCGACCTTTGATTTTATATCTCAGATACCTGATGAAATTTCTTTCACACAAAACGAGGATGTAAGTAAATAAGACTGCCTGGATTGAAAAAAATATCAACTGCTTGCCAATGCCAGGACTTGCAATAGCAAAGTAGTTTTCCTCCCATGGAATACAGACAGAGCCACAATTACCTAAAATATAAAATAATTGATTACATAATTGGAAATAGGATTGAATTTAAGTACAGATATTATAGCCTTGAACTGCCCAAGTAAGAAAAGTCTGTTCGTCATGGTCATCCCATAGAGGCAAACCCATATTTATTGATATAAATGATGGGCACAAATTAGTTGACCAATTTTGTAACTGAATATTTTGTGAAATATTAATTTGCAAAGGAAAACTTCAATGGCAGATTAATAGTATTGCATCCCAAGTTTGTGAACAGAAGATGTGTTTCAAGCACACATCTGAGTGAGATATAGCTTGTGGTTGTTCATCCTTCTTTTTATATTCCCCTGAAGTTGCATAGCAATATGAAAAAGCGGGATGTTGTTTGTAAAGCCATGAAACTCATCTCAATCTGCAAGCACAAATAAATTTCCATCAACAATGCCAGAAAAGTGTGCCAAAAGATACTACTTGTACTGCATTTGTTTTATGGATGTAAACATGCTCACAAATGTATGGCAAGAACTGATTTACCAAGAGCAGATTTTCAGAGTAATGACGGATAGCCACATTAAACATTCATGAAAAACATAAACAGTGCAAATGAGTATCTTATAAACATGTGTACTCTCATATTTGCCAGTGTAACTATGCCAACCGACAGGGAGCCTCCTGGCTCCGAGTTCGGGATATGCATGGTGATAAAGATAAAGTTCAACAATGCATAAGAAACCAATCTTTTTTGTCTAACTAATTTGAGCTTTCCAGTATTTCCGTAAATATTTCAGGGGAAAAATTATTCTCATTATAAAGATTAAATAACATGCAAAAAATATAAATGGAATCAAAACACTTTCCAGGGAAAGGAGGAATATATGCCCCTTGCGCCAGTCTCAGGAAGTGCCACAAAGGCAAATTAGCAGATCCTCTACTTCCCTTTATAATGTCAAATGCTACCGAGTCAGAGGCAGGAGAGGCAAAAAAAAACTTTACCGCAGATGCCACTTGCCCTTACTAGGCTATCGGCATTTCCTCTAGCAGTCATAAATGAACAGCTTTTCATTTACTTTATTTATAAAAACACATTTCATTTATTCATACTTCAAACATAAACCAGAAGGATTATCATTAACTAGAATTATTATTAATTAGAAGGATTATTAATTTGTTTTTATTCCCTGGATTGTAATATATGTATTGTTTTTTCCCCTTTCCTTTTAATTCTATTATAAACTTTGTTTTTTTTTATTCTTTGCACCTCTTGCTCCTCACTCCTGTTGGATGGGATTATATGTATGCTACTTCTGAATATCTTTTTTAAAATTTTTATTTTATTTTTTTATATTCATCGTTATGCATGTTTATTTATTTATTGTACATTTAAGTTTATTATTATTAATATTATTTATGTTTCTACGATTATATATTTATTATTTGCTATTTATTACCTTACAACCAAGATGGGTCTTGTATGTCATTTTAAAATATTTGTGCACCTTTTGTTTCTCAACCTTGGCTGTTGGGGTTTCACTCATTTTATTTATGTTTACTTTATACCCATGATGAGTGTGGTATGTGTTTTTTTGAAATTTTTCTTTCCATCGACTCGATTCATGTCAAGATTTATACTCTTTGTGTAAGCTGGGTATATATAGGTAATGAAAAAAAAAGTAAAAAGAAGAAGAAAAGGGAAAGAAGAGTACAAGAATATTAAAGATTTCACATTAAATTTACCTTTACAACAAGGTTTGAAAAACTCATAGGCAGGAGGAATCTTGTATTTACACACTAACTTGGCATAATCGTTGTTACAGAATTTGTTGAACTGCTGATTTTGGTACAGATTAGCGACAGCTCGTCCCAAATCATAATTCGGAATTAATATAGAGAAAATATAATCCAATATTTTAGCAACAGATTTCACACCTAAATCTGGAATTTCTAGAATGGTCACTGTTAAAAGAGTTGCAATACCTAAAATAGAAAAAAAAGCACTTAATGCATTTAAACATCAAATATGATACTGAAGAAAATATCTATAATTAGCACCTAGTTCAAGCAATATGCAAGTTGAAAACCAGAGCCGTCCCAATTAATCTGAGACACTAATGATAATGAGAAACTGTGCATGAAATTTCAAAACATGGGAACTGGGATTATTCACAAAACAGGATAACAATACTCTATACATAACAAAAATGAGAAAAAAGAATTTTTCATCAGCTATGTTTAAAAAATTAGATCAAATTAATCGTTTTTGTATTACTTAATCATAAGTAAAAAAAAAAAAAAAAATGGACACTTTATTTTATAGGGGTACAACTTTTCTGGAACAAAGAATCTAAAATCGGAATGTCTCATATAATTTTAGTTTTATTTTATAAGTTTGCAGCTATACATAAATGAATGCCCTCTACATATCTGACTATTTCCAAAATTGAATATTATTTGCTAGAGTTGCCAGTACCAGTTATAGAACCTTCTGTACTCAATTAAGAAGAATACTAAAGACTATAAAAATCCATTTGATTGTGACACGGAAGAAGTGATATTCTCTGTGTAAAAGAAATGAAATATATTGCTAAAAGCTAAAGAAAAAACAAAACAATATTAATGCAGACACTTACCAACTAATATGTTAAAAAGACAAATACGGACATATGCTGTTGATGGAGACATAAATATGAAGGTGCAGCAATATACAAAAGGTAAGATGGCAAGTCCATGTACAACAAAGACCAAAAATAGTCGACCTATAAATGGAAATAAAAATAACTTCATTATTTTCAACAGATATGAAAAAAACCCCAAGATAATAACTAATATTCGATTATTATTAAAATAAATAAAAAGTTATAACTTGGCTTGGATACAAGCAATCGAATCATCATTTGTGAAAGTTCAGTTTATTATGTTAATATCTATTTTGAATTGACTATCCAGGTCGAACCTCACTGAACATCTGACCTTTAAAAAAATATTAAATATATTAGATGACATTTACAAAGTGATGGATTCAACATGTGCCAATTTTGTATGTGAAGAATATTAATAGAAATTTAAAAATTCAAATGACTTTTTGAAGGAACTCGAAAATTCATAAATAGATAACAAAATAAAGAATTAATCTCTACTAATAATAAAGGAGAATGTCTGTGTGTCTGTTGGCATTCTACAGGACAGACTGCTAGGCTTAGAGCAACGAAATTTGGCACATACTTTGGAGGGTGAGAATGTGCACCTTGGAGCCGTTTTTTTGAAATTTTAATTAATTAAAAATTAAGCTACATTTTAGTGTTTTTCCTTAATAACTTAATAATAATTAAATATTACAGCACAAAAATTATTTTTACACTATTTGAAAATTTAAAAAATTACCTTTTCAATGATATCAATTAAGTTTGTGTGCAATATTTTCTTTAATTTTAATAAATTTTAAAAAATATTTTTTGGCATAATTTACAACAATACTTTTTATTGTTGCAATGCATTTCAAACCGTTTTCATTGTTTAAACAAATATTTAATTGCATGTTTCTCTTCCATTGCTGAAAGCCAAGAAAATATCTAACTGGATTTTACTTTCTTCTTTTATTTGATCAATTTTTCTGTGAAATCTGTAAAGGAAGTCCTTAAGACAGTAAGTATATAATGAAATAATCCAGTGAAATGAAAGACTAACGTTGCTATGTTTTAATTCTTTTTATCAGCGTGTTTTAAGCCAATTAGCATGCTGCTGGATGTAAAATGTGCCACACCATTTTAATGTTGAAATCAATTGTGTACTTTACGTTAATGCAGACAAGGAAAAGAACAAGCGCAAGGCTACGAAAAGAACGCGGGCTAAATGTCTTTTGAAGTTTAAAACTACAGTGACCTCTCACTTGTACGCGCTCTCTTTTATGCGCGTTTTTTTCACGGTCCCGGCCAGGGATATAGGAAAACAATGATAACTCTTATTCATTTATGCACCACACTAAAAAAGTACCTCTCACTTATGCGCGTCGCAAAAATTTTTTTAGTTCAAAAATTTTTTTTTCAGCAGAACAAAAACCCTTTTTGCCCTGCTTCTAGGAATGCATTCCCTCACCCTTTCTCTATTGCTCAGATTCCAGGAACACATTCCTCTAACTTAAGCACAGGGGTGTATGTGGGGGTTCTTGGGATTGACGTCAGTAAAAGTCGCATTTATACAGTAGCCAATTAGAGAGGTCAGTGTTGTACGTAGCATGTGGCATTGATGGCTAACGAAAGAACCATCTTTGGAGTTTTGGTTAGATGGTTACGTTTAAAAATGGACCTACTTGAGAAATTGTCACTTTCCTTAAAATGAATGTTATTAAAAAAATTCGAAGAAAATCCTTGCACCTTGAAAAAAGCTTTAGTGGAGCATTTTAATGTCCCAGAATCGACAATAAGAGAGATTTTAAAAAATCAGGAGCATTTCCATATTCTTTGTGTTCTTAAAAAATAATTAACGGAAGTTCTAAACGTATTTGCATTTTGAATTAATCTTATTTACATTTTTCAGTAGTATATACAGAGTATTAGTTAACAATATATGTACACTGTATTGATGCTTCACTTTTAAGCTCCTTTTGTGGTTTTTCACTTATGCGCGTCCCTCACTTATGTGCGTTTTTTTCGCTGTCCCCTGTGCCCGTGCATAAGTGAGAGATCACTGTACTTTGTTAAGGGAACCATGAATATAAAAGTATGCATAAGAGATTCAAGTGAAATTTTATTTCCAGCAATCAAGCTGGTCGCCACAGGCGGCTAGTTAATAAGAATAAGAAACAGTTGTTAAACAAATTTTAAATTAAATCAAGATTTTCTTAACTAATTTTGGACATAAATATAAAAGAAGAAATCTCCGTGAAAGTTTTTATGATCCCTATATTCTCTGTATGACAGCATTGTGTTCTGAAATGCACAAAACCCTACTTAACACTAATGAAAAATTACCTAGTTCTCTTGGAGAGCTAAATCCTTCAGTACCAAAACTAAGGAATACAATAAGAACCAAACAGCATGGAATGAGGTAGTTTAGCAAGTCCCACAAAAATGACGCCAGCCAGTAAGAGAACAGATTGCCACCACTAACTCTCTGTAAATGCTTCGATCCTGAAGCACGTTCCTTAATGATAAAGACAGCAAAACTGGCAACAAGAAAAGACATACCAAACATAATATCTTGGGCGATTTGGTAAGATTCTGTCATATCAACTTGTTGCTCTTTTCCCTATTACAAACAGAGAAAACATATTATCGTTTAAAATATAAACATGAAAAAAAAGAATCAAATTTAGGCAATATAAATACAAGATGTTCTATGATGAATTCTCAATACTTGAAACTGAATATCTTTATTATAGTTATTGATAAACACTTCATATCAAAAGCAGTATTTGCATTAAAATATAATTTAATTTGCTTAAAATTCGCAGACTTCATTATTAGGCTTAAATAACATTACAAATACGTTGACTACAGTAATAGCAGCTGTTATGAAGTAGCTAGTATGTTTAGTTCACTTACATTAATGTCCCATTTTGAAAGGACTATTTTAGAATGGACCTTGTGGTTTTGAATGTATTCAAATGACAAAGGCAGCACATGTGCTGGCAGCCTCTTTCCAAATTTCCATGCCACACCAGCAACAGGACATTTGACACTTAATGCTGGATTTAACTAGTACCAGGCCTTCCCACACATGGTAAATCTTAGGTGAAATCAGGTTTCAAATCTGGAAACCCCTGGTCTTAAGTTTAGTAATATTAAAGTCCCATTTTGAAGCAACACAAGGACTATTCTGGGATGGACCTCGTAATTTTGAACCACTGTCAGATGACGAGGACAATACCTGATCTGGAATCCCTTTCCAAACTTCTGCACCACATCAGTTGGAGGACACTTGCCCCCCTTATGTATGATTTAATGTGCAACAGGCTCCATACATCGAGGATCTTCACTGGAATCGGGTTTTGAACCTGTAACCCTCCAGCCCTGAAGACAAGACCTTACCACTAGGCTACTGCGGCCCTTCTCTTCTCAAAGTCAAGATCTTACCACCAGACAACCATTAACCATCATGACGTAGCAAATTATGTGTAAGGTAGTGAAAGTTGAAGATCGCCAACAAAAAACATCTTTTAACAATGCACAAAATTACTGATTAGTCAGGAAATGTACTAATTACTCTTTTGTGATTCAGATGCTCTGTTAAAATCAACAACAACAATAAAAAATATTGATGAAAACAAATAATCTTAAAAACAACCTATAAAATATTAAATTACATGGATCTCATAGTTGTGATTTCTTAAAATACTATGAATACATCCTTTGTATTTGATTTAAGTTAATTTTTTTAACAAATACATTACAATTACACTTTAATAAATAATTCCAAGTAAGTCTTTTCCTTACCTTATCAGCAAGTGAGCGTGGTAATGGATGATTCGTAACTTTAAATGAATATGAACTATTAGACAAATACTTCAAAATAGAATTATGAACTTCTAATAAAGCAATAGCAGGAGAATGATAAGCTTGGTTATTGAACAGAGTAGTGATAAATGTTTTATTTTCTGGGCCTTTTGCATCAAATTTTGCAGCTATCATATTGTGTAAATTATACCTTCCAATATCCTCAACTGCTACTTCTAAAAGATAGCTAGTTATATTTTCTTTGGTGGAGTTGATCTGATACGACTTGCTAAGTCCAGTAAACTGTGAGGCAAAAATATTTCCAAGTGTTCTTGTTTCATTGAAATTCATGTTAACAGCATAAGGAACTAATGAGCCATGGAAGTTTTCCATAGATAAGGACAGAGGAGGTGCGTCTTCAGGTTTGGGTAATGTTTTGAGCATCACAAGGGTAATAATTAGAAAAAAAGGAGGCAATATTAGCTGGGGCAGGGTTAGAGTCCAGTTACGGAATGTATGCAGGATGCGCTTTTCAAGAAGAGCATGCAGGTGCTGAAGAAATAATTGAAATCCAGTATTTCTTTCTTCATTCTGATAATCAACGCTTTGGAGATCTATTTCAGTTCCTGTAAACACAATATGATTTTGAATTACATACACAACTTATCTGCTAAAAAGTTGCAATCAAACACATGTAAATTTAAATCAGGGAAATATGCATTATGTCTTATTTCCTCCAGTATTCCCAAGATGAACATAAATTTAGAAATTTGAAATAAATGATAAATTAGTAAGATTTTGATGACTGCTAAATCAATCAAGCTGCTCAAACAATGAAGACATTTTAGTCTCATTAATGCATAATATTTTTCTCTTAACCCTTTGAGGAAAGGTAACTTTTTAGAACACTCAGATCAGGTTGGCACTGTTTATATGCCATTCTATTTTTTTCCAACTATGTGCTTATTTAATTATATAAAACTTTATTTTTCATAGTGTAATAAGATTAGGAGTTTGAATGGATGGATAATATATACATTTGTGTCCGAATTTTAGCCGCTATCCTCTTTGTTAACTGGATTTCCTACACCTCAATTTTAAGATCGGTGAACTATGGCACACATTATAAGCCGTACCTCTCCGCAAAGGGTTAAACATGCTGAAATAAACAATTTATATTCAAATCATATCCATTAAATTGAATGAACAGTATGAGCCCTATCTCAAGGAGAAAAAAAAAAATCACAGTTTTCTAGACTAGCGGGGTCATTATGATAGGTGTCTCTTGAAACCAAGTAAACAGGGATGTTCCAGGTAGAGAGTTAAACAAAATGAAAATAAAAATTACAACTGAAGCTTCAGAGTCTGCAGAGTTTGTTTAAAATATTAGACAACAATGCACAAGCTACTAGAGTCAAAATACATCAACCAAATGCAACATTTTTTTTAAAAAATGTATGCTAGCTTTTCTTCTAAATCAGTTTATAACACTAAATTCAGTTTGTGAAAGAAAACATTGTTCGTAAGTAAAATATTTAAAAATAACATAAATTGACACTTCACTTCCTAATTATTTAAACTGGCGACTATGGAATGTATTAAATAGGCATCATATGCAAAATGAATTGGCAGATTAATTGGCACGGTGTCACCTTTACACAGCCAGTGAAAAGTGACAATAAAAGATAACTTCTGTATAAAACATACCAGTCACACAGCAAGAATTATATGAAAAGAGTCAGACAAACTGTCAATTTGACACTTTTGTTAAAAAACATAAGTTTTGGATGGTTTTCAAGTTATTATTCTATACCAATAGTAAGATTTAAAAAAAATCATGATCACCTGAGTCATTATCTGCAGTAATCACATGAATTCCACTATCTCCTGGTGATGATGATTCCCTTGCAGCTACCAAATCACCTGGAATATCTGCCTTTTCAAATGCTTCTTGAGAAGTTTTATGGCCAACTCTGTTAAAGATGAATGTTTATAAAAAGTTTAATAAATTTTAAAGTGGCATAATTTAACAATAAGCACCATTAAATTATATAAGATGTATTATTCCATAAAATGTCTACAGCAATTTAGTTTAAAAAAAGAATGTGGAATAAATATTATTTGACATTATTTAGCACTTTAATGATCCAATTTGAATTTTCGCAATAGATTATTAACAAAGTTGCAAGAAACATAACCATACTTTTTAATAAGTAATTGCAACTATCTAAATAATTTTTGGAAGAAAATACAAACCATAATAATAACTAGTTCTTTTCAATTTCATTATATCAATCAATTTTGAAAAAAAAATCAAATCTTCTAATGCTGCACTTTACCAATCGATATTTTTGATTCTTCCTTTAGTCTGAGTAATAATTATTTTATACATAACAAAGACTACTTTCCAATTTGAACAAAAGATAATCTGTAATTTTTGTTTCACTACATGTAGGTTCACCATTTGTAAATTTGCCATACAATGCATATTACTAGGATTCTTGATTGATTAGACAGCTGTGGTAGCAAATAACATTGTTAATCTGTTAACACCCAATGTCCTATATAAAGGACAGTTACATTTCACTTCTGTGGCTCAACCGAATGCATTCCATTGCTTCTTTTTTTGTTTTGTTTATGAAGTCAATAGGTATTATCAAACTCTTAAACAATTTTCAGCAGGTATATACCACAAGTTAGCCTGGTTTTGAAATTTTTTGATTTTTCCTTTGATTTATTTTTGAGATAATGTAAGGAATTAGAAAATGATTTTTATTTTTTGATATTTTAGTATATTTCAAAAATCTTTTATATTTTTGTAAAAAGTGGTCTTAAAAAAGATTTTTTTAATCCGATTTTAATCTTACTTCACAATTAACTTGGTCTTGGTGTTTTAAATGTAATTTAATAGAAATTTATTGAAATCTATGATTTCAATTAATTTGGGCATCACTGGGTTAATCTGTCATTAATTTTTGCTCATGAATGCAATAGATGGGTGCTGATCAACAGTATGGAGTGATGGACGGTGAAATAGTGCAGCTTATACGCACTGAAAGGGAAAGTTTGGAGAACAGCCAAGCAAGGCCAGTAATGTTAAAATGATTCATAAGAATGGACTAAATGCCATTGACGAAGCCTTGAAATACACTGAACAGCAAGAGGAAGCCTCAAGTGCAAATGTGATGCTTTCCATGAGCTGGTATGAATTAGCAGCTGATAACATTGGTAAGCAAAGAAGGAACTTTCTATCACAATTTTATTTTAATAGAATCTAACTATTTTGTCATTATATATTATTTTAATGCTGTTTTAAATTTAAAAAAATAAAGTAGGCCTGTCTGTTAGCCTGTTGCATAACTTCTCTTTTTAACTTGAAATTTAATAGAATTTATCTTTCACCAAACATGAAAGCTACAAGTTTAATACATGGTACAGGATATTTTTTACATAAAAAGTGTTTCCTCTTTTTCTATTATCAGACACCAGCAGTGCCTTTTTAGGGTAGACAACCGAGATGCTACTATATTCATGGAATAGATGGATATGCTACATATTCACGAATATAAAAATATACAATGGAAAATAAGCATTATTTAAATACCAAGCTCAAGTCACAGAAATCGTTTAAAAAAAATTAAACCAGGGTTTATTAACCTTTTTTCCCTCGCATACCCCTTGATTAATCTTTTTATTTTTGCATACCCCCTACTGTCATATCCCCCTTCCACCCATCCGTCTATACACAAAGAAGTTTTTTTTTTATCAATAATTGCTAAGGGCGTAGGTAAGCTTAAGAGTCAAATAACTGGAATTTATAACATTTGTAGGACTTATTTTTGATTTTACATTCTTACAATAGCATTAGTTCAACGTCAAAACACATGAAATCAGTATTATGCAAAAATCCTTATAAGTTAATGCAAAATTATAATAATTTCACATTAACTTATAAGGATAGCTAAAGTTATACTTCCTTTTGCTTTCTTTTTTACTTATTTTGAGGGTATGTCTAAGAACCTGCACAACTTTCACTTTCACACGAACTTGGGGAATCAAAATTCTGCAATATTTTTAATCCCTTATGTTTTTTTGTGTCTGCTATTACCGACTTTGAGTCCACAAAGGGGTACACATACCATAGGTTGGGAACCTCTGACCTGAACGATGAAGATAAAAAAAAAAAAATCAAAGCCAATAAACGCTCATATTAAATAACTCACTTAATAAAAACTTCTTCCATTGTAGTAATGGAAGCTCCATAACCAGAAATGTTCAGTTCCTTTTTTCTTTTTTCTATTTCACTAAACAAATGAGGAAACAAGTGGCTGCTCTCATGGGGCAGAAGATACTTCAGCTCAGTACCAATATTACTCAACATTTCAGCATTAGGCACATAAAGCTGAATGAGACTGGTTACAGCAGATACATCACAAGATGATTCTTTTACCATGACCAAATGATAACCAGCACCTAAAATGATCACAGAAACTTATACCAAAGCCATCAGTTACTAAAATAAAACATGTACATGCATTGGCCAGTTAAGTAAATACAATATTACGCAGCTGTTCAAGATGCTGTTTCCTCACTTGAAAAGTAAATTTTAAATTTACACTTGCATTTAACTATGAATTAGATGAAATCGTATTTAGGAAAAAATGTTAATTTATTATTAGCTTTATTTCAGATTACTATGAGATTAAAATGTTATTTCATAACATTTTCAGAATTGGAGAAATACTGAAAAAAAATCCCCTTTGGCAAGCGGAAGGCAAAGGTAGATTCCTTTAGTCCAGAGATATAAGGAAAAGAACATTTTGCTTTCTATTTTCATAAGGATTAGAGCTGCAAGAATGAAAGAGAGTGGAAGAGAATGCAAATGACGAGAGCTTACCAACAAGGGATAACATGCATAGGTTTAAAGATACTTTAAGTTAGGAGGAGAGGAGGGGAAGGGAGGGAAAATCACTTTTCAGCTTATAACTTCTACGCAATTGCAGCTATCGAAAAAGTTTAAATGCAAAATTTGTTCATTATGATAAGGCGATAATTCGCCTAATTTGAATTTTCTCTCTATTTTCAATTTTAAAGGAATTATGGGGAAATGAAAACTTCACCAGCATTTCCATCCTTTTCGAGCTGGATAGCCCATCTAAGAACTCAACCGAGATTTTCACTTTCCTTACAACATATCCCACCCTGATTAAAATCAAATCAAAATTACTCCAGTTATCATGCTCGCAAGATAACATAGGAAAAAGCATTATATATATATACAGAAATTTTACAGAAGGCGTGTCATGAGAACCATTGCAATAGGTAGACTTCCCAAAAGAAATCTACCCAAGAATTAATGAACAATTATAAGACATGACTTTTTTTATACTAATTATCTAGAGCTGCATTTATAGAAAGAATTAATATTGATTATAAAGGTAGCTTTGTTTAGCTTAAATTAAAATCACATTTTAAAGCTACATGAGGGCTATATTATAAAGGTAACACAATAAAATCATACATTATACATTAAACTAAAATAATATACCTTGAAATCTAGTGCATAAGCATAAGAAATTACGCAAAAGATATTGTAGAAAGCACTAGATGTTGGCAACATGATTTAGAGTTGCACCACAAAGATACACCATCTTATATAGATGAGAGGTACTAATTTTTACATCAAAAGTTATAGTTTATTAAAGGAAGGTTTGGTTTCATGGAAATTTTATAGCACAAGGGCCAAGCAAATTATCAACAATAAAATTGATTAAAATACATAATTGTATATCTATGCAACTAACAGCTAATTACTTGTTAACATTTTTGTTCTTTATGGAAAGGAAAGATTTAAAATATTTATTGGAGGTAAAAAAAGTAAATTTTTACCAAATATGAAAGATTTATTCAAGAGCATTGGATATAGAAATGCAGATGCCTAAAAATTCAAGTTTAAACTTAAAATAATTTTTTAAAAAAATTACTGATAGAATGTCTATGCGCATTTAAAAAAAAAAGAGAGATGAACATAGAATACTAAAGCTAAATTTTCAAACAATAAGTTTAGAAAAAAATCCATAAAAGTTTCAAATCAAAATATATAAAGTTAATAAAATTGTAGATCAAATTTAAAATATGGTTTATAACTATAGATATAAAGAGAACTGTGATTAAATTTATTTTAAGTATGACATTAATTATAAACAAACCATATTTCTTTTTGAGAAACAATGGGGATCCACAGCATTGAATTTCACCATCAGCCATTATAGCTATTCGATCACCAAGTACATCAGCTTCTTCCATGAAGTGAGTTGTCAAAAGAATTGTTCGGTCCTCTTTTTCAGCTTGCAAGACATTCCAAAGTGATCTTCGATTGAAAGGATCCATACCAGATGTAGGTTCATCTAGTATCACAATCTAAAAAGTTTATTTATAAGTTAAAGTTATTATTATTAGTTAGTTATTTTAAAAGTTATAAGAAACGTTTATTTTACATTGTATTTTGTCCTATTCTGCTAAGAAGTTGTAAGTTATGTTCTAAACATTGAAATTGGATGAGTTATAAAAAATTTCAGAAGAGAAAAATTAAAAAGGGATAAAAAATGCAGTTTTTAAAAACACATTAACCAAAACCTCTGATGATTTTGCTAAGTATTACATCATAAAATGAAAGTAAATAAAGACTATTTTGTCACAATAAAAAGTAAAATGACTTAACCAAAAATATATAGAATAATTACATTAACTAAGAAATAATATATCAAAAATATAGTATAAAAGTGTGAACTCCTTTCCTTATAGCTCTATTTAAAAGAGCAGTTTAATAGAAGAATTACAGCAATTGTTTGAGCAAAATGATATATGAGTGACAGCAATTGTTTGAGTAAAATGAAATGAGTTGCACCAAAAAAAAAATAAAATTGAGTAATTTTTATAATTATGCACTAGGCATAATTCTACACTGAACTAGTAGTTTTGAACTGATTTGAAAAGATAAATAGTTTTCTAAAAGGATGAATAATCTAAAACACATGTTAAACAGAATTTAAATGATTGTTCAAATCCTGTTATTTTTAGTTGTAATCAACAACAAATGGATTAGCAAAATACTTGTTCTGAAATGAACAGCTTTCAAAACAGAATATGTAGAGCTGCTGATTGTGAATTTGAAAAATTCAGATATATATTTCACAAATGCAGATGTCGATAATTTTATGTAACCCTGTAACAAACCATTTTCATTTTTTTAGCAAATTAAAATACATTTTGTAACTTTTACTTTCAACTAAAATACAAAGCATCAGAATAAACCACAAATTAAAATAAAGCAAACTTACTCGTGAGCCTCCAACAAGTGCTATTCCAACAGATAACCTTCGTTTCCAGCCACCAGAGAGAGCTTCAGCTTTTGTGTGCCGTTTTTCTTCCATATTTAAAGTAGAAATGGTACGGTCTATCTCTGATGGTACCAAATCGGATATATATCCTTTCAACTGAAAAGTATTAAAAACAGCTATCAAAAGACAATGAAAAAAAAAAAAAAATGAAAAATATTTCAATAGTTGAATATTAAATTAGTTCAAAAAATAAGATTGCAAACATTTTCTTCAAAAATTCACTTTAACTGTTTAATTTTTAAATTTTTCTAAGAGCACGCGGCATAACTTGAAACCTAAGACATAGTTTTATTTCTTAAGAATACTATCAAATTCTTTATATTAATGAAAAATTGCAATCTATAGTTAGAAGTAAGTGACGAAATGACTCCTGATGAAGCAAATAGCTGGAAATTTTTTTAAGATTATAAAAATTAAATAATGATTTAATTGTTTATTGAGCACTAGCTTAAAAGGAAGCAGACTTCTTTATAGCGAATAGATGACACAATTTATAGCAGCTTCTATATAGTTCTCTAACATATAGTTTTTATTTGCTCATTTTCTTCTATTATTTTGATTGCAGAAACAAATATTTAAAAATCCTTGCATGCTAAAACTGATTTAGATTCTTTCAGATAACTAATTTTTACTTATGGCTTTAAATGAAAAATTTCTGAACTGATCAAATAACTTTTTGAATAGTTATATAATTTTTGTATGGCCATCACTTGACATAAATAAAATATGTATAGCCAAAATACCCAGCTTCATCATTTCATTTTGATTAAAAATGCCTTTTTTGCATATATTGAAGAAATTTTAGAGACACTGCATCATTTCTGCACACTTTTATTACATGAAAAATCAATTGCTCTTTACAATATCTTGTATCAACAAAAAACAAGGGGAGAAATAATGTAAATTTAAAAAAAAAAACAATTTCAAATAAAGCATATACCTTGCAAAAGAAATACAAATGTTCTTCCACAGTGAGTTCATCAAAAAGTACATCATGTTGAGGACATATTCCCAAGTTTGAATGTACACTGTCCATCTCTTCACAAATATCATATCCATTAACTGTAGCAGTGCCAGATGTTGGAGTTATCAAACCTATAATAAAAGAAATTATAAAACGAAGTTTTACAAGAAATTAATAAAAAGATTTTTTTAAAATTTACAACAATACATTTTCCCAACATTGATTTTCTGTATGTGTATGCTACAATAATAAGATTTTAATTTAAAACACATAAACATTACAAAAGTCAGGGACAGAGTGTTATCAACACTAAACAATGCCATGTGTACGTACATACATGACATTTTTGAATATGTGCAAATTAGAACTAAACATTAATTTAATAAATTCTAATGTTTTCATGTAGTGGTAAATTTCTTCAGTTCTAATAATAAACACTTTTCAATGCAAAAATAAACTTTTTGAACTTAACAGCATACTATTAAAATGACCTTAGGTGAAATGAAAGATATTTTATTTCAACTAATAAAATTTTAAACAATAAATTATAGATGGAAAATGATCTGGTTTAACATAAAAGCTATTTTTCAATCCAATACCCTTAAATTTTCTAAAAAACTATGCTCATATATCAAACCTATAAAATATGGTAATTTCTCATGCTACTTAATATCACTCAAGATTAAATGGTTACAAATAACTGAAGAATAGGTTTTATTTGACTCATTTTCAAAATGGGCAGTATTGTGTGCGACGCCTGACCACACCAGAAAAAGGGCGCTGCTGTCGCCAGTGTAGAGGTAGAAGTGACGCCTTGAGCGTTGCGACCAGAGCGGGAGTTGAATAAAATGGTGAAGAGTACAGTCCGCTAAATTTTTGTGTTGTGATTTATTGTGAGTGATTAGTTACAGAGAGTTAATCAGAGCTATCGAAGGGCCAAAACAGGTAGCAAGCATAAGAATCAAATGCAATAACTAATGCCAAGTGCAATGCAATCTTAAAAAGTGCAATCCAAACCTTAGAATTTCTGAAAAATCACAAGAGAAAGTAAAAAAACAAACCACTTTCAATCATTTAATATTTTCAATTTCTTCCAAATCCATAAGGTAAAAAACACTGTTGAAAGTATAGGCTGAGAACCCAAAGAAATAAAGAGAGGAACAGTAATGCAAATAGTCTAACTTTGAGATTACAGTAAAGAAGAAATCCAAGACCTCCTTTTGAGACGAGCATTTTAGTGCAGAAACAAGAAAGTACTTTCTCCCATTTTCAAGTCCTTGGATGATAAATCTGTGGTTCCTAGTTTATATATGAGTTTTAACATTTCTTGTCTTCCCTCATGAGTAATAAACATTCATTATGAATGTTGTGATACAATAGGATATCAGAGTAATAGTACCTATGAGGGATCAGAGACCCAACAGCTTAGTGTTGAGATGGGAATGAAAACATGATGGCTTAATGTTACAGCATATTTAACAATCTGTAAACGAAAGTAAGAAACTTACTGGTACAGTATTTGTACCATTGACTAACAAAGTCAAAAACAGTGGTTGCAGCAAATCTTTTTAAAAAAAATCTGGATTTTCTGTATCATATTTCAAATACAAAACAACCACACATAATGAGATAATTCAAATAAAAAATAAATAAATACAGTCATCTGAATTCTCTTACCTGTAAGCATTGATATAGTGGTAGTTTTTCCTGCACCATTGTGGCCTAAAAGAACAGTTATATGGCCTCTATACATATTTATGTTAATATTGTTCACAGCTGGAGTATTATGTTTTCCATACACCTATTTAAAATAAGACCTATTATAATTTACTATTAACCTTATTGTGCATCTTATTACATATTTATATTGTGTTGTTGTACAAAAATAAATGCAAATCTTATTTATGTAATCTGTATTTATTAGCTTTATACTAAACAAAGATTATATAAATAAAAATTGCAATTAAATTTATAAAAGAATGATATAAGTACACAATACGATGCACAATATAAGCATCTCCCCACCTATGTGTGTTCATTGGAAAGTTAATAGGTAATCCGAAAGCAGATTAAACATTAACAACTAAAAGAATATTCTGCATTAAAAATGCATTAGAATTGGATGGGATAAGATAAAATTCTATGAAATTGAAAATACATTAAAAAAATTGATTTTCAGTCTAATATTAAAGCAATTAATCTTACATATGAATCAACAACACAAGAGACAAGCAATTATCCACTTTATTTTTTTTTGTAGTATAGACACATGATAAAAATTTTAATTACTTTTCCTCACCTTGCCAAAAAATTCTATACAAATATTCTAAGTTCAGGAGAATCCAGTCAAGTAAACATTTACAAACTTAAAATTACTTTAAAAAAAAGATTGTTCTATTATGTATAGAATAAAGAAGGAAAAGTTTTTAAAAAAAGAATGTTAAAAGAGACAATTTTCCCTGGTCATACAAGTCCCTCCATTTAAGGAAAAGCCATTTTAAGTTTTTTTTGTGTCTAATAAATTCTAAGTTTTACAAAAATTCATTTTACTTGTAATGTTCATCACAACAAATATGCTACCATTTAAATAAGAAGGTAAATGCATACCAATATTTTGCAACAGGATGAACCGGATTATTGTCTCCTGTAATCTAACCATATCAAAACTATTAACATTTAACCTAAAAGCTTATTATATTGCTAAGTGTAATGAATGATAAACAATTTTTTGAAAAACAGTTTTCTAAAAATGATTTAATTGAATGTCTTACACAATAGTTTTTGATAACTTTTCTTAAATGCTTCATCATTACAGAATAATTACATCAATATATGTACAAATATAATTTAAAGAACAGAAAATGCAATGATAAAGTGTAAAAGGGAAAAAAGAGCTCCAGTTAAAAAAAATATATATCTATTAAAAATGAGAAAATTATTTACTTTTGTTAAACCATGCACTTGTATGCCTGCCATGAGATCTACTGGATCTTTTTCAAAAAATTCAGAATGCTTGACTTCAGAGTTATAAAATTCCACCATATCGGATAAATTCTGGTTTTGACCACACCAGTAAGATCGCTGCGAAATAAATTTCAAATAATTTTTTCAATTATGAAGTGCATAAAAAACCCAGAATGCATGAATTGTTAAGCAAAACATAATCAACCAATTTAAAAAGTATGAGACTTAATACTATTGAGAAATGCGCAAAGCTAGTAATATTTTACGGCGTTTAAAAAATATCCTGCAGTAGCATGATTTAATTAATTTATTTTTAGAGATATTTTTTGAACATTCTTCCTTAAATAAAACAAACCTATAAATGTAACTATGATTTAAAAACAAAATGACAATGCAACAACACAAAAAAGGGCTGTAAATTAAAATTTACAAGGCTCAGCATATTATTATAAAGCATATAACTCATGCATTTTATGAATTCTAATTTAATTTAACAAAGTTTATAAGGCTATTCAAAATCAGATGCACGGATAATAGAGCTCATTCACCTTCACTAAATTTCTTATGAAGCAGGTCAACACAAAAATTGCAATTAATAAGTGGCTTTTGCCCACCAAAGTACAACATATTAATTTTTTTACTAATTCTTGATAACAATATATATCAAAAGAACATACTATTATGAATGTCTTTGATGGGAAAATGTATATTAGCAAATGTATGAGGAATTAAAATAATAATGCATGTTAACTAATAACATTTTGAATCTTCACTGGAAGCCATGAGATGTTGTCAACTGACCACTTCTAATAGGCTTGGCAATATTAATCCATGATCAGTATATGCTTCCAGAAAAATTATACTATCTTTTATTATGTTGTTGCATTCTTGAAATTAAAAAGTATCAAAGGACTGGTTGTAAATTCATTTAACTTAGTTTGTACTAATTTTTCAGCCTTTCAAGTATCCAAAGTCCAGACAGAATTTGTGAGACTTATAGCAATCAGTGTTTTGTCCAAAGAGCATAATGTATTTTGACAAGATGATTAAATTGAATTCTTGTGATTCCTTTCAAAGACAATTTTAAAAGAATAGAAAAAAAACATCCAAAGCAAAGATTTACAATCAATTTTTATAGTGAACAGCAGAAGAAATTGCATTGAGAAGCATGGTGGATTTTTCAGTTTAACTTAAAATGTATGCTTCAGAAAAACTGAAAAAGAAATCTATCATAATTTTAATTTGAAGTAAATAAATAATTATTAGGTTACAAAATACAACAACTTTTCTGAAAATACTTACTGTAAAAGGAAAATACCAATGTTCAGGAACACCATATTCTCCAGGAAATACTGCTTCAATATACCAAGTTAAAAGAAGACATATGACAGAATCAATAAAATACATCATCAGAGTCATACTGAGAGTTAAAGTATCATCTGGTGTGGCAGGCTCACTTATATTATCCCACTGCAATCCAGCTCCTAAAAAATAAATCAAAAAGAATATTTAGATAGCATTTTAATTTCATAAATTGGTAAAAAATTCAACTTACTGCATTTTTAAGGAAATATAAAATGTTTAATATACAGTCCCTATTCTAATCATGACCCAATAGCTAATTTTTAAACCATTGGAGATGGACATATACTTCCAATTGTCCAAATTATATCCTTTAAATGACATATTATAATATTTTATGTTGTTTGAGTCAATAAATGTACTGCTGAGAAAATTATGAAGTCTAAACTTTTATACATTCCCACAGCCCTATTAGTCATAGTGAAATATTCTTAAAAAATTAGCATTTTAAACAAAAAAAGTTCCACTCTTCTGCGGCTAAAACTGACCAAGTAATGAAGCTCTAAATATCTCACTATTTTAGACCATTTCAATGGCTGCTTTGAGGAAGATTTGCCAATCAACATGTGGAGCTTGCTTGAGGGGGCTGTTGATTGCTTAAAATAATGAAATTCAAAGCTTAAAATTTGGCCAGTTTTAATCACAGAAGAATGGAACTTTTTTTGTTAAAGATGTTAGCGTATCAAGAATATTTCATTAAATACGACTGGTTAAAAGTGTAGACATTGTAATTTTTTTAACAGAACATTTATTGACTCAAAAAACCTAAAATATAATTCTTAATCCATTCCATCGAAATGCCCTAAAATTGTCCAAATAGTTATGTTCAAAGCTTTCATAACTCATACAATTTTAGTCGCAGAAGAATGGAACTTTCTTTTGTTTAAAATGTCATTGTATAAGGAATATTTTGCAAAATATTACCAATAGGACCATGGACTGCACAAAAATTTAAACATTGTAATTTTTTTAGCAATGCATTTATTTATTCACACAATATAAAATATAATTCTTTACAACATTTAAAGCACTTTTCTAATTTGAAATATATGCCAATCTTGAACGGTTTAGAAATTAGGTTACAATTAGAGCAGATGCCCTATTTATAAAAAAATGGATAATTGATAAACTGACAGAAAACTAAAGTGGAAATAATATGAAAATGATGCTATAACACTATCTAAAACAATATGTTGATTAAGTTTACATCTGTCAGAGAAAATATCCTTCAAATTATAAAATGAAATATGACATTCTAAAATTGCAAAAACTGTTATTTACAATATATTTAGTAGTAATGTTATGGAAGAATAAAATACCTGATGCTTCTGAAAATGTGAGGATTATTGAACCCATTGCAATTGCAAGATTTGGAATCAAGCAACACAGCAATTTTGCAACACGTGACATAGTATTGTACCGAGGCATTATGAAGAAGTATGGAGTAAATGTTAAGAAGAAAATGATGCCAGCAAATGATGTTGCAGAATTAGCTATAAAAAAATGTACAATATCAGGAAATGAATACTACAGAAAATTTTTTTTGCAATTTTCAACAATCTAAAAAACCAAAAACACACACTATATCTGATACTCTTACATACAGCATCTATTATTTAAATGAGTTTTCACAATTTAAGATGGCATTAATTATTGTCTTTTTATTCTGACTTTTATCGAGATTTCCAGGCAATAAATCTATTTTATTAGATTCTATATTTAGTGATACACTGAAACTATTATTTTGGAGTTATTTTGAAATTCTTACATGTTTAAAATTTTACATGTAAGAATTGGTCCTAAACATTATTTTCTAATAGCTGACTTTCTTTTTTGGAATGGATCATTATGTCATTTCTACATATAAATTTTTACACAAATAATTTCTTTACACTTATACAAATGCCAATTTTCTTATTATTTCTACAGTCTAATGCTTTTACCTTCTCCATTTCTACATTTAACAAGGACTGATTCAAGACATAATGCATACATTTACATGTAAAATTACTACAAGGACAACACATTTAATAGCAGATTTTTTTCATTAATCATAACTCATTCAAATAATTTTTTTTAAATACAGGCAATCCTGCAGCAGGAATGTAGTGCAGCCGGAACATAGTTCCAGCACTGCTTTTTTTTCTATGAGAAATAAATAAGAAAAAATTGTGAAAATGTCCTTAAAACAGCAGGATTTTTGTCACCTAGGTTAGAGCGTCCAGGCACTGCTTATTTTGTGACTCTTTCCATTCAAAGAAAACACTACTATATTTTCTACTTGAAATAAATTCCTTAATTTTAATGCAATATAATGCAATTAAAAGACCTCTAAATGAAGATAGGAAAAGGAACAAAGGAAACACAAATCTATGAAATCCAAAAGTGAATGGATCTGAATATAAGGCATGCTTATTATAACAATAAATATTTACTCAAATAAGAAATTCTTTGGTATCATAGTAAAGTTTCTAAATTATTGCCAAGAATCAATAAATATGAAAAACAGATTACAGTGAAGTTGAAAATCTTTATATATAAAACTCAACGTATATATGTTTGTTTGTTCCAGCATCAATTCCGAATGGATAAAGGGATTTTGATGGAACTTGGTACACATGTTCCTATTAACCCATTTGAAGTATAGGAGGGGTAAATAAGCCCTAACTCAGTCCCTCAGGGTAGGGTGGGGCAAAGTCTCCCAAATGCATGTAACAAATAGGCCGATTGACCCACTTGGCAATTTTGATGAAATTTGGTACCAGATTTGGTGGCAAGAAAATATTGCTAAAGGTAGATTTAGTGTTACAAACAGTATTGTTATACACAGATTTCACTGTATTATGAAAGTTGAAGTTTTGTTTCATTTGGGCTCTATAGTGGCAAAGGCTGTCATCCCCTAGTATCCAAGAGTCGTAGCTAGTAGATGTCGAAGAGTTTTGGCAATCATTGTATTATTTTTGTTTATTTGAAATTTAGTTTACACAGAATGGCAACAAAATGATAGTTGTTAAAATATTATTGAACTATATATAAAACTCAATATATGTATGTTAGGTAGATTCCTTATAGGAAGTCTACCTATTGCAATGGTTCTCACAACATGACTTTCGGAAAATTTCTGCAGATCTTCACCGATCATGACCCCTAGAACCCAAAACCACCCTTCGTTAAGATGTTTATATTTATATATATGTTATATATATACATATATATATGTTATATATATATATAACATATTCGCTGTTGTAGTCATTAAATAACAAAACAGACTGAGTTATTCTAAATTTCATTTTATTATGGGAGAGTGACGGAATGTACGTACATTTCAGTAAAAGTCTACAGAAAAATCCCCGATTCTCTCAGATAAGGGAATAACATATTGACACGTGATTAAAGTGAAGGGAATATTGGGTATCTTTAATAAATTACGTAAGCGTCTCAGGGAAAATGTCTGGTGCCAAGGAGATGCCGTCATGATTTTTTTGTGGGCATGTGAAAGCGATTAAATATTCTTTTAGTAATAAATAAGCCAAAATGAGAGATTTAATATACCTCCAGCGCTGGAAAAGTACGAAACTGGAGTTTTAGAAGAGTGATTTTGGAATACATTAAGATTTTAAAATATATAATATTAGAATTTAAAATAACATTAAGTGAGATTATTACATATATATATATACTAGCTGTTACCCGCGACTTCGTGCGCGAAGAATTTGAATTGCTACTTTTTTTAAATTTACGAATGTAAATGTTTTGTTATATATAGAAAGGGGAAGTCAAAAGTTCTGACGGTTGATAATACATAATTGGACGACTAATTTAATTCTCTGTTACTGTAAATTACATCATTGTACTCAATGGTATCATCTGCTCTTTGGAATATATCATCCACCATGCTATATGTCATCTGCTTCTACTGTTTAAAAGAATACATAAGACAAAATATACCTTCCTATTATAAAAACTCTGACAACCATATCATATACGTCAATGGACGATCCTGGTTTGTTTATTTTGGATTCATAGACCGTTTTCCGGTAACCTTCCGATTTAAGCAATCGCCAAATCTATTTGGCAACTGTATCAAGCGCCAAGCTGGAAATAAAGGTGAATTAGTTCAAAGTCTAACCGTTGCCTAGCAACGGAGTAGCTATAAATATTCGTTATTTCAAAATCGTCTGCACGCATTTTAAAGTTTTGGAACTTTTAAAAATTAATAACAATCGAAGGGAAAATGTCAGAGAAATAAAATTAGTATCATTGAAAAGGTAAAAATTTGAACTTTAAGATGGTATAAAAATATTTTTTGTCGGACAGTTTGCTCCGAAGTTACGGCGGAAAAACGATTTCGGTTATTTTCTAATTAACTGACTGTTTAATTAACTTTAGGACTTGGAAAAGTTCATAAGTGTCTTCCCCTTCTCTTAAATAATAAGTGTACAAAATTTGGTTGAAAACCGTCCATTGGTTTAGGAGGAGATGTGGAACATAGCCACATACATACCCACCCACATACCCACAATGACTTTTATTTATATTAAGATGTATGTATAACGCTTTTTTCCATGTTATCTTGTGAACACGATAACTGGAGTAATTTTGATGTAAATTTAATCAGCATGGGATATGTTGTAAGGATAGTGAAAATCTCGGTCGAGTTCGTAGATGGGCTATCCAGCTCAAAGGGGGTGGAAATGGTGGGGAGTGGAAATTTTAATTTTCCCATAATTCCTTTATAATTGAAAATAGAAAGAAAATTCAAATTAGGCAAATTATTGACTTATCATAACGAACAATTTTTGAACTTAAACTTTTTCTATAGCTACAATTGCTTAGAAGTTATGAGCTGAAAAGTGATTTTCCCACCCTTCCCCTCCTCTCCCCCTAACTTAAAGTATGTTTTAACCTATGCATGTTACCCTTGTTGGGAAACACTCGTCATTTGCAGCCTCTTCCACCCGCTTTCATTCTTGTAGCTCTAATCCTTACGAGAATAAAGGTTGAAATGTTCTTTTCCTTATTATTAGTAGAGACTTATATATATAACGCTTTTGCCCATGTTATATTGTGAACACGATAACTAGAGTAATTTTGATTACATTTTAACCGGCGAGGGATATGTTGTAAGTTCGGTGAAAATATCGACCGAGTTTGTAGATGGGTTAACCAGCTAAAAGGGGGTGGAAATGGTGGGGGACTGAAAATTTCATTTT
Organism: Araneus ventricosus; assembly: GCA_013235015.1. NCBI lineage: Eukaryota > Metazoa > Arthropoda > Arachnida > Araneae > Araneidae > Araneus > Araneus ventricosus. Next base: position 602,624 of record BGPR01000217.1, read on the forward strand.
CCCATAATTCCTTTACGATTGAAGATATAATGAAAACTCAAAATAGGCGAATTATTGCCTCTTTATAATAAACAACTTTTGTATTGAAACTTCTTTGATAGCAACAATTTTTTAGAAGTTATGAGCTAAAATGCCATTTTCAATCCCCTCCCCCATTTTATCATTTCCCCATAGCTCTGTAACGACTAAAGATAGGGGGAAAAAAAAAAAATTCAATTAGGCAAATTATTACCTCATCAGAACGAATAACTTTTATATTAAAAGTTTTTGTCAGCTAAAAATGCTTAGAAGTTATGAGCTGAAAAGCGATATTCAATTCCCCCCCCCCCCCCCCCCAAATTTATAATTTCCCCATTACTCTTTTACGATTGAAGACAGAAAGAAGTTTTTTTAAAATTACGTATGCATGGTGCAAAATTGTTTTCATTGATTAGATATAGAATTTTATATTAAAACAGATCTGTAAGCATTATGCATTTGCAAAACCTTTTTTACTTATTTCTGGGTGGTAGTATATTTTTATGATACTTTTCTGAATGAAACACATCATTTGACTCACACTTCTGTTTGACATTTACTATGTAATTAGATGACCCTTCCTTACTAAAGTTAACCCTTTAATAGCGGGTGTGGTTTATAAATCACATATATAACAAAGTACTTGCAGTTTTAAAAAACTTTTCCTTTTCCTCTCCAACACAAGGTTCTGATAAGAAAATGACCGGGTAAAGCCGTGTAACCTGCTAGTTAAATATAAAATAATACATAACCTTCCATTCCCTGAAAAACAAACAGTAAATCATCTGTACATATCATTTCTGATGAATGCTAATCTGATAGTTCCAATAATGCATTTTCAAAGCATATTTTTTCTTAATCTCTCTGTTCAGCAAAAGGCATTTTGTTATTCCTGATATAATTATTTGTCGCTACATATTTCTTTTTGATTTTTAAGCAAAACAGTCAATCGTTAAATGTCATTTAGTGTTTGCTAATTCTTAGATAGAATGGCAAAAGAAATTTCATAAATAAAATTCATATTCAATTAGTGTTAATGTTTCTGCATCAGCACAGACTAATTAGTTTGCATTTATATGCCTTATTTTAATTTTCTCATGATTTTTTTTCAAATATTAAGTATGAAAAAATAAATTAGTTGTTCAAAAGAAATCAGAAGAGTATTTATTAGTTTAATTACTTACTTTTGCTTTTACTAGAAATAACAACATATGCAATTAAAATTTAAATTTAAAAAATGACCGAAACATTCAGTTTCAAAATTTTCCTGCAAAAGCACAACATAAAGAATAAAAATAGACAATTAATGTAAATCAACAATGAATATACAGCAAAGATGGGAAATTTTCAATTTCCACCTTAAAAATAATTTAGCTTCTACAACTGATTTTAATACTTAAATGCCGCAAATTAACTGTCATTGAGAAAATGAACAAGGCGGAAAATTATAAACTAATAATTATAACCAAGTACTCAAATGGATAGTGTATATTCTCTAAATTTTATCGATGATTTATAAATGTCATGTATTAAATATTTTGAACAGTAAATAATAAACTATATATTTTGTTATAAGTAGTAAATACTAAATCATAAATGACAACAGGTTTTTCTGGTGAATTTACAAAGGAATTACAAATAAAAATAAAAGAAATGCAATTACCTTTAGAAAATAATGTTGAGAGTAAGAAACAGAAGCATACAATGCTTGCAGTATACACTATAAGCCATATTAGAATGACAGTAGGATCAGTTGCATTTATTACAGCAAGATCTTGAGTGAATTTTAGACAAAGTAAAACTGTTATTATGCAGCAAGATAAGATGAGGAAAAGAAAATATTTAAGAAACCAAGCAGACCAGTGAAGCCATCTACTTAAACCCATCATTTTCATTGCTTCCTATGAGAAAGAAATGAAAACATTAGACAAACTTGTACTTAAAAAACACAGCTGAAGATAAATAAGAATCAATGTTCTTATCCTGAAGAAATTCAAAATATAATCAATTTCATATAGTGATAAATCTATTCTTCATTAACTCCTTAACAGTTTTGCCAATATGGCATGCATCCATAAAATAATCATATTTTTAGTTTTATAAAATAAAATTAATCATTAATTTGCTGTAAAATTTGACACAAAAATTACATGGAATCCATAAACATCTCAAGTATTCTATGGCATCATATTAGATAGAAAAGAAAATGAAACTGTTAAGGGGTTAAACCCTTTATCAAAAAAAGTTAATTCAAAATATCTGAATGCAACCTCTAATAAAGATACAAAGTATTTTAATGTTATTTTTTAGATAATTTTTTAAACATAACTTTCCATATTTCTTTTTTCTACATACAGTTTTTTCCCCTCCACTTTTTAAAATACACTTTCTACTTTCTTTTCAGCACACTCTTTGTTGCCAATATTTCTATTTCCTTAATCCTCTTTATTCTACACAACTAATTTATGATTATTATCCTTCATAATAAGTATTTTAATTTATTACTTTGAAAATTACTACAGTTATGAAATCCCAAGGAAAACTTAATGCACAAATTCCTTAACATAAATATATAATTTTGAAATTTCCCATCCATTTGATAAATTTAAATCTTTTTACATATCAGCTTCTCAAAACATATAGGCTAAGCATATAAAATGATGATAAAAATAACCTCCTAATTAACATCTTCTTTATATCAGAACAAACATTGCAAAGCTTGAAAATATGTTTACTATTATACAACTTAACAAACATTTTTACTTTCTCGTATACAAGGTATACAAAGAGAAAGTATTGTAATCGTCAAAAAATTAGAACTCGAGATTTTGACGAATCTCCATGTTTTAGACCTCCCCGAGTCCGAAAAACAGAATTTTGGAATTATGTGTGTCTGTGAACACGATAATTTGAAAACTATTAGAGCTACGGGGATGAAATTTGGTATGTGATCTTTACACATGATTTGTAGGTTTGTATCAAACTTTGGACAAAATCTGTCCACGTTCATGTGAACACTACAACTCAAAAACTTGAATAGCTAGATGGATAAAATTTGGTACACAGTTTTATCATCAGGAATATAGGTCTATATCAAATTTTGGACAAAATCCGTCAAAATCTTGTCTGTCGGTCTGTATAATCGCATACTTCTGAAGACAATATCTTCTAAAAGAAATTACTTAGATAAATGAAATTTAGTATGTAGTCTTGAAACCCTAATTGTAGAATTGTCTGCAATAGGTTAAAAAAAGGTTTTGAAATTGCATATTTAGTTTTTTTGCCCATTGTATGACGCAAAAAAAAAAGGCATGAACAGTGGAGTGAGGATTTTACCCATCTTAGGGAATACCGCATGTTTTCTGGCGAACAGTGAATCCCCCGTGTCAGTCGTATGCGAGAAAGTTGCAGGAAGGCCACTCCCGCTGGTGCCATAAACAATAACAGAAAGAAAATGCAAATCAGATTGAAATTAATCGAATAAATTAAAAACTTGATATTTCCTTTTATTTTATTCTCTAAAAAATTGAAAATGATTATCAAATAACTGAATATCAGTCAAGTACTCACTTTTAATTTCTTTTCCTTTTCAACAACTATATTTTTAACTATATTTACAGCTGGATATATGAAACTGAAGCATATTATCATTGGAAAAAATGACTGCAAAGACAGAATGAATTTATCATCTAAGAAAGGAGGGTATGGGTAACGACACATTTCAATATCAATATCCAACTTTTTATTGGATTCATCGGCAAATATCTCCATGAAACTTGAAGCAAGTGCATGCTGTACACTCAAAAATCCTCGTGACATATAACCTATAAAAGTGAAGCATTTTTAAGCTATAGATTACATAATAACTAAACAAAAAATGTGTCATACAGTAAAAGCTTAACTAACCGGCATGCTCGGGAAACGCCGATTTCCGGATACCTGAAAAGTCCGGATAGTTGAGCGCGATGGGAAAAATGGGGGAGTTTGTAGCCTTTTCTCTTACCGATTCTATCCCTTAACCTTTTTTTTTTTCTGGTTGTCGATTTCGTTTTTAGGTCTCGTTTTTTCGGCATTTTTTTTCGTTGGTCCTCACTTTTGCTTTTGAACCCCTCCCCCCATATAAAACAAGTCTGTGTACGTCACAGTACTGTATATCGCCTTTTTTTCCCTTCTACGCCCCTCCGTGCGTAGAATTCCAGAAATGAATTGCCCGCGTGAATGGAACAGTGCGGACGCGCTAAATTCTGGCACTCGGATGTAAAATTTTTAGAAAAACTCATTTTCTAATTTTTCCAGTTAGTTGAGCTTTCCGGATACTTGAATGCCGGATAATCGAGAATTTACTGTACTATTAACATTTGATAATAGGTAGCATTTGTCAATATTCAAGTTGAAGAAAACTTTAGTTATCACCAAAAATTTAAGAAATTTTTCTTAAATTTTGGTGATATTTCACTAAAACTATGATTAAAACCTTTATTAATATGAAAGTATAAACATATTTAATAAATTTATCTACAAAAATTCATACTAATTGCATTAGCAGAAAATATTATTATAAAAAAAATTCTAAAAATAATCTGGCTTGGTTTTTATAATATTATGGAACTGCATTTCTGTTATTTTAAAATATTGTGTGCCTATAAAAGGGCACTGAAACTTTTGTATCTCTGAACTTGAGTTCCGTTTATAAATATCTACTAATTATAAAAGCGAATGTTTGTGTGTGTCTCGTCTGTTGGCATTAGGCTTAGAGACAACATTTGGCCCAAACATACTTTAGAGGATACAAACGTACATCATGCAGCGATTTTTTAAAATCTTTTATTTAGAATTTATATAATTAAAAATTAAGCAAAATGTTGACCCCTTTTTGTGACAATGTCTGAAAGTATTTTTCATGAAAACTGATTTACACATCATTTTAAAATTATCTTTTTGGTGATGCCCAAATTAATAGTAGCACAATTTTTCCTAATTTTAACAATTTTTTATAAATGTTTCAAATATGAGTTGCAATAATACTGTTCATTATATAACTTGGAATTAGGGGATAACAACCTTTGTTGCTTCAAATCTCATAACTCTTTAATTCAAATTAAATACTCTTCATTGCTGTAAAAAAAGTCAAATTGATTTCATTGTTCCAACAAATCTTGAAATCACATATTTTCCTCTGTTAAAAAGCATGAAATAAAAATTCTTTTTGGTTTTTACATACCAACTTAAAGACAGATTATTATCTTTTCAATGATATCAATCTTATTTTATTATGATTATTTTTTGAATTAATTTTCTTGTTGTACTAAAACATGGTTTATTATTATTTTTTGAGTCCTTTCAGTTCTCTCAGCTCTTTATCAGTTCATTATCTTTTTCTCATTATTTAAAACTGAAATATGAAACTTTTGCTGATTATTTATTTATTTTGTAACATTGGACAACAAGCAGTTTTAAAAATATGCAGCAATTAATGCTTTCAGCTTACTAAAAATTAAGTTACAAATTTTAATGTTGGTTGATAAAACTAAATTAATACCATTAATATGATGGGTTATTGAAGTCTGGCTAATATATACATTTTATAGTGTAAAAACCTTTTATATGGACAAACACAACTAGTTACCAATTTCATTTTTAAAAATTTTCATAAAAGATATGCAATTATCATTTACATAGAGTTGAAACTAAATTCTTTTACATTAAATATCCATTGTTGAAGTAATACAATTTTCTGTATAGGTCTAATTTCTTAATAAGTAAGAAGTTAAGTTGAATACCAGTTCACTTAATTTAATAATTCTGACACATGCAAAGGAATTCTAAAAAATTTTTAATTGTTGCCTACCAGGACTTCCACCCCAACCTAACTCTCTGTTTCTTGGTCCCAATGCAGGAAAAAGTGGAAATGTATACTGTGTTTGCCACTTTGGTATTGTGTTTCGAAAAACTGTGTTTCCTCCTTCAGCTTTGCCAGGTCGAATCTTTATGAAAAAGAGAAAGTGCATTAAAAAAATGAAAATAAATACAGTAATGCAATTAGGAATTAACTGCAAAACATGTTTTGAGATATACAATATTGGCCAAAATTGTAAAAACCTCAAAAAACAAAAGAACTATACTTCTTAAGTTTGATGGGCCATACCATCAGTTAAATTTAGAGTAATAGCATAACATTATATAACAATTAGAAAGATAAGTTAATCTTGAAATATTTTTTTATGAACGGATTTTTTAAACATACTGCTATATAGGAAGAAAAAAAAAAAAAAAAGATTGAAATGTACATAAAAACTAGGATATGCAAAAATTCTCAACATATCAGTTAACTATTCAGCACATGCACCCATTTATAGAATATTAACAAATGTTTGGGGATTTTGATCCCAAATTGCTAGAAAATTACTCCTTATTTTATTGGATCTTCTAAAAAAAAATGCTCTTAATATAGGCATTTTTTTATGTGCAAATACGTTGTATTTTAGATACAACGCTATTTTGCTAATTTGATTCATCACCCTTTTCACTATCCTTGGGATCACTAATAAGCAGATTTCTCAGCCTTTGCTGTTTGCGTTTTGCATAGCCATAACGTACAATGAATCAGAAAGGTTACTATATACATATAGTAAATCTAACCCTAATTCTTTGTAAAAATTGAAACACCCTTTTATTCCTGAAATAGAAACCCACGAATGTTCTTGACAGATAACTTTTATTAGAGGAGCTTTTAAAATAAATTACAGAGCTTTATGCCATTCCATGGGACAACTAAGTTTCTGGATTAGTACAGCAGGTGTTAAAATTTCAAGGTTGAATTGTTCCTTTCCTTTTAAGTGAGTTTTATTGCTGGTTTGCTTCTGAACCTCCTTTAGTCAGTTTTTATTAATTTTTGATCACATTAAATTCAGAGATGTTTCTGGTCATTCTACCTATGAAAGCTGATAATTTTACAACCTCTTTTTGTCTGCATTTACAACATGACAGAGATCTGAATGCCAATAAATGTAAATGATTCAATAGTATAGATAAGTTTACTTACAGAAGGCTTTGATTTCTGCTCAAGTATATCATTCAAGCATTTTAGAGCATCTATGTTCCTAATAATCACATATTTCTATTCTAATCTCCCCATAGAGCTACTATTCTTGTTTATACATAATTAGAAATATATCTGCCTATCACACATGGGTGATTAAATATGACAGGTAAGTAAAATTATCAATTAGGTAAGAGCAGAGATATATTAGTTTAAATAGGGGGGATGAAATCATAGTTGTGCAAAGCAGTTTTAAACACCCATAAGCAAAAGTAAAAATTTTCCTGCTGCAACATTCGTCAAATTCACAAAAAAAGGGTTAATATTTTAAAAACTTAACCCTAAATATAAAATTAATATGTACTGATCAAATATTTTTGCTGTATATTCTTAATGTTAATATTAAATGGATAGTTACATACATATGAATTCCATTAAATACATTTTTATATGTCTTACCTTATATTTAATACTTGTAGAATTGTAAACGCCATCCTCTAGAATTTGATCAAAAACTATACCAGACAGTATTTGGCCAGTTGTATTTTTGACATATTCAAGCATACTGTCTTCATCATTAAAGCCTTGAAATAAAATAAGGCTAAATTAATAAAAATAAATGCTAAAAGACAGTTCATTAACAATTAATCAAACAATTAGAAAGCTGATACTTTACTGTGAACCTGATAGCAGCTGAAATTTTCAATAAAAATGTCACACTTTCATTACTCAGAATTACTAAAATATGTGCCGAATGTATCAATATTGTAAACTTCCATCATAAAATGTACAACCATGTTGTATCAATTTTTTTTTGTGTGTGTACTTACTCACATTTTAATGATTGATGCTCTAATAAATGATATCTTCTGGGAGCATTGGTTTGAAAAAAAAAAAAACTTACTAAAATTACAATGTCTTAAAACCAAAACAGAGTTTAAAAGTATAAATAGATTGTTTATTCAGTTCTCTTCAAATTTCAAAACTTTTTTTTTACCCCTGTGGTTATTCATATCAATCTGATTAAAGTCATTAGATACTGTGTACTTTCTTAAAATGTGGGTCAGCACTCTAATGAGATTGCCCAGAAATAATATTGGGAATGTGAAGACTTTCAGAAGGTCATTTTGATTATTAAAATTTGTTCAATCAGCATTTTTAATTAATTTCTTTTTTTAGTCATCATTAAGGTTCCTTTATATTTATTTTCTAATTTTGAGGTCACAACAAAATTTTTCTAATAGATATGAATCATAATTTTTTTAATTCAGAAGGGGGTCAAGACTGAAAAGAGAGTTTAAGACACCTTGTTCTAGAAGTACCTATACTCTGGTTTTGAGACATGAAAATTAGAAGTTTTCATGTCTTAAATATGACAAAAAGTTCTTTTCCATATTCAAAATTCTAAGTGTCTAAGTATTGACAAAAATAGATAGAAAATTTACTTTTATCAGTTAAATACTTTGTTTTGGACCAACACACCAAAAATTGCTTAAAATAATCTACATCCTGACTGAATTCCCTATTAGCACAAAGACAATGTAGCAATATTGTAGAGCACCCTGTGCTATTTGGGTTATTATTTAATAAAACCTGTATAATTAGATAAATTATTAGTCTATAGCTAGTATGCAGTACTAAGATTAAATTACCAAGTAGCAAAATCAGTCTGGAAGGAAAAAGTTGAAATATAATTCTTTCTAATTTTTTTTCTTTTTGGCTTAAAGGAAAAAGAAAACTTAAAAAATAGGGATGCAAAAGGAAATGCTATTCAGCCTACTAGGATTGTACTACATCTACTATGCCAGTTGAAGAAATTCCACTGCAATTGAAGTTTAATCAACTTAAAATCTTCTTAAAAATGTTTTACCTTTGTAAACTACTTAAACTATATGTTACAACCTTACATGCGATTCCATAGAACAAGTTTTAGAGTCCCATAAATTTTTGCAGTTCTTGTTTCCTTTACATACGTTAATATTAAAAACAATATTATTCCAAAAATCATCCTGATTTCAGATATTTTAACAAAATTTCCTAAATGACCATTTTGAATTATTTTCAATTGTCATTAATTAATATGTCATTTATTATTTGTTTTCCAATTTTTGCATTGCAACAAAATTTTTTGAATGAAATTGGATTTGCAAAATGTTTATTCTATATAACAAAGGACTTTGAGTGGAAAAAGTTTTAAAAGCTGTTATATTTGAATACAATGTATAATAAGTTATGATGTGATTCAAGCTTAAATCAAAACATAAGGTAATAAATATAATAATATAATAAATATTGATCATCATGAACATATTAAAATTGTGTATTATCAATATACGTATGCCGAAAAGACACCACTTTTTGATTGACCAACTAATAATAATAATAATAATAAACCCTCAAATTACATATCAGTACTTTTCCAAAGAATTGTGACACCAAAGGATCTTGAAGTTGGGCCTTCCAAACAAAGGGAAATTTTCAGGCACATACAATCGCAGTAATACTTTGATCCATAATGTTTAATGATTCATCACTAACTTAGTTCTAAGACATTATATAGGTGGGATAATCAAATAAGACAAGAAAAATGTCCGAGTACAATACGACAAGAAGTGCGTTTTAATGCTAACCATAACATATAAAAATAAATTATAGAATAATGTAAACAAAAATGAAAATTTTCCAATAAAAACATCAACATCAAAAAAAGCAAATATAATAAAAAAGACAAATTCCTTAATATAATTTTAAGTATCTATCAAAAATAACAAAATACTTTCCATACCTGTATATAACACCTTCAATTTTGTAGCAGTACTATTTACTATTCTATCTAAAAATACACTCTCGGGTGCATAAATGATTTCCCAGTCTCCATATTTTGGAGTCAAATTTCCAGGTAATCCATTAATATTGAAAGGTTCATATAAAGTTGGACTGGTCACTTGTTCAGAGCTGATAGCTGATCGTACTAAAACCAAACATAGAGAGAAAAATGCTGGAACTCCTAACTCAAGAAGAGTGACCCAAGGATGCCGCCATTGCAATTTAAAATTTTTCCAAATCAACAGCAAAAACTGGCGAAGTCTTGCCATGTTTCTGTCTGGTTCTGAAAGTGAAATTTTTAAAAATTAATACATAAAGAAAAATAACGTTGTACAGCATGACAAATTTAAAATATTTGAATTGGTAAACTGAACACTGGTATATACAACGAAGTTTCCATAAACTGATAATCTTACAGAAAAACTTAAAAAAAAAAAAAATTCAAAAAGATAATGCAATCAATTAATTTAAATTTTGTTATAACAAAATTTTGATCTCGAAAGATTGCACTAACTTTCAAATCTGTTGGTATCTTTAACTCTTTCACTATGTTAGTGGATTTTCCTAATAATAGAATAATCTGGATAAATCCAAACATAATGTAACAAAAATCTTAAAAATGATTTAAACTCCTGACTTAGACTGGGAATTTTATGTTTAACATGTTTATCTTTTTCAAAACTGTGTGCAAATCAAACCCACTTTTAATTAAATTATAATGAAACATTATTATTGAAAGACTTTTGAATCATACTTATTTATTGCTATCAGAAAAGGAATAAATTCAAAAATACTTGACAAGACTTCATAATACCGTTCCCAGTTCTACATTAAATCAATTATAATCCTCCTTAATATAATAATCCTTAATATCCTCCTAACTCTAACTTTCATCCAAAAACACTTCTTCAAAATTTGGAAAAACTTGAGATATATTATGCCTTTAAAATAAGAATAAAAATCTTAAATTTGACTTTCTAAGCTACATTCCTTACATGAAGCTTTTCTATTAGTTATCACTTGAATAAAATACAATGTACAAAAGAAATGCTTTCAATAATATTACTGAATATCATCAAATTGAAAAGTATTTAGTAAAAATAATTTTAAACTATGTTCTTTTATAAGTTTTCAAATCATACAGATGTAGTTATACTGTACTCTTATAATAATTGAATTTCAAATAGCATTTCATATTTCTTAAATGGTAAAGTGAATGGTTGAATTTAAAATTTTTATTTCTAAGCAGAAGTTATTATATATCATTGTTACAAATACCAACTACTGAATGTGAAAAATCACATTTTTCAATTCTGCTCTCTATTCTGTTTCGTCTGAAATGATGCTTGTAGTAGCAATGTCTTGAACCTGAATTCCCTTTATAAACTAAAGAAATAGCAATTGCAATGTATCCAGAATATATAGTTTGTTATTGATGTTTTATGATTAAAGCATCAAATAAATTTTATACATTCAATAGTCTACATTTGTATGGACAATATGAATTAGCATGAAATCTGAAATAAAAATTTTAAACTTATAAAGAACAGAATGCTTACAAAAACATTTATGCAAGAAAAGGTACATGTTTTATAATGTATACATCATCTTTTCTGATTGTTCATATTTTTAAAAATATCACATTAAAAAAGTCAATAAATGACACATATCTAATAATATCAATATGAAACATTTTCATACAGATAACACAGAAAGATAGGATTTAAAAACTGAGTAAGATTCAAATTTCAAAGCTATTAATTTTTTAAAACTAAATGCCTAATTTCATTCATTAACAGGCTAGAGCAACAAAAGACCTAAAAAAAAAAAATTTGCTTCCATTTATGAGTTTGCAATCAAATGAGCTAATTTAATTTTGCAAGTGTTATTCTAAACTTTAAGCATTCTTTTAAAAACACATAAATCATTTTGCTCAGTAAATGCTGTCAATAAAAATTATTAATTGAAATTAAAATAACTCACAAATACAAAACATCTATTTGAATTTAGCATTAAAACTCTATCAAACTTATCAAAAACTATTGTACTGTAAAAAGAGAATGTCACTCATTAAATTGTTATGGAACAAATCAAAATAGAACAAAATCCAAACAATTTAAAATAACTATGCATTACATAAGTTATGCAATCTAAACATATCAATAACCAAATTTTTTAAAACTATAATTGATTCCACATGCTGTTTCATGGCAATATTATAAACATAAAATGTTAAAAATATCTCACAATTTATAAAACAAAATCGTTACTTACATAATTTTTGAGGCATAAAAATTCATAAACGACTCTTGAATTAGCAACGGCTGGCGCAATAGAAAAGAAAGGTTTTCATAACAAATAATCCATGCTAACATTAGATAATACCCATTCCTTCTTTTTCATTGATAATGAGGACAAAGATCACTTATCTGTCACAGAAAGACAATGCCAGTTCGAGTAGTAATAAATGTTAGAATTAGGCGATACACAGTTATATTTAGATCTGTTAAAATTCAAAACAGCTGATTCCACGTCTGATCTGTTTATTAAGGTGACGAAACTAGATCATTTTGCCGAAATTTTCGGAGCCCAGACGACTGATTCATTCGTTTCTGTTCGCGATTTGTTTAGAAAAGTAATGTTTTGTCGCTAGGATTTCACGTCTCCTAGATGACGTATCAGTGGAGGTGTGTTAGTTTTGTACGATAATAAAAGAAGTGCATATTGCTGTCATTTCGAGCAACAGATAATTTTTCGTTCTGTCCTTTCAAAATGTTCCAGAAAAGAAAAATTGAAAGCATTCGGTCTACTAGTTAAACAGTCATGCTTTCCGCCAGTAAAAATTGCACCAATGCGCAGGCTTGGACTGTATTTTGTGACGTAATATTACGTAAGAGAGTTGAACTCGTGATGGGATTGTTTCAAAATTGAAAGACATCCGCATTAGAAAAGGCGCGAGTCGTCACGCGAAAGCTCATGCACGATTTTTTTTGTTTCAGTTCAAATATTACAGGTAGCACCAAAAATCATGCTTATTGAGATTTGTATCATGGAGGCTGACCATTTTCAAATGGACAGTGCCATTTCTTGGAACTAGGGGATAACAGCCTTTGTTGCTTCAAATCCCATAACTCTTTTAATTCAAGTTCAGTGCCATTTATTTAAAAATGCATTTTACTTTCGTCCAGCCATTTTAATAGAAATATAGTTATTTTCTAGTTTTTCAATTATGTGTCATTAATTAAGTATTTATTGATAGCAGAGTCATATTGAAAGTCAGAGGATAAATACTTAGAAAGTGTATTTAAAAAGATTATTTATTAAAAAAAATTTGTTGTTGTAATTTACTTTTTATATAATTTTATTTATAAATTGGAATTTACTCTTTTTACAATGACAGCCCAAAAGATATTATCAAATGTTATGTCTATTTTACAAGCATTTTATTAGTAGATTTGATTTGTTAGATTTATGTCCAGTTAAAAAAAAATTAAGATGAATATTTTGGGACCGATATCGTAATTTTAAACCGACGTCTCCTAGGTTAAATAAAAGACGACGAGTGAGACGGCATCTCTCTTTCCAAGCTTCCATGCCACACACGCACGAGAATGTTTGTAGGGCCGGGTTAAGCCGTCTAGCGCCCCTTAGGCAATGTAGGTCTCGGGGCTCCCTTTTCTTCTCCTCAACTTCCAAAAACAGATTTTTTTAGTATTGGTTTTAATTAATCTCTACATAAGAAGTTTTTTTAAGTAGCAAATTTCGATGAGCTAAAATAGTAAACCATCTGATTGCGGATCACTTGCAAAAGAGTTGATTTCAGAATACCACTTATAAAAAATGCAAAATTGAAATTTAAAAGTAATTGTATACAAAATAGTAAAAAAAATTAAACTTTTGTTTACAAAATCTAAATACTATTTAGTTACAGGATCGGACATTTTTAAAATTAGAAAGCAACATATTTTTTTAGAATTGCGATACAATGTAATATAAAACTTTCAGAAGGTAATCAGTTAGTTATCTTGATACTTAGGATGTTGCGTATTTCAAAATTTAAACGATACTTGATTTTAATTTGAATGAGCTCGAGTGCACGGCTTTTGTAAATTAACTGAGAACGCAAAATTAAATTATTCTGAAAGTACCCCAAAAATAAATAAACAAAACAAAATCTCGAGGCTTTGGGACCCCCTAAAAATGCGGGGCCCATTGCCTTTTGAATAATCCGTCCCTGGATGTTTGATAGATGCCGATTAATATAATTTTCCCCAGACCCTTGAAAACGGCATGTCTTCGGGTTTTGAACTTTAGATCCTCTACATTTTAAGGTGAAACAGCCATTAACTTTATTAGCACAAGGTACTGTGAGGTATCTCCACGATGCTGCCCGATATTCTGAATGACACACAATATCATGAAGATATCGTAGCAGTATTGTACAGCACTTTGTGTGCTTTTTATGCTTTCCGAAGCTTTACAATTTTATAAGATTTTATTGGTTTGTACTCTAAAATCAATAATTCGTAGTATGTAAGGAATTTTAACTCGTATTAAAAGTATTTTCTATAGTGATAAATAGACTTTTCTTTTGATCACTCGAAAGGTATGTGATCAAAAGAAAAGTCTTGATAGTATTAAGAAGATGGAGTCCATGCTTATAAAGAAATAAAATTATGCAATGAGTTTTTTTCTTCTTTTGAGACACCCGAAATAAATCTACGCCAACAAGTACAACACATAACAACAGGCCTTACAGAAGTTAAGTGTGGATTCTACATACATAAACAAATTATATACAAAGATAAACCACAGAGAAGGTTCTCCCTTAAACTTTTTTGAATATTTACACAATTCCGCGCGTTTCGTGTTTAGTATAGTAGTATAGAAAAGTGAATCGAGTATGCACTTTAGAACATCGTCCTGTTGAGGGATTAAGCACAATATTTGAAATAGATCAGTGTTTCCCAACTTGGGGCAATTTGATTGTCAAGGGGGCAATTCAAAAATGAAAATAAAAATCGGCTGGATATAACACAACGGAGTGACTTGAGACTGAATCGAACTAAACTGGAACCTAACATAAAATATTTTTATAGAAAACATCAAGTGCAAGGATCTCAGTAAATTTATAAATAAATAATTACTAATAAATAAAATAATGAAGAAAAACCTTTCATTAAAATTATTTCGTACTTCAATTTCAGTTCTCCATTTATAAGTTTTATAAATTTTACTTACTGTGTTTCTCAACAATTTCCTCATGATATTTTCCTAAAACCTATAATTTAAGTCTCTTCAGTGAACAATACAATTTTTGAATATTAAAAATTATGTATATGTTGTGTATGTGTATGTGTATGCACGGTGGCATAAGAATTTTAGAAAAGCTTAGGTGGGGCATAGCACAAAAAAGTTTGGGGAACACTGATAGATGAACAATTTGAGTGTCAAGACCAAATACTAAATTTAATTCATCTTGCTTGTTACGTTTTTGAGGTATCGTATTCACATACACACAGATATACAAACAGACATTCGACCATTTAATATATTTAGTCCGAGATTAGACGCAGATATACCATTTTATCATGTACTAAAATTTACCCATCTAGTTTGTTATCATTTTGAGTTATCGCATTCGCATACACAGGAATAGATAAATCGGCAGACAGTCAACCCTTTGGACGAATTTGGTCCAAAATTTGACGCAGATATACTATTCTTGTAATAAAGCCATATGCCAAATTACATTTGTCTAGCTTATTGAGTTATCCTGTTACCAGATTTCATTTGTCTAGGTTGTTGAGTTAACGCGTTCACACGCACGTGGACGAGAAACGAATAGACTTCTTGTAGACGGAATACGTCTAAAATTTGATATATCTGCAATTTTTATGTAGACTGCATGCCAAATTTCGTCTGTCAAACTTGCTGCGTTTTTTTTTTGCTTGTTCACAGATAGACATATAAAGTGACAGACTTGATTCCAAAAGTGCTTTTTTTCTGCTTCAAAGGGTTTAAAAACTTTGAATTTCATGAAAGGTCATGGAGGTCGTATTTTTTGACGATTACAAAACTTCCTCTTTTAGAGAAAGAAAAAAAAAAAATTGAAAGAAGACGTAGGGGAAAATGATTCCGAAGCTATTAATTCTCCTTTATAGTGGACAGATGCTGAATTACATTCCACTGGTCAAGAAAAAGGAACGGCCATAGTGGCCATGAAAGTTACTGTTCAATTCACTGAGTCTGTGTAGGTGAATTTGTTTTAAGACATCAACCCTCTAATGTTCTTTAAACTATCCTTATTTAATAATCATTAGAGTTATAAAAATTCTATTTAGCCAAGTTTATTACGTATTTACTAAAGATTTATACCCTATCCATCAATAATGATTCAGTCTAATAGTTGTGTGTTTCTATTTCCTTTTTTATAACCTTTGTACTCGAAGTAAGATTGGGTACCCCAAGTGGCTCAAGACAGGCAACTTCCGGAAGACGATAAAAATACATCAGACGTTGATTACTTATATTGTAATGATTTATTTTCTAACTTAAAAAAATGAGAAAGGTGGATCCAATGTAGAAACCGTCTTAGCTGGACCCACGAAAGCTGCAGTGGCACGGAGGAAGAAGGCAAACCTTACAATTGAATTCTGCAACTAATATTCTTAAATTGCCATATAAAATGAAATGTCTGCAGTTTCTCCACTGAAAATGTAGTTTTCCTAATTTCCCATAAAGCTAACATGTGCACCTGGTTTTACCTCACTAGTGGGTGAAACCGGGTGGTTTGGAATTTTCTATATAAAAAAAAAACATTGATAAAAAAAATAGTGAAACTATGACTTTTCAGGAATGATACATCGTACTCCGTTAAACAATGAATAATTTAATAAAATTTTACAATCTCTATGCCGAATAGTTTAGCTCCAATAAGCCTTTGAATCTTAGCTGCCTGATCTCACCCCATTTTTTCCTATATAAATTTGCAATCGAAATGATTTTTTAAAAAAGCTTTTTAATAAGTGCATTAAAAGCCACAAATGATGTTTTTTTCTGGGCAAGAGTACAGAAACTAGGAGATCATATTATACTAATCATCTGTGGATTATCTAGAATTATGGGTACCAGTGGCGGACTGGGTCTGAAAATAGTGGTTGCCAGGAGTCAGTGAGAGCCTACACATATCTACAATCATAATATTAATTCAGATATATATATATATAAATTTTTATTTAATTTTTAATTTTGTTTATATTTAATTACATTAATTTAAATTTATAATGTTTAATAATTATGTATTTAAATTAATTTCTTTATTATATATTTAATTTTTCCGCGTCTTTAAAATAAATCCCTTTTAACACCCCCTAATTTTCTACGTTTGAAATAACGAAATTATGATTAAAGTTATTTTATTTTAAATTCCGGAAGTTAAATATTTCGTATATGGTTTTAGTGACAAAGTATGAAGGAGAAATGCTACCCATTAGTAGGGCATCTGTTGAAAGAGCCAGGAACCTTTAAAACAAGTTTCTTTGGATGATTTAGATTTAGTAATTTGTACTGGTAATGTTTCAGTAATTTGTAATTAAACTGGTATCATTAAAAAGATATTTTTGAATTATAAGGAATTCAAAAATCATTTTCTTGACCGGTCGAATTACGACGGCAATAAATCCCCACCGAAGGTCTATTTTATTTGTTTGATTTAGAAAAGCTTACTATAGAGAAAGAGTTCTTTTTTCTCTCCCACACTTCCTGGGGGCCCAAATTGTCTTCTGTTTAAGGGGGCCTGCTTGCCATCGGGCAAGCTGGCAACCTCGCCAGTCCGCCACTGATGGGTACACTTATTTCTCAGGCGAATTTTGGTGCATGTCGGTATCATATGCTTGGCATTCTGGACCTCACAACTAGAGCAGGAGCACAGGGGAGTGGGCGATAGCATCATGGCTTGTTGAAAAGTTTATCATACAATATTACAAGATCAAAGTTTGCTTTGGAAATTTCACGTGATATGTAGGCTTTTTACATTGAAATAATTACATGAATCTGGATTTTTTTTTTATCGCTGTCTTTGTAAGTCACTTTTCAGTTAAATATTTTGGTCACTAGTTAAACTAAAAGTATTCTTTTTTTTAAAGATTGTTTTCAAAGAACTTCAGTTCATCAAAACATCAAAATGATATAGTTTTTTAAAGAATTTTTGAGAGTAATACGGAGAGGGAATCGTGCAAAACAAAATATTGAGTTGAGTAATAATTCCTGAGATTTTTTTTTCAAATTTAAAAATGCATTCAGAAAAAAATATTTTGTTGGCAAAATATTTTGAATTATTTGAAAGATAATTTAATGCTCTACAAGATAGTGTATTATGTTTTTTAAAACTTTGTTGATTATTGTGTATTTTCATATCATTAATATGAAATGTCAAATAGACAATATTGAGCATACGACGCCATCTCCTTTTTTGCATTTATTGTCGATTTAGTTTGAAATTAATTTTTAGAAATATGGAAATAAGAAAAAAAATATTTGGCAACCAAACCTGGGGTTCTCGAAAAGATATTTATTTGTATTTTAATTCAGTGTGGTACTCGTTTTCCTCACTTAGGATTTTCAAAGTTACTGGAGAAAAATATGAAATTGAAATTTACGAAATTAATAGACAACAGTCAAAAACAGTTAGCCAGAAAGTCATTTGGATATATTTAGATGACTTTTGTGGATACAAATTGAAAACTTCTGATTATCAAACACTTAAGCACAATTATATTTAGAAGCGTGAAACCCTTATAACAGCGGCCGGCGCAGCGACGGACAGAGGAGCAGGGGGGAATGGTTGCTCTGGGGTCATGGAATCAAAACGTTGGTACATTTATGTCGCTTTTTAAAGCCAAATATGATGAGGGGGCAAAATAATAATAATAATAATAATTCCATGCTCTAGCGCCATTTACAATGGCTAAACTACTAATGACAAATGGGAGTGAAAAAAATCATATAATGCCTCAGGCACCACTTACCTTCGTTACGCCACTGCCTTAGGTGGGAGTATTTGAGTGTCGAGGGGAGAAAACTGCCGGTTTTTTTTCCCACTCCCAATTCTTTCATATTTTGATAACTTTAATCTACTGCTTTTGTAATGTTAAAAAATTATTTTAAAAAAGAGCAAATTGTTTAACAAAATTTTGATATGATGAGCTCATGTTATTTCAGACTGTAAGCAATTGAGTATTAAAGGACAGCGGGTGAAATTAATTATAGTGAAGTTATCAAAGAGATGGATTGGATCTTAAGAATACACTCAGGAATGAAATATTTACAAAGTCTGTTTAAATGTAAACATACAAAATGTAAGGAAAAACTGGTTTTATTTTATACGATCATTGCAAGTGCATTATGAAACGCAAGTATTATTATTATAATTATTTTTTGTTCAGCATGGGTTAGGTATGTAGTTTTAAAGTCTCGAGATCCAAATAAGGCTATTCTGCGCTAGACATAGATAAAAATGTAAAATTAATTACTAAATCAACTCCCTTTAAATTCCCTGGTTTTCTCCAATGAGAAGGAAAAAACCGTTGCAACGTGTAGTCCAATTCAGTGGCTTAAGATGTATACATCTTAAAACGATAATAAACTTTTATCTTGCTAAGGTAGTGCGGTATTAGATAGATACATTAATAACAATACCGGCAATACCCGGCAATAATTGGATAAAAGGATTTTTAAAATGCCATCCTGATTTGACCAAATGCAGTGACGTAAAATTGTTAATTATAATCAGTCATTTATGAAAATTATTTTTCTTGTATATTTCCTCCCAGGATTTCAATAAATATGTCTAGAATAGCATCCAAATAATTTGTTTTTGTAATATACTAAAACAAAAAAATTAACCAGTACAAAGTATCCCCACCTATGAGGTAACTTTGCACCAAAATTTCGAAAAATCATAATTAATTATCAAATCGCTGTATGATTCAAATTTTGTTGCAAAACGTTTCTCTATTAATCCTTCAATGAGGAAATAATTAGAAAAACCTTTCTTTTAGAGAAATGCATGTAACTAATCTCGAAATTCTGTCGGAAGCCATAAAAATCTGTGCAAAGTAGCCTCGTTTTACGGTAAGTGAATGTAATTTCTCTGACCGATAAGTACTTCTAAACATAAAAACGATTTCATATCCCAATTTTAGAGTGTTTTCAAACCAGGCAGGCAAATATTTATAAAATTTAGGCTTCCCAACGTCACTGAATTTTGCCTTCAAATGTAAACAGCACTGGATCTCTTTCACCTCCATTTGCTTATTTGTGTGTTATCGATTGCTAAAATATTGGCTGCTATTTGTTGGGGAAATGGTGCGTCGATGAAAAACGATTGGTAATCGAACATTGGCGAATGGTGTGGCTCTTTTTTCATAATTATGAATGATTAGGATTTTTAAAAATTAAGCTACGAAATTTTTGGTAAAAATTTTGTTGCATATTGTCATGTTTAACGGGCCACAAAGATACACGTTTGGGCCGAGAGTTTGACACCTTTTCACTAGAGGAAATTGGAGCTGGTGGAAGTCCGGTTATTGAATATGGGGGGGAGTGAAGTAAGGGGTCGGAGTGCCCGTAGGTGATGGGTTTGTGGTTTGTTCGGAGCGGCCAGTGAAAGACCTGTTTAAATGGATGGGCTGGAAATGGAATGGCGGGGAGTGACATCACGCCATTTGCATGGAATGGAATGATCCTGAATGACCAGCTTACGCACTCTGCTGACTCACCCTACTGGATAGATCTAATTTATGAAGACCAAATAAGAGTTTCTTTCATGGGAAGCTTCATTGTTGTTTCAAACAAATTGTAAGCATAACCTGCATCAAATGAAGTGTATTTTTTAATGCACTGAAAATGGCTAATTCGAAGCTGACGGGGCTACAATAAAAATTCAATCTACATAAAAATTCGAATTAAGGAAAACTGGATATAAAAACGAGTACTGCAAGAGAAAATTATAATTTTTAAAACTAAAATTGCTGTAAAGATTTATTTCTAATATTTGATTGCTTTAATGAATAATAGAACAACGGCGAGTAATTTTACAGCAAATAAACAGTAAGTAATTTTAATAAATAAAAGAATAATAATTATAGTTAAAAAATCACGTAGTACTTCAGAAAAACGAGTGAGCTATTTTACTCACTGAAAAAAAATACCAATCGTTTTCCGTATCGAAGAGGAAACAGTGTTTCTTATAATTGATGTGTGTGTGAATACCATTTAATAAATATTAATTATTAGACTCCGTAAGCCCTTTATTTCTAACTTAAGAGAAATAATAATAGGAGCCAACAGACATAACTTGAATTTATCTACTTGCACATGCGTTTCAAAAATGCATGAAAAACTTTTTAACCCGTCGTTTCAATTCGTCATATATAAAAGTTTCGTCAGATATTTTTTCTCCCATTTAAAACGAATAGCTTGTTTACGTGTTTCGAAAGTAGCTGAACCACACATCACTAATTTTAACTGATATTTGCACTCAATAATCAATATTAGAAGATAAAATTTGAAAAAGGAAATGAACAGTTTTTAAAAACACAATTTTAATAGTGTACTAAAAAGGATAATTTTTTTTATCTTTACTATTTTTTCTTTTTTGTTTTTAATTTATAATCCACAATAAAAATATTAAGGAATCTGGAAATAAATTTTCTCTCAAATTCACTAGCATGTGGCCCCACTGGTATGGAGTCAAAATTTCTTTATATTTATCAATTAAATCAATTCCGAAAATATTAAAATAATGCATTGTGATCGAGAATGCAAAAGTGTACAAATTTCAAAACTAGCACATCAGAAAGTGAGGAAAAATTCGATTCCAAATTCCGTCTTTACAAACATGAAGCAAGTCAAGTTAAATGTTCAATGAAACAAAAACTGAGATGTTTCAATTTCTTTTCTCAAACCATAACGAAGTGTCGGGACTTGATAATTAATTATTAATTAGGAAAATTAATTAACAAAAAATCAATGTCAACGAATAAGCTAAATGAATTTATTTTCTTATATGAATCTCAATCCCGGAGCCATTTCACTATAACACTACTACAAAAAAAATGACCCTTTAAATGATTAAACACTAAACATCTTAGTGCTAAAAAAATATTTTTTGTTCGAACAACAAAAATACTTTTTGAATATGTGTCTTGTGAATGACAGACATATAAATACAAAAACACCATGAAATACAATGGTAAAAGTTAATAAATTCCGCATATTTATAAATTTTACGTTTTAGAAATCATAAGAATAAATTTATAGTGTTATTCAACGATATTTATCAAACTTACCGTCTCCATTTCGAAATCGAGCATAACCACGACGGCGTGCAAAAGACAGCCCCATTCTAGCAGAACTTATGAACCTCTTTTTGAAATTATGCAAGATTGCTGAAAAAAAGTTAGAAATATAAGGAAAGTTATATACGACCCACCAAGGCAATCGATCATGGGCATAACAATCGACAATTATAGTTCAACGCGAATTAATCTTACTGTAATACGTAAAGTATTATAAAGCTCCAGGACTAGTTATGCAGAACGTCAACAAATGGCAGCAAAGAGTTGCACTTGCCGCAATAGTGTCGTGCCATTTGATAAGATAGTCTACCAGTTGGAATGTCTGATAGGGAAGAGTAATCGAAGTTTGGACCATTTTGTACCAGTTTCTAGATTGGACTGGCATCATAACTTCAATTCTATTAAATACTTGTGCCGTAAAATAGGCAACTTATGTTGTAACGACGTAAATGGGTTGTATGAAATCATTTTTAAGAGAAAGAGCTACTTGGTTACAGTTAGTGAACAAGTGTTTGGGTTTAGGTATTATCAACTAATTATTTTAACAAAAGACAAAAAGCCCTTACGCTGTTTTAAAGTAAGTAGGAAAAAATTGTATTATATTTTGAAATAGGAAATTTGCTTGGCTACAATTTACTGTAATAATTTTATCAAAATAGTTTAGAGATAAGGTTAGTTTTTTTTTTTTTTTTTTTGCTTTTGTCTAAAAGATGCCTAAATTAGAGCGTTGAAATAAAAAGAACTGTTCTCTGATTTAGAGGAATAAAACAGAAAGAAGTTATAATCACTTGTAGTTAAAGTGGAAATGGAACAAACCAAAGGGAAAAAATACAATAAAGGGACATTGAAGACATCAAACGTTGGCTCAAAAAGAACAAAAACTAAGGCTACTTGAGTTTGTGTCATATGTGAGAAAACAGAGTTAAGAAAGAAAATTTATACAGCGCATTAAAATGTTATGCTTGAGTTCCTACGTTGTGTGATGGTGTAAATTTAAGAGACAAAAATATTTTTGCTTTAATTGTGCTTATAAAGAAATTGGTGGTCTAACCTTGGAAACCAGTTCCTTAATTGGACCGATGACACAATTTTTAAAGCTGTTTTTTCCTACTTTAAATTGAATTAATTCATAAAAAGCAATAAATTTAAGTTAATTCATAAAAACTTAATTACATTGTTGTTCTGAAAATAATTTAGCTACAAAAATTCTACCGCTTGTTTTTTTATTAAAATTACTTCTCTATCACTGTTCATTGAAAATGTCCACAGGTGGTCCAAATTCAGCAACCTTTTCCTACAAACGAGACCATCTTTAGATAGCAATACCGCTGTACAACATCGGGTGTTAATCGATTAATCATCAAACTCATCAAGTAAATGCGATTTTCCTAATGGTAATTAAAGCGATCGTAGACTACTTGCAATCCCACAAGGACTGTGCAAAATGTGTGTCAGAGTCTCACTACCAGAAGATAAAGTATTCGAAACTCTATTCCACCGAAGAGCAACAGTAAACGCATTCCTGGTGCACTTCGAATCCATCGGGATCAAATGCTTTATCGTGGTGTGGTGTAGAAGTTTTAAAAGGGGACTGCCGACTCGAGTGTCTTTCTTGTAATCTGAATAACGGTTTAAAATGACGAGGTCCGTAGCAAAACAATCGCTGTGTAGCTTCATAGGACGTTAATTTACCTAAACTAAACTATATGTGACCACAATTCCACTTAATTCTACATTTTGGTAACATATTAGTAGGGACAACAATAAAAATTCAATGTATCCAAAAATTCGAATTAAAAGCTGATCTAAAAAAAGCAAGAGAAAATGACAATTTTGAAACTGAAAAGGGCAGTATAGATTCGTTTTTAATATTTTAACAGTTTTAATAAATAGAACCTAATTAATTACTAAGCAGTAAGTGATTTTAATAAATAAAGTGATGATAATCATAACAAAAATTTAAAAAATAATCCATTTATAATCTACAATCTACTAAAATATTCAATTTTTAAATAATCAGTCAATTCAATAAATGATTAATTTTAGTAAACAAAGAGTATGCAACACACATTGAATACAAAGATTGTACAGTTAACCTTCAAAATAAGCGCATAATTCACATGTAACTTGTTCAAAATTTCATAAAAAAATTGAGAATTTTTTATATATATATATATCTTTTTGATTAAATACATTCTACAGCATTAATCGGTCAATCGTCGTGCCGGTCTCTCATACGGGCAGTCAGTTCGAACAAATTTTGTCGCACCCATATCTCACACGGGCTACTCTTTTGCGATAAAATGCCATGGAAATTCCAATTTTTATCGTGCCCGTATCGTTTTTGTTTACACACCTGCTTCGTAGAAGGCAGCACAATGCTTGTAATTTGATTATACAGGGTGCCCACTTAAATAAGGGCACTTCCCTTTAACTTCAGAACGACGGCAGCTATCGTCATGAAAGTAGTGTCTAGGTATAGTAAAATATTTATGTGCTGTGTGATGAGACCAATTACAGTGCCACCTAGTGGCAAATTTTGGAGTAAACGTTCTTATCTCGAAAACGGTACAAAATAGAGGGGAAATGTCAATTGCAAAGTGGAAGAGCGTTATCGATTTAATATAAAAAGACACTTTTTGCATATTAAAAACATGCATTTTGCACATTTGATTGTTCTCGATTTCCAAAAGTGTGACGTCACAAGACATGAACAAAAGGAGAAAAAGTTATTTTTCGGTCAAAAAATGACCCCATTATGCTTTTTCCTTCGAGAATAACTGAAACAGCATGTGTATGCGACCTTTCTGCCAAATTGCAGGACTTTCGTTGATGTATTAAAGTTGTTTGTGCTAGCGTACCAACTGTACAACGCCAACAATAAAACGCGCATTTTGAGCGTTCCGTTCTTAGTATTAATAAGCACAAGGTGTCTTTTTGTACTAAATCGATAACGCTTTGCAAAGTTGTAATTGAAACTTCCCCCTATTTCGTACCGTTTTCGAGATAGGAAAACTAACTCCGGAGTTTGACAATAGGTGACACTGTACGTGATCTCATCGCACAGCGCTTGGATGTTTTACTATACATAGACACTACTTTCATGACTATATTTGCCTTCTTTCTGAAGTTGATGGGGTGTATTCCTTATTTAAGTGGGCACCCTGTATAACAATTATAATATGTAGATTTAGAATATCTTTTAGAACATGTTTTGAAAGGATTCAATTTCAGTGATCATCTTTTTTCTCGTTTAATTTTTGTAAAATGAGTTAATTTTTGTTACTGAGTCCATCCAAAAATTACATATATTTTTTAATTTCCTGCATTGAAACTTTTCTGTCTAGCTTGGATGTGCGAGGAAAGCCAAATATAAGGTAAAATAAAGTAAGTTAATGAACAATTTTATATCTTTAAAAAACCGTTAAGAAAAATATAGTGTTTTTTACATTAATCGATTTAGAATTTTATAAGCATTAAAAAACATAAAAAAATTCCATAATTTTTGAATAAATTTTGCCAAAATTGTGAGACGAATAAGGGGTTAAAGACCTAGAGTGAATAGAGGAACTTAAAGATGATTCTCTTATTACCTCTGAGGACACAAGGTACGCATGTATTTAATTAACGAAAACGATCTCTACTAATAATAAAGGGGAATGTGTGCGTATCTGTGCGTGTTTACGCTCCACAGGTCAGATTGTTGGACCTAGAGCTACCAAATTTGGCACTTTTAATTTTTAACTTCAAAAGAAAGCGATAATGAAAGTTTTTTTATAGTTTGTACATTTCAAAATACTACTCTTCTGTAAAAAAAAAAGCTGTATAAAATACATTATCGCTATTTTAGCTTAAAGTTTTCCTTTCTTATTATAGTACAAGAAATTACTTTATTGAACCAGTAAACAAAAATTCTCTAATATGTTAACAAAATTATGAAACATATTTGGTATTGCACAACAACTTCTATGCTTCACATATTATTTTTAAAATTTTATGAGCGCGTTCCGATTCACCAAGCAAGTTAGGTGAAATTTAGTCATTTGCCATTTCAGAACTAAGCTCAAATATAAGGTGAGATGGCAGATAGAGAGAATTGGTGGCAGGAGCATAACATAATGAACAGAGCAAGTGTAACGTTTCTAGAATAGTGTAGGTTATACAAGGTGTCCCAAAAAAGTGAAAGAAGCTTTTATTTCCTTAAATATTGCACCTAAACATATACTTCCAATTACTAAGTTTCATTAAACCTCTGAGCGGCGCAAACGTCTTTTTCCGTTTTCCGTGTTCAGTTCAAAAGCAGTTAGCTCTATTTATATTTACATTTTCTTAAACAATCAAGGATAAAATATTCTTAAGATTTCATATATATAATTAAATACAAAAATGATCGATTAATTTACTTTAAAAGTTAAGTTTTCTAACCTGATAGCTAAAAGTTCAAAATAATTGGGAGCTCAATAAGATGGGGACTTGCATGAAAACAATTTGATTACTGTGGAGATTGATAATAAAAATTTAAAAATTAAATTTTTACTCAGCTTCCATAGGGTAAAAATGTCATTTAGCAAAATATTTTCCTTACACTCATATATGAACACACAAAGTTTCATGCTTCAATCTGCAAAACTTACAGAGATACTAGAAGGCAAATTTATTGATTTAGACCACTTTTTCTCATAAATCAGGACTGCTGTTTGATCGAATGTTTCGCAATGTGCAATTCAGGTATAATACATATATTACAAAAGGCTATTAAAAGGAGGAATCGGAAAATAATAATGCATTTATTAACTCTTATTAAATTAAAAAATATTCAAATAATGATTTAATTGATGCATTTATAAATATTGTTCAAAATGTGCACCTTCGACAATGCAATCACTTAGGCAGTGGCATTATACCATCATTTAGGCAGTGGCGGTTCATCTGCTCAGATACGAGAAGCGCTACAAAAATATTTTTTTAAGAGTATACAATGTAATACAATTTAAAAAAATTCTTTACCTTTAAATAGCCAAATTTGTAGTTGCATTTATCTGAAAAAAACTACGAGTATCGTAAAAACCTATCGACGCATCTTTTTTCGATGAGAAACCTCTGGCAAAAGAAAAGAATTACGTATTAACCAGCTACATTTCCATCAACTCAACATGAAAGTGGAACCCAAAAGCAGCAAACCAAGAAAATCTAAGAAAAAGCTCAAGAGCTCGAAGGCGAACCTTGGGCAGGAGTAAGAAAAAGGAAAATAATAAAAAAAGTAGTAGTTGACTGAGCCCCCAACTGGAGCGCCCGAAAATCAAACTGGCTAACTTCAAAGGGTTACTTTTCACCTTCATATCTCTCAGGTGTGCGCAGTGAGAGAATTTTGGTGCTTTCCAAAACTGATAGGTGTGCAGCCGCAAGCTATCCCTATTAGTACAAGATGCCGTGCAATATTGCTACGATATCCTCACGATATTGTGCGGTATTCAGAATATCGAATAACATCGTGAGGATATCGTACAATATCTTGTGCTAATAGGGATGTCTGTCTTTCGTGCTGTTTCATTTTGTGTCTTCTCTCGTTTTCATAAGTTTTCCATTTTCGTTGATCATCGAGCTCTTAGAGTGGAAAAGTAAGCAAATACGAATATGACAAATGAAAATATGAAAAACAAATGTGAGTTTTTAAAATAATTTCAGTAGGTTTTGGAATTCTACAGCCTTAATGGACGAGCCATCATTGCGTTTAGGTATATCGCTAAATATTACGGCAAATAATTTGCTATTCTTGTTTGTTATTAGGCTATTCCCTGATATGTCTTAAATTTTCACTTTTTCAAGTTTTCATTCGTTTCTTTATAAAGTCAATAGTTGCAACTATCGATCAATGAAAACGAGCAACAGATTGCGTGATTAGTAATTTTTTTCGAAGTCATGATGATTGGATGACGTATTAGACAAATATTTGCATTTCGCAATTTTTCTGCATTGAATAAATTTTCATTTCTATAATAAATATATCCATTTAAATTTGTAATAAGCCTCTTTAAATTTAGAAACAGTCATATCTCCGCAAATTTTGCAGATAGAATCGTGAAACTTTGTTTATGCATACATGAGTGTAAGAGGATCATTTTACTAACTGACACTTTTTTACTATGGGGAGTTAAAGAAATTTATTTTTTTAAACACTTTTTTAACAGCCTCCACAGAAGCCAAAGTGTTTTAATATAATTTCTCACCTTATTTAATGTAAATCTCTCATCGGAAGTATATGTCTATATACAATATTTAAGGAAATAAACGCTTGTTACACTTTTTTGGGATACCCTGTAATCTATCAAAGTTTAAAATATAAATTTTGTTTTTAATTTAGATTCGAAAACTGAATTCTACAGATCTAGTTTTAGGATGTTTTTTATCACCCATATATATTTAAACAATAATTTTTTTTATAAAATTGTTCAAAATGTGTCTTTAATAGTGCACTGTAAAAAAAATCCCGTAAAATTTACGGTTTTAAACTGGCAGCTGGGTTGGTTGTGCAAAACCGTAAAAGTTACGAAGTAAATCCGTAGGCACAACGGTTTTTTACCATACAGGAACAAGTTTTTCCCGTAAAAGTTACGAAGTAAATCCGTAGTCACAACGGTTTTTTACCGTATGAAATTAAGTTTTCTCCGTAAAAATTAAGTCATCGAAGTAAGTGACGTCATTGACTGAGTTGAGTTGTTTTTCTCCTTCTGTTCGAGTTGAAATGTGCCGATGTGTATTATCAATTAGGAATATTAATTAATCAAGGCTTAATTATTAATTTCAATTAGTTTAATTAATATAATTCTTAACTGAACTTACTTGGACGATTTCGATGCAAGATGGTGACAAAACTTCTAACTCCTCCGAGCCGGGGATCGAAACCGCGTTCATAGAAATAAAAGGCAGTCGCTCTAACCATTAGACCACCGGAGACGTCATAAAACGAAGTAAAAATAATCTATTTGAGTTTTAAAGTCACTATAGCTCTAGTGGCGCCACCTAGTGGTGTAAAAATCAACTATTGCCAGAACACGCGTTTTAAGGTTAGCTTTCATGAGTGACAACAGGTTACTGCAACATGTGTAAACAATAGCGGAGATGGAACCCTATTAAAAACATGAAATGAATGCAATAAAATTACATTTAAGAAAAGGGAAAGTTATCGTACGGAAAGCAATACCGTATGATGAAAAATGAATTTGAACTGACGGTTTTAAACCGTTTATGGCTGGAGCGGAAAACGGTGAAAAACCGTTTTGTTAACAAAACAGCTTTAAACCGTCAAATATACGGAAAAAGTCCGGGAAAAAAACGGATATTTTTTACAGTGTGTTAGGCTAATGGAAGCATTAAGTTCTGTTCATTTGCTAAGAATATTTCGGAATTATGGTTAGTCCAATGAAAGTGATAAAAAAAGCTAATCTTAGAAAACTAAAATTTTAACAAAAAAAAAGAAAGTCGGGCCTCTAATCGTAAAGATATTAACATGATAATGTTATCATGTTAAAAGGCATTATTTATTTTAGCGTCTGCGTTTTTATAATACTACTTTTGCCGTCGTTTCTAAATCTAATTTATGAATACTTAAAATGATATCAAAAGTAAAACAAAATGCGAGATACTTTCTTTAAATTTGAAACAAAGGTAGGCAAGAAATTTTTGAAATGTGAATTTATTTATTTTTTGAATTAAGGGTTATATTATGAAAATCGACTCTAAAATTCAAATGAGTTCTGAGTATTTCAGTAGAGAATGAATAGTATATAAAATCTATTGCATCAGCCGGCGCATAATAGAATTTGAAACACACATTAAAATTAAAGAAAAAATTGCAAGGAAATAGAATTGGTATCACTGAAAAGTTAAGTTTTAGAATTTTAAAGCAGTGCTAAAATGGTTTTCGTACGATAATATGTTCTGAAGTTATCGAGAAAAAGTTTAAAATTTCGATTAATTTAAATGAATTAAAAGTATAGTAAAATATTTTCTAAAATTCCTTCTTAGTGATTACTTATTACCCAAGAAGTAACCACGTGCCAAATTTGGTAGTTCTAGATCCAACTGCTTGTCCTGTAGAGCATTTCGAACGATTTTTCTATCACGCATCAAGCTATTTGCATATAATATACCAGCCTAAAAACATTATCATGTTAAAATGCGTGACAGACGGTAAAATGATTCTGCGTAGCTAAAAAATTACGAACGGGAGAAAAATCATAATGCTAAAATGGAACCTTAAAGAATTAGCTCATACACTCATCAAAGCGTTAATTTCGAATGGAACAAAGTTTATATTTAAAGTTCATTAACAAACTTCTTATCCGGAAATTTTTTAAAAATTACGAAAGAATACTTTTACTGGCAAATGGAATACAACACATAATCTTAAATTTTTATTCATCAGTGGAAAAGTTTATTTTGAAGAATGCTAATAAAACTTTAAAAATGGAAATAATATTAAATAATATCGAATGCATTCTTAGAAAGGAAAAAAATTGCATAAGTTTGTTTTATTATGAGATCCATTACACTTAAAGTGCAAAATGAAAGTGATTTCAATCAAAATATGAAACAGTTCCATGATAAAGCAAATGAGTCATTCTAGAGTTTAAACAATTAAAAAGATAAATAAAATGAGTTATTTTTAGTTTAAATTTAGTCATTCATATCTAATAAACACTGAATTTATCTCGTACAATAATCTCAAGCTAAGGGATGAGTAAACTAATCGGAAATGGATGAAATAGACAAGATTTTAAAAATTATAAAGCTTTAATCGTGGTGTTATTCCTCAGAAATGTATATTCTGAATTTTTAGAGGAAAAAAAACCCGATAGTATTCTCCCCTGGACTTTCTAATATGCTTACACATAAGTAACTTAACTTTATAACGAGCAGTCGAAAATATTTATGCTATGACATCAATAAAAAATCATCAAAAACATCGAAAATTATTTTTTTTTTCTCTGACTGTTTTTATCTTTGTTTATATGACGCAATTTTGATGTTTACTGACAATAATTTCGAAAACTGTTACCTGAAGAGAACGATTCTTACGCCATTTTAAAATATATATTAAATGATTCTATACTGATTGCCGTGTTATCTTTTCTGTGATTTCCACAATTAAAAATGTATTTAATTATAGGCACGATAAATTACGCATAAATAAATATATTAATAATATTTTTTATTATATATCAAATTATGCAGAAGTAAATATAATTAATTTATGATTTTTCATCATTCATAATACACAGGCAAAAAAATGTTATAATTAAAGATTTATATGCGGTGAGAGTTTTAACTGACTTAAAACTTTGGACAGAAAGAAATTTTGAATAGTCAGATGGTGCGATAAACTGTTTGATTTAAAAGAACATGATGGACAAGGAATTCAATGTTTAATGTTTTGAAAATGAAAACCTTTATTGGTAACACAATAGCGCAATTTTGTCAAAAAGTTGACTCATAAGATTCAAATGATTTTTTTAGGCTTGAAAAAGAGTCAGTTACGGCATTTTTGAGACTAACAAGGTCTTTTGGCATCTTCTTGTAAACCAAATCTTTCCTATGACACCAAAAACAGAAATCATATGGATTAATATCTGGTGAATAAGGTTTTGATGCAAGCACCACGTCCCGAGTTTCATTCGTTTAGTTTTTGAGTTATCGTGTTCACAGACACACGGAGAAAGAGATACTATTCAGAAGTTGTTATTCAGGGAGTCCTTTTTTGTGTAGTTTCAAAGGACAGAGAAGAAAATCGTATCTGTGATTAAAAAACACCTCTTTCCGGTGA
This sequence comes from Araneus ventricosus, assembly GCA_013235015.1. Taxonomy (NCBI): domain Eukaryota; kingdom Metazoa; phylum Arthropoda; class Arachnida; order Araneae; family Araneidae; genus Araneus; species Araneus ventricosus. The sequence continues at coordinate 634,692 of BGPR01000217.1, forward strand.
CGGATCTATTTTAAACTTTGATGTAGATCTGCAGTTTTGATGCAAGGACCACGTCCCAAGTTTCATTCGTTTCGTTTTTGAGTTATCATGTTCACAGACACACAGAGAAACACATACTATTCCGAAAATGTTTATTTTTCGGACTATCAGAGGTCTAAAACGTCGAAATTTATTACAGTCTTGAGATCGATTTTTTTGTGTATGGTACTTTTTCTATTTCTTCGTATAAAGAAAGTAAAAATCTAGATTTAATATAGGTGACTCGAATAAAAACAAGACACATCAAAACAAGATAGGCGATTTCATTAATACTGTTTCATGTGGCTAGCCATCTGTGAAAAACATCACTACATACTTAAAAAAAAAACCTCTTAAAAATACTTTAAGTATTTTATCGCTATTACCACTTTCCTTGGGTTACTAGTATTGTTATTTCTAATCAGTAGTTTTAAATTCAACGTAGGATTCTCATTTTTGAATTAATTAATTCATTTCTACTAATTTGTGACAAATATTGAAGATATGTGGCTGTGTAGAAGTTGGTAAAATAAAAGGGATGCATACGTAAATGAAAAAATGGGAATAAAGTGTGAAAACAATGAACTAGCATTATAAGAAAATGAAACATGAGATTTAATCAAATTTGATTTACACATGAATGTTGACATGGATGGAAAATTGGAGAATGAGTTGCCGGCTCAGGTGCTGTACCCTTTATTAGACCAAGTTCAAAATTACGAAATCCTTCTCAAAATCACCCTCGTCAAACTGCGAAATGGATGTGAATCTAACAATAACTGATTTACACAAGTTCATGAAGCTTCATTTATAAATCCTTTATTTAACTCTATTTGTTCATGTTTGCAACGATGAAATATTGTAATCGAATTTTCCTGATGTTCTAGAGTTTTAAAATTTTTTACACTTATGTATACTCGCTGATAACGCCATATTTGAATATTTTGAGAACTTTGTTATCAGTCAATTATTAATTAAAATTAAATTTTGATTCAGTACGCATGGTACCATCTGGTAGTGAGTTTGAGACAAAATTGATATTAACATTAGAAAACAGAAAATGATTAAAACAAAAAAATTCTTCTGTTTAGTACGCTAATTAATTACCTTCTTAATTAGCGCACTAAGCTGTTTTAAATAGTTTTAACTTTTAAAACATTAAATTTAAAATAAAAAATAATTTTAAAATTTTTGTAAAATTAAATTTGTTTCAAGTTCAGACTGTTAGATATATCTGTACGCATTAGAAAATCTTTAAACTAAATTAGATAAAAAATTTTGTGGGTTCTTTTTATAAAGATGAGCTTGAAATGCTAACCGTCCCATTAAAAAGCTGAAGGCATTTTTATAGGACAAAAATTTGATAGCATAATTATTTTTTTGTGCAACCAATAAAGAATAATTGATAGTAATGAAAAACATGATAAAATTGGTGAAAATTTATGCTGGTCATTTTTTAAATTTTAGAATAATGCAAAAATCTTCTCCGACATAGATAATAATGAAACTTATAGAAACAAGAAATTCCTTTTAAAAGCATAGTATCTAAAGAATTAAGTAAAAATTCTTTAAAACAAAGCTGGAAAGCATCAATCGATGAAGCCCAACGAAATGCATTATCATGACATGATAAACTTGATTAAAAAAATGTGTGTAAACCACGTCCCATATCACATGAATCACCTAAATGAATGACGAAAATATGTGATAGAAAATATTATTCTTTTAATTGAAATTCCGCATAAGATATGTTGTGAAATGAATTTTAGAATTTAAAAATTTAGTTCAACCTTTATTTAGTAACTATAAAGGTATGTTTTTGTACTGACACAGTTCTTATTTTTTTATCGCCTCGCTCTAGTTACTGTGTATTAATATCGTTTGGAAAACTGAAAACTGATTCTAAGAATTGCTCACAACTTCAATAAATAAAATTATCTCGCAGATGAATTTTCACGATTAATATTCATAGAATTTAGCATTTTTTGTTCTTTTTGGAATAGCTCAAGTGGAACCTTTATTTTTTTAATTCCAAAATAACCGATTTCAATAAAACTAACTTACCAAACCCAACAAATTCAAACGCATCGACTAGAAACTTAATATGTCCCCAAATACACTGAATTTATTTCATGAACTGTCACCGTCGTCTCTCTAGGTGACAGATGCACGAACAGAAGAACAAAATAAAAAAAGAGTTTTTAAGTTTGTGTTGCATGCTGCAATGAAATCAATATATCATTCCGTTGAAGTGACCGACATGTCCAAATAGCTGCATTCCAGATACTGTGGACTATTTCCAATTCTTCTGTTTTCACTGTGACACGCAAGGCAATAAGCGTCACAGAGATTTTGCTGCTGCCATATTTCTGTTTCCTTTTAAAATTCTTTTCAAGTCTATTATATGTGTGAAGATCTTATTTTGGCTGTTGTTAAAGGTTAAGTAATAATACTTTTGAGGGTATTTTTTTTGGCAACAAATGTTGCAGAATGAAAGTTGACATCTGGGGACAGAATAACTTCATTTGATGGCAATAGAAATTTATCAATGTAAAAAGGTCAACATCTATGATTTGTTTAGAAAATGATATTCAGTTCTACAAATGATATTCTTTACCTCATTTTTAAAATAAAATAACATGAAACCTCTTTAAGAAATTTCAAACAACTTTGATAATTTTTGCCTTGTATGGCATTTGCGTGATATGAATACTATTTTTATTACATATTAAATATATCTGAGCTAATAGGCAACGATTTATTTCAAAAATGATAATGAATATTCATTTATATAAGTATTTTGATTTCAATGATTGAATCGAGTACTATGTTTTGGAAACGTAATCTTAAAACCTTCCTCTTTAAAACCTTAAACTTAAAACCTCCATACTACTTACTTTCACCATTGAATTGGACAGATCGGACCAGTTCCTTGATAACCAAATCAATTTATTTAAACATGCATGATTTTGTCTTCTGGGTATACATTAATAAACGCAATCTATTAAAATCCCATTACAATTTATGAAAAATCTAGTGACTAGACTGTTCTTTAGCCACGAATTCACCAGATTTGGCGGTTGCAACTTGCGTTTGCGTCTGTGTATGTCTAACCTACTCTTAAAGATTGCTTAAGGCAGGGATGGGCAAATATTTTTAGGAGCGGTCAAAAAAAATACGGACAATGTAATTTATTGCAAAGCTCAATAAGGACTCAAAAACTTATTATTTAAAAAATTCTTTTATATTGATGCAATGAATGAAATTGTGACTGCATTTCTAAAAACTATATTTTGCCACAAATATAGCAATGCTAATAGCTATAAAATTCCTTCACTGTTATTTTAAAATCCGGACAGATCCTGTATCCTACAGTAGTTTGCCCATCACTGGTCTAAGTGCTTTTGACTCATATTATGAATATGGGTACCAAAAATAAATAAATAAAAGACACGTGCTACAGAAGCCTCAATACACATTTAAACACTGACAGTTCTCTACCAATATATTCTGATTTAATGTTTGATTCAATGTTTTCTATTGATTTTGTATTTTGTTCTAAAAATCTGTGCAGAAACCAATGCAAAGTGTTGACAAAGTTTAAAAAGTTCTTCCAATAAAGGATTAATCACTTTTTTATTTATTTCGATGGAAAGAATAATTTCAATTTCAAATCGATCATTAGGAATGAACTGATTTAGTGAAAAGAGGCTTGATTGTATTTTTAATGCGTATAAAAACTTCAGATTAAATCCATTAAAGAAAAGAAATTCGTTAAGAAAACAAACATCTGAAAATAAAAGCTATTTTCATGTGATGATAGCAAGGACAAATATTTTTCCTGCTCAGCTAACACAATTCATCTTATTTCTATAACAGTGGCATGTTTGCAAAAGATAAAAAGCAACCTTGATAACAAATAACTTCAAGTGAAAGGAATTTATCAGTCAGCAATGTCAACTTTACTAAGAAATCGCACAAAAGATAACAGCTCTTATGCAAAACTAAAATGAAAGACTTTCTTAAGATTTTCTCACTTTATGTAATTTTCCTATTCACTAAATTACCCACTTAAAAATTCCAATGGTTTTTTTTGTATATGTTCACCAAATGCAGTTGACATTATTTTTTACTTAACGAGTTTTATTCTTGGAAAACGAACTTGAATTTGTGTTAGAAATATACAGTAAAGAGCCGTTTATACGTCGTTCTATCAGAGTCCCGATTCATTCGTCATTGTAATGATAAAGTATTTCGTTTATACAACGCCAAAGTTTCGCTTATACGTCGTTTTCCCCCTTTCTAAAACATGAAAATTTCCTTCTTTCTAGTATGTGAACTATGAAAGAGATATAATGACTTCGAAATTATTTACAATTGATGAATTAATAAGCGATGATGAAGAAGAAATTATCCCACCTTCCTTTAAAGACGCAATGGACTCCATTGAAAAACTTCGAACTTATTTCTTTTGTCACAAGAATTGGGAAAAAACATTCAATGAAGCTTAATTCGATTCATAATGATGTACTTAACACTCACAGACCATTAGCATGTCAGACGACGGTTAAAGATTTTCTTATTTAAACGCCTACCTGCATGCAGATAAATCGCATGCGATATGTATAATGAGTACTCAAGATATATAATAAAGGTATGATTTTTCTCACTTTCATGATAAATGTTTAATTTTAAAATTTAATCATGGATTTCCATACTATATAATATTATACTAGTATAATCTAAAAAAATTTAATTAATACTTTTAAATGAATTTGGATTAGTAGTATTAAATTTGCAATAATTCAAGTTGCTTAATTAAATTTAGATTATATGTCTTTTCATTTGTACGTCATTTTACCTTGTCTTTACGTCCCTTGAACGACGTAAGAACGGTGCTTTATTGTGCTAGTTTACATCACCATTTTTTTTTACATTAGATCTAAGTCACTTAGCAAAGAGAAATTCTGTTTCTTATACTTTTGATTCTTTTGAGCGCGGATTTGTTTCATTTTATTGTCAACTTAGCACTATGTCCTTTTAACTTCATGCATTTTTTGGCTCATTACAGCCAAATTTTGGTTTTGCGTTATAAAAACTCCTATATATATATATCAGAAATAAACATATTCTAGTAATGTTCGTTAAAATTAATTGAGAAATCTTTCATGCCAGTCATATAATTTAGGACAATTATAGTGCAAGCAATCATTTTTAATATCCCCATTTTACAGAATGTGATAATTATGCAATAACCAATCATTAATAAAACAGTACAAATTTTCAATGACAACTTTTCTTAAATTTTTCAAATTTAAAAGAAATATTAAATATCTATTTCTTAAATATTCCTAAAATATCTATTAAATTATTTAATTGCTTTCAATTGATAAACAGAAACTAAGACGGATTAATTTCTTATTTTTAAGCTATTCAAAGCATATTTGCAACTGATTTCGTAATTTTGAAGCTTGTTCAATTGACAAGAACAACAGTTCCACCGTCTCCACTCTGTTAAAATTTCCCCACCGCAATAGTAGAAGGACAATTGCAACACCAAAGATTTAACCATGGCATATATACAAGGCAGACTGAACCTGATCTCATGGTCCTCTAGTGACCAAGTCTCTGCCACCAGGTTGCAATGAGATGCAGAAGCATAAGGAAGTTAAGTTTGAAAGGTTTTGCAGTTTGTCTTTTGTGTTTGAAATTTGTAAGCACAAGGACTACCACCGCCCCTCCCGAAAATGTATCGTGAAAGATGAACTTTAATGAGTGAGAAAATAGGAATAAATTATGTGAAAAAATCATTATTATTCACAAAATGAATATGATGACAAATGAGCATGTGCGCTAAGAATAACGCCACTGTGTGTCAAGAACTGTAACAATTCAGTCAGAATTGTGCAGACAAGGTATGAATATATGCTTTATATATTACCAGTGCCGTCTTATCCAATGGGCTAACTGGCCTGTATCCCAGGGGCGCTATTGATCCATAAAATTTACATTGATTTTATTTGAATTTCGAACCAAAAATTTTTTAATTATACTGTTAAAAATAAAGATATTATTAGGGAGTCTAACTAGACAGCCATCGAATTTATAATGTTACATAAACGTGTATATATCATTTAAAAAAACATCCATACAGAAATAATCAGTGAGAAAAATCCTAAATTATGATTGTAAAAGAAATAACCTACATTATAGAAGATGAATTGTAAAATCCTATTTTGGAAAGGCGCTGATTTGCAAAATTGTAAGACGTTAATCACAGAACAGGTGACATTTTTTTTACTTCTCACTTAATTTATTGGGTAGCTATTTTCGTTGGGACATAGACTCTCAAATTCATAGTTAAGGTTCTGATGGGGCGCCAAATTATTCTATCCCAGGTCACGCAAATTTATTAAGACGACCCTGTATATTGCTTACATATCCCCCCCCCCCTAAAAAAGCTAAAAAACCTGCATTATTAGCAATTAACGTAAATGTTTATCTTTTGTGTGTGTGTATGTTTGTGTTTTGGGAATGTAATAAATTTTACATCATTTAAATGTTGGAGCTGGTGTCATCATATCATAAAAGAAATAGGTGACCGCACATATTTAATACAGATGAGCGCAATAAAAGCATATAGTTAAAGAAAAAGAAGACGTGAAAAGTAATGTCCCAGGAGGAAAAAAGTAAGTATACGAATAATTGTATAAGCTGTCTTTCAAGAAGTATCGTATGAGTTTTCAACTTCTCTGCTTGCTGTTCACAACCAAAAAGGATGAATCACACTGACAAAAGTATCTAAATACTTGCTTGACCAAAAATCGCCAGGTTTTCGAATATTCCTAACTTAAACGCTAATCTTTTAAATAGCGAAATGTTTTTTAGAGATACTCTTATTTTTACATTCTCTTTGCAGCATCGATTGGAGAGAAATTCCCAAATACAGAGCTCAAATGTTGATTATATAGTTTTCATCTGTCAGTCCTTTCACTTTCAATATCAAGAAGTAATATAACTCTTTTATCTCTCAAAAAATTTTACAGCTAACAAGAAAATTTGTTTTTAAATGCCATAATAGCAATACGTTATACAGACCTATTCATTTCTTATGTTTTCGAATATTCCTAACTTAAACTCTAATAAAATAATAACTGTAAATGAAACATTTTAGAGGAGTTTAAAATCACTAATTTATTAAGAATAGTAAGAATTTGAGACACAAAACAAATACTTGAAACTATTTAAATATTTCGTGAAAAGGAGTATTGATTTATGCTTATTTTAATTAAATTGTAAAAAGATTTCATGTAAAATAATTTTGAATTTAGTTGTTTACACGGGATATAATTGCTTTTGAATCACAACGAGTTTCTATTGTACCGCAATATTTTGCAACTTTTATGTGCTTCTCCATTGTTAAGTAATTATTTGTCAATTTAAACATCTTGATGACGACGAAATGACGAGTAATTACTGAATCATTCCTCCTTGCGAAATGATTTAAGGATGAAATATGATTTACTCTATTAAATCATTTCTCATCTGTCAATATGTCATAGCTTCTATTAAAACTCTTCAATTTTCCAGAAATATAAGCTTCGAAGAGTACCTTATGAAGCCAGCTGGATCACAGGAGAGTACATTAATTGCAATTGCCAACTAGTTTCTGACATAGCATGATCAGGGTGGGTCTTGGATGACATAGCATGATGTTATTATTCAAACCTTTTTCTAAATTGAAGTCCATAGAGGGTTAAAATGAAACTAATTTTGTTTTAACCCTATATAAATCGATAACATCAGAAAGGAAAGAAGTCCAAAGTTATTTAAATTATTATTTTATCATTATTATTGTAAAAACTGTGTGCTTCAGACTTCAATGATTCCACTTTTTTGTTCACACTACTTTATTAATAGGAACTATATACTATTTAGATAGGAACTATATACTATTTAAATAGGAACTATATACTATTTAAATAGGAACTATATACTATTTAAATAGGAGCTATATACATATGTACAATTACGATTCACGTTCATATTACTCCTTATAATCACTTCCTTATACCTTATAATCACTTCACAAGTTCCCCTTAGGAACTCCGACAAAAACGAGCACACTCCTCGCAGAAACCCAATTCAGTGGCGCCTACCACCTCGTCTCTCTATTTATTCTAACTATTTCTTCCACAATTCACTTCAGTTCTTTTGGGTGAGGACCGGAACAGTTCCGTGGAGGTTGGTGGCATGACATCTATTTTATTGCAGAAAACTTGAGGTGGATACATCGCTTACTGGTCTCTAAACAACTGGTCAATGTAAAGATGCTTGACCAATTGTTTTGCTATGGCGAAGGGGTAAAATTCATATTTCGTAGTTAATAAACAACACCACCTATTTCAATCTTCTAAATTTTACAAAAGGAAGAAAAAAAATTTTTTTGCAACCAAGAGCGTACATTTCTATTAAAAAATGAATTTCATTAAAAATATTGAAATCAAAACGAAAGTGACAAGGCAATCAAGATGGTGGTATTGAATGGAAAATGTTTTAACTTGGCTTAAAATGATTTTTTTCAAATATTCTCGAAGTTATCACCGAAAAAAACCAAATTATAACAGTGACAAAACATCAGTGTGAATGATAATTTCTTTAAAGAATTTTTTGATAGTAATTTAAATGGTCATAACACATAAGCATAATGTTTTTCCCCATGTAATCTATAAATATACAAGAGAAGTTCTCTCACTGACTCATCACCAAATCTCCCAAACCACTGGGACTAGAAACTTGAAATTTGGCAGGTGGTTGCTTCTTGGGTAGTAGGTGCTCAATAAGAAAGGAGTTTTCGAAATTTTAATTAGAACATGAATTAATTAAAAATTACCTTAAATGTTAATATTTTTCCATAATAACTTTGAAGCATATTACTGCACAAAATCCATTTTAACATCATCTTAAAGTTCAAAAAATTAGCTTTTCAATGATATCAATTTCTTTTCCATGCAACATTCTTCTTAATTTTAATTAATTTTTGAAAATGTTTTCAAACACAATTTCTAACAACGCTTTTATTGTTCTTAAATAAACGAATTTCTTCTTTCTTCTTTTACGAATACTTTCTAATTCTTTTGCTTTTAATATATTTCTGCATACTGATTAAGTGTAATGGATTATAGATCCCTTGAAGAATATAGTTAATTATAATATTTTATATAGAAGAATTTTTCACATTAAAACTATTAGACGGGGAAAAGTATTTTTATCCTGAATAATAAGGTACCAATAGTGCATTACTACGAGTACGAAGTTGTGAGCGTCAGCTAGTGAGTAATATTTGTACTATCAGGGTTCATCAGTAGGTTTTTATAGATGTATAAGCTACTTAGAAATATCATGAAAATCACAATATAAAATTTTCTGAACATCAATCACATGACTGCTTTTAATAATGTTGCAATGAAATTCATTAAATGCTGAAAATGATTCCAGTATAAAAAAACAACCAATACATTAAAATTATTTCATAAAATCCCTACTTGCAATGATAGAGATAAATGTCTATTTCTCAGGCATAAATGAAGAAAGAAAAGAATTAAATCCCTAAAAAATGAGATTAAGTGAATTATAAACAACATGTTATGGCCCTACCTGTGGTGGAACGAAATGATGTTAGAGCAGAAACAAATTTTTTGAATTCTTTATGAGGCGTGTTTGTATATCCTGAAAATTGAATTCCTGTTCCAAAATAGTTTGTTTGCTTTGAGCACAAAACTGCCGAGTCATTTCCTCAGATGCAGCGTTTGCTATGCATGTAATTGTTTGTAAATAAGTTCTAATCATATTGCTGAATAATTGTTGATCAGAAATATCAGTGAAAACTTATTGAATCTAAACTTATTTTAATTCATGATTATTCAAACGCCATGCAAGTATCTAATGTATTGCAATAAGGGGGATTTTTATAATTATTACCTTATCTATTATTTTGTATATATTTTATAATATTTTCTATAGTATATTTATTTATTTATATTATTATTATTCCAAAACATTTATTGTAACGCGGTAGTTTTGAAACTGATTCAATATAAGACTGGACAATCAGGAACAAGAATATTGTTCAAAATATAATAGAAACTCTATTGCATGTTAACGGCTGTATATTAATATGATACTATGAATTGTGTCATACATTCTTCGATATGTGCATTTTTTATTATTAAAATTATTCTCAATTATTTTATATTAATATAATTATTGCCTTATCTATTATTTTCTATAGATTTTAAAATATTTTCTACAGTATATTTATTTATATTATTATTTTTGAAACTAACATTATTACTTCTATTTATCTTTTTATTCTTCACTTTATAGCATCTGATCTTTCTCATCTTTAAAATGCATTACATTCACTAAACACAAACATAAACAAACGAAGGATATTATTACGTTAATTTCGAATATTAAACAAAGGGTCTTTAGATTTGGGTTTGGGTAAGACGTTCACTCCATTACTTCACAGTTATGACTAAATTTTTTACTGTTCGCGCCTGACCACCACAGGTGGCGCTGTTCTTAATCATATGCGCATTTGTCACAATTTCTTAATTAAATTTTTCAAGTATATATTCTTAGATTTGATATTTTTCTAAGTTGGTATTCTTTTTATTTTAGTTCTTTTGTATATTTTTTCGGTACTATTGGAAACTATTTTAGCCGGCGGGCCCGAAAGTCTGTCGTATCTGTCTGGTTTGTCTTGTCTGAACGGATTCCCACTCTATTGGTTGACAGTCATCCGATGTGGACTAGTCGGACTTCTTCTTCAAAGGTATCTAATTCATGAAGACAGTTCACTTGAATACACTTACTTTCTTAAACTATAATTTTCCTCTTTGATATCTATGAAGAAACAAAGTAAGACGGATATTTTAGGGAACGTTATGCAGCTTTTATACCTAGGTTTCAATGTGATGGTATTTCTTTAATTATATTTTTATACTGATGTTCATTAAATATTTTTGCAAAACTGCATGGCCTGGTTTTGTCTTCTCTTTGTAAAGTAAATGAATTTGTATCTTTTTCAGAGGCCTTCTATTTCATTTAAACTCGCTGTAATGCCAATCATCGAACCAACCCTTTTTGCTTTAAACCATTTTTTTGGTAGGAGGGGTCGACGTGGGCATCTAATCATCGAACCCACAAAACATTTTGGAGAACAGTATCAGTTTTTATAATAACTTTAAACTTAATACCACCCAGGGGCGGCTTGTGCATAGGGACTGCGGTACTGCAGCACCTCCAACTTTTTCCATTGTGTAAATTTATTTTATTTCGCATTTAATATTTAACTCTATCAACAATCTAACGCAATTTTACATTAAACGATTTAGATCTCCAAGTAAGCCGGTAGAAAAAACTGAGGCAGAAAAATAAATTCCCTATCTTAATTTTTCACTACCCGAAGATGATGCGCAAAGGAGAAAGTAACTTAAAGTAAAGGAGAACTGAGGATCGCTCCAGTACCGAATTCCGCCTGCGCGCATGCGTAGTTACAGAGTGCAGGCTTTTCCTTTCACTATTACGTTTTTAAGCTGAAGGGGAACTGACGAGTTCGGCAGCGACAGTTGAGCTAGAAACAGAGTTTCAAGCATTTTACCACAGCAGAATTTTTTTTCTCGACTTAAAACTTTAAAAATAAGTGAGAAAATGAAGGAAAATTAATGATAAACAAAAATTCATTCAAAATGTCTTTTTATAGTAATTCAATTTGAATGAAATTTCTTGCAATCCTATTTTTTCGATAATTTCTAGTTATAAGTGGTGATGAAATACATATGAGAAATTTTCCGCGATATGAGTGTTTTCAAAATTTCAGTTTAATAAATTTCGAGTTAAATTTTTTTTAATTAAAATTTTTGTGAAAATACTTATCTATTAGAAGAGAAAAAAAAGGTTGTAAGTTTATTCATTAAATATAAAAGTATTCAAAGTTGATGAAAAAAAGACACAAAATGTAAGTGGTATAACTGTGCATCATGAACAGTGAAGGATTAAAAGTTACAGCAACCCCCAAGATCACATAACACGCTACCTATAAAAAGTGTAGCAAACATACAGTCATTCATTTAGACAACATCACTACAAAACTTTGTATATAGTTTTAAATATTTCTTTACATTTGTACTTAAAGTTTGTTTTACATTTTAATTGTTATTAATTGCTTTAAATTGTTGTTTTCCTTAAACTAATAGTCAATCATTTTTTTATTCCTACAGGCTGAATTATATATTTATGGATATATCAAGACACAAATCTTATTGATGAAATAAAAATTCCCCAAAGCACATGGGACAAACTTGGAAGAATTTTGCGATTTTTCCTGAAATCTGGGGAGAAGATAAAAGCTTTGGAGCTTTAATATGTAGTGTTATGTAGAACGACATTTTCAGACATTTTATGAGGATTCTTGTAGATGCCAGGGTTTGATCAGTTACTACAACGAGATCGAAAGACATATGAGGGAAAGCTTTGACTCGCGGCAGCTGAGACACATTTTCTTCAATTCGTTAACTGTATTATTGTTATAACGTGACTATTAATCAATGATTACAGTTAATGTGCTAAACGCCGTCAACATGCCTCTTTATTTGCTATTCACATGTTTATATCGTCGAAATAGGGGAAGTTTTTAACTACTTTTTTGTTCTGTGTTTTGTTTGCAATAAATTTGTCTCCCATCTTTTTATCTTTTTAATTCACTTGCTTTGTTCAAATTATACTCTAAATTATTGAACGGATGAAAGATTTCGTGGAATAGTGTAATAAATCTGCCTCGTTACCAATATCCTAATGGATTACACGCAAAAAATATGTTCCATTTTTTTGATTAAAAATGGTCACGTTTCTATTTCTTCCTTCAAATCGTCAATTGATATCATATCACAGGTGCTTATAACAGGATAAATGTATGAATGCTCTTTTAGTAAAACGGACACAAAGGGGGAAAAATAGAAAAAGGAAAAACTGTGAAAAGTCATAAAGCAAAACGGAGGAACATTTAATCCTGGGTAACTGGAAAAACTAATCGATAGAATTATTTTCGCGAATTTAGAAAAATGGACAGCGAAGTATTGATTCTTTTCTTTTATTCCGGGATTAAACGCCATTCATTTTTAATATCAGATCCTCTAAAGTTCCCATTTTTGAAGTTAAAACCTGTGTTGTCTGTATAGGATGTAATTTTTTTTATCATTGTAAAATCGATTAATGTATTACAATTCTACATTCGCTTTGAAGATTTAGCTGAATGATTATATATTGGTTTTTGGTGAAACACTTTCCACATAGCTGTGGGAATTTTCATTATTTTCGAAAACGGAAACAATAGGGATATTTTTTAATGTGCTGGAAATGTTTCTTGTACGACACAAAAGTGTTTCAGTCAAGACAGTTGTTACAATTGCTTATTGTATTCAAATAAATTTAATAAAAACAAATTTTACCAACACGCTTTTATTAGTAGCTTAAAAGTTTATTTTTGTTGTTTTAGTTATTTTCTACAATTTAGTATTTAATTTGCAATTTATTATTACAAGTCTTATAGAATTTTGTAGTCAATTTTTTTCTGAAATTCACTACCGAGTGCAGTCACTCGTATGGGATCAAAATCCACTTAAACCTAGCAATTAATTGATAATCAAATTCTTAAAATATTATGTTGCGAACAAGAATATACAAATGTAAAAAATTTCAAAAATCTACCATATCAGGAAGTTAATGAAAAATCGAATACAAAATTCCTTTTTTACAAGCATGAAATAAGTACAATTACATAAAATGTCTGAGGAAGTCCTGTTGCTTCCGGACTGGTACAAATGATTAAGATTTTATATCCCACAAGGAAATGATCTGCCTGTCCTCTTCCTACACTGCAGATAATTTTAATTCTCTTTGTGATTATTAGATTAAGAGCTAATGAGAGAAAATAAGAATATGCTATTCGACGAGATGCCAGATCTTACTTTCCAGTGTCTTGAAAAGGTCTAAATCTGCGTCTTCGACATGAATCGGATGAAATCTGAAAACAACCTATTCAAACGGATTTGGAGAAATAGGGAAAATAACTCCCTTTTCAATAATTGAAGAGATGAATGGAAGAACATGTTAAGAAATATATTATATATAAATCTATTGAATAAATTATGATTTATATTAAATACATATATTTGAAAAAATTGAGATAATTGGGCGAAAGAACAAGTTGAATTCTAATTTAAACATAGGAAGTTCATTAAATCTGTAAAGTAAAAATTCTACGAGATGCTGTCTCTGAGAAACGGCCGCTGGGAATAAGGAGCGTAAACTTACTTACCTTCCTCAACTGTGACTAAAGTAGCTCTTTGTGACTCTGAGATTATGTGACTGGAGTAGCTCTTTGTAACTCTCAGTTTATGTGTCTGATGTGATCGATAATGTGTACACGGTATATTTTTGTACTAAATCGATAACGATCTACAACTTTGTAATTGACATTTTTCCACTATTTTGTACCGTTTTCGAGATAGAAACACTAACTCCGAAGTTTTCCACCAGGTGGCGTTGTAAGTGGTCCCATCGCATAGCCACTTTTTATTATACCTAAACAATACTTTCGTGACTATAACTGCCGTCCTTCTGATGTTAAGAGGGGGTGGCCCTTATTTAAGTGGGAATTCTGTATATCCATATTTTGTCTGAATATTTGGTAGAATACTTGAATTTCATACATTGCCGGTAAACATATTAAGTTAGAAATGCTAAATCTAACCAGCGGGATTCTTATTCCCTAGACTTCTCGTATACAGTGCGTTTTGTTTGAGAATCATAGTATAGTGAAAAGAATCGAGTTTATTCATGTCTGTCTTATTTACATAACCGGAACGAGCTAAAAGAATGGAATTTTGCACGTAATCTTCCACAAATTACAGATTTGTATAAAATTTTGGATGAAATCTTCCACAAATTTGGACGAATCCGAATTCTTCCCTTTCACCGATTGGAATCAAATTTTGTCACAGATTCACAATTTTGGTGTGAAGAACATATACCAAAATTCTTTAACCCTTAATTGGAGGTGCTAGGGTACAGAGTACGCCCTTGAGTTTTTTTTTTTTTTGCTGCGAATTTTCGACAGTTCCTTCCTGAGCTTTCTACCCCTCTCTAACCCAGAGGTTCCCAACCTGTGGTACGCGTACCCTTGGGGTACGCGAAGGATTATTTGGGGGTAAGCGAAATCAAAGTTGGTAATGGCGGAAATAAGAAAGCATAAGGAATTAAAAGAGTTGCTGAATTTTGTTTCCCCAAGTTAATACTAGCCATTTAATAACTATACCACTTGAAAAGTTGATTATTACAGAGTGCAATTTTTACCCATCCTTATAAGGTAATGCGAGATCATTACAGTTCTGATTTTATTTGTTTTGGCGTTGAACTAATACTATTGGAAAAATGCAATAAAATGTAAAATTAAAAATAATTTCTGCAAATGTTATTAATTCGAGTCATTTCATTTTTAAGCCAACCTTAATATTATTGATAAAAACTTCTTTGCATAGACGGATGATTGAGGGGCGGGGGATATGCTAGTAGGTGGTACGCGGAAACAAAGATTTGTCAAGGGGTACGCTATTGAATAAAAGTTTGGAACCCCTGCTCTAACCTCGAGTTCAATGCGTCTAGCTGATTTGTTCAGTGTCACTTCCGCCTTCTAATTTAAGTATTTTTTGAGCTCGCGTCACGTCGGCGAACACAATACGCCAGAAAGTTGTGCAAGGACACGACGGACACACTTAGAAAAACTGATAAGTTAGTTAGAGTGAGAGGATTTTTCGACTCTTTCAATGAAAACTGCCAGAAATTTTATATATCTGGTGACCAACTCACGATCGACGAAAATTTGGAACTCTTCCGCGAGAGATGCTCATTTTCTCAACATATGCCAAAAAAAAATTCTTCTTTTTCTACTTTTTCTGCCATTCTTTTTCTCCATTTCTTCCCTGAACTGATTTAAGTAATTTAAGTGTTACCTATTAACTACCAATTTTTCTTAGTTTAGTTTTATCTAAGAAAAAGGCGTAGAAATATGAAGAAGAGGGAGGAAGAAACGACATGGCGTACTCTATAATCCGCCCCTCCTATGAAAGGTTAACTAGCTTGTTATGTTTTTTTCTATTTATCGCGTTCGCAT
The DNA here is from genome assembly GCA_013235015.1 of Araneus ventricosus. NCBI lineage: Eukaryota > Metazoa > Arthropoda > Arachnida > Araneae > Araneidae > Araneus > Araneus ventricosus. The sequence goes on from BGPR01000217.1 coordinate 650,947, forward strand.
GCGTATAAATAGACAGATCGACAGACAGTCCACCCCTTCGTGAATTCAGTCCAAATTTGGACTTTTTAGTAATAACACCATATGCCGAGTTTCATCTATTCAGTTCATTGCCTTTTTCAGTTATCATGTTCACATGGATATGAGCCACCGACAGACAGACAGAATTCCCTCCGACAGATTTTCTACAAAATTTTATACAAATCTCTAAATTTGGTGCAAAGATTAGGTACAAATTTCATTCGTCTAGCTCATTCCATTTACGAGCTATTGCATTCACAGTTCGAGAGGAATCTATACATTTAAAATAATTTGGCAATACCATGAGACAGCCCCCAGCCTCAACCACCGGGCCGATTTCGACAATTTTTATTTCATACGAATGCTTATGACGACTAGATATGCCGTCAGTGGTCGCCTGCCCCACACTATCCACCATTTGTCTAGAGAAATAGAAAAAGGAATACTCCGCTGTACATTCTCGTATGGGGAAAAACATTCAGACAGTCCCCTAACCCCAACCGCCCTACCGATTTCGACAATTTTTGTTTCAAATGAATGCGACGTTTAGATATGCCATCAATGGTCGCGAGGTTCGAGATACATCGAAAAATAAAGTTTCGGCAGAGTCCCTTAGCCTCTACAACCTCCAATTCACCAATTTATTTCACAAAATTGCCGGCCTACCCACAGGCCATTAATATTACAGGCAGACAGGTGGTGATCGAAGGCAGCCAGCTAGTACTTCCAAAAATAGGCTAAAGGAGGTCAAAGCGTCAACATTCATGAAAATCATAGAGTTCTAATTTTTAAACGATTACGATACTTTCTTTGCATACTTTGAAGTGTACCAGAAAAAAAAAAAAAAAAAAAAAAAAAAAAAAGAATTCTGTCCTAGACATTTTTCAGATTGGCATAAAATCTACAGGATACCGACTTGGAAATTCTCAAGTTAAATCTCAATAAAGATACATTTCTATTCTCATTTTGAAATTCGTATTTCTGTAGAAAAAAATTTAGTCATTTCATCTCGTGCTGTCATCTGGTGTCAAATAATCGAAATATTATTTATTGTGTCTTAAGAATGATAGTTAATATACCTTAGTTTCTTTTTTGTAAAATACTCACAGAGATATAAAGCGAATATGTTTCTTGTCGGAGAGATAGCTTCTCATTAATATTATATTAAACAGACAGGGATGACTTATTAGCAAAAAATATAAACGAACAGTTCTTTGTAAAATGTTTTCAAGAAATTGGGATATGTCTTATCAACAGAAAAATATGAACGAACAGTTCTTTGTAAAATAGAGTAATAAAGTATTGGGATGTCTTATTATCAAAACATATGAACGAATATTTATTTGTAAAATGGTTCCAAGAGTAATTAAATATTACTTCAATTTAAGAACATATTTTTTATATTTTAAAGTTGTTGCGACTCTATGAAGGCCGCAATAATGGACTATAGGCTTATCCAGTATTTGAAAAGTTTTGGTTGTCTCAATCAACTTGAAATGAATTCGGTAATTTTCTCCCCTTGAGTTTCTCATATGATTCTGCAAATAAATGTAACTTATAATGAGCTTTTAAAAATGATTATGTCTAAGTGTTATACAACAAAATATTCTCTATTGCCATCAATAAAAATCCCATAAAATATCCAAAACTACCTTTTCTCTAACCATTTCCCTCTGTAATTAATTGATTTTGTTACTGCGATGTTTTTTAGGTATACATGTGGAAGTTATTATCCGAAGAAAATTATATTTACGCCATTTAAAAATTTTGAAAGTAAATATCTAATAAAAGCTATCACTTTGATAGTCAAGTTATTTTGCTCCGATTTCTCAATTTTTTTTAAACATTTATCTTTAGTTTTACAAGGTTCTGCAATTCTTATAAAAATTATAGAGAAACTTCATAAAATTATAGAAAACTTTATAAAATTATACAAAAACGTAAACAAAAACAAAAGTAATAAATTTTATAAAAATAGTTTTTAAAACAAAGTATTATTAGTGTTCAAAAAGTAAAATTTTTAATTATTTCGTAATTTCTAGTCTTTAATTTATTATTCATTACTTGAATCTTGAAATAAATTTTTCTCAAAGTCACTACCAGGTGGCACCATCCTAATGGAAACAAAATTTAATACAATTAATCGATTAACTGCTAGTTAAGTTCTGAAAATATTAAAATAGTATATTGCCATTGAGAAAACATAAATGTAAAATATTTTAGCAAATCAGGAAAAATCGATTAAAAAATTCCACTTTTACAAACACGAAAGAAATCAAGTTAAATAAAAGTGAATGAAAATTGACGTGAATGATCGCCGAAAAATATAAATAATTAAAAGGTTTCCGAATGCAGGACCATTTTTCGTTATTAAGCTTTTGGCACTGTACTGTACGGATATAATGATTATTTTCAGGACTTATATAGCGCAAAAATATTGTATAATATCTTATTTATTTTATTTAAACCCCAACAGAACTACCAACCTACATGATATTCCGTTCGTTAAAACGCGTCGAAGTCGACTTATTTAAATTTTTTTTGAAAAATATATAAAATCGTTATTTTGTTTAAAAAAAAATATGATTGGTGAATAAGCCTGCGGGAAGGACTCTCGATAACATTAATAAAACACAGAGAATAAATTTTCGAGCAGGATTTAGGGTAAGAGAATAGAATTTAGGTATAGCATTAATTCAGAACTAACTAATGCATGCTAATATTTTCTGAAACATACTAGCAATTAAAAATAACAGTTTATAATTCGGTTCACAATTACATAAATAGCAAGGAACATAGAATAGAATATGAAACAGAATTTAGGACTAAGTTGAATTGAATTTAGATAAATCACATATCTTATCTACCTACTTTGTTTGAAAAATTCAAGAGATTGAAGAATGTTGTTTCCAGCAGGATGGAGCACCTCTACATCACTGACCTGAGGGTCTATCTTGATGGAATTCTCATAAATAGAAGATTAGAATGAAGAGGTAACATTGCCCAGTTGTCATCCGATCATCGGGTCATCAGTTCTCACTCCGATAGGTTTATTTTTGTGAAGTTGCATGAAACATAATGTTTATAGCTCAAGATCAACTATAATCAATGAATTCAGGATGGATAATTACTTTTCTATGGTAGAAAAGTCATATTTGGCCATACTGCTCCAAACACATGATTAAAATAGTGGTTACATGTAATTAAAACACACTTTGAAAAAAAAAACATGAACTTCTAAGCAATAAAATCAATGCATTTCTTTGAATTGTTGGTCACCTTAAATGTCAATGGTGTAAAAATATTAAAAGTTAAATCAATTCAACGGAAAATATTATCTCTAAAATAGTACTAATAATGCCATCTGTGTTTGCTCAATCCTTACAAGTTTTCAACGAGCTGAGAGCATCTATTGAAAGAGAAATGCTGTTAAAACCAATTAACATACTAACTTCCTTTTGCAATCCCATCAGTAGGTTTCTATCAGTTGTATTTGGATTGTAGCAATCAATAATTCGAGTACTTCAGAAAGCTGATAAAATTCTACATTTATATAAATTAATTAGAGCTATGAAACTTTGATATATGTCATTATTTATTTAGTTATATCTATTCAAAATGTGTATGCCTTTCTGGAGGCACCTTGTACGAAACTAAACTCTGTCCATTTTCTGCATTATAATCGTTTGCTCCCACTTCAACTTCTATGCCACTTCAACAACACTGCAAGTGGTCAGATAATCGAATAGAAGATTTTTGTGCAAGGTATTTAATCAGTGGATCCATCCACAATCGCCCAAAATGAAATACTATATCTAAATCTCTCTTTTGTTATTTGCTCTCCTCAGAGAGATCTGACCATTGCCCATTTCTCCCTGAAGCCTGCACATCAGGTAGATCCTATCTTGAGGACTTAGAGAGGTTTCAGTTGTCATCTATACAAGAAGATACTCTTTATTCTTACTTGTCAGGATGTGACTCTGAAAGAAGCGGAAAGGACATCGGTTTTCAGGACATTACATAAGGAATCCGACATAGGTGAATGAGGAATTTTTATAACATGATAATGTTTTTAAGTGGCATACTATCTGCAACTTGCGTGATAAAAAGAATCTTTCAAAGCTTTCTACAGGCAGACAGTTGGACCTAGACTACTAAGCTCACTAAGAAAGGGGTTTTCAAAATTTTAATTATACTGCACGGGCTATCTCGAATAATGCGTCATTCTCTGGTGGAGAGAAGTGAGGTCACGCGACACATGCCCAACGTTCTCTCCTAAATAAATATGGAGAAAAAAGAGCGATTCAAATATTCCGTTCGTTAAAACGCGTCGAAATCGACTTATTTTAATTTTTTTTTGAAAAATATATAAAATCGTTATTTTTCGCTTAATAAAAAATTAATAAATAAAAAATATATATAAATATACCGTATTCCATAAAAACGGTATTTTTATTAAGCTTAAATATTTACTAATTTTTAAATAAGCTATTTTATATTCTAATATCAACTAAAATATTCATTATGAAATATGCATGAAACCTTTTCCAAATTTAGAATATTTGTTTGCTTTTTCTGAGGTGTATATTTTTTTCCAAACACAAAATTAATAAACTGCCATACTAATAAAAACATGTAAAAAATTATTTAGATCTCAATTTGATTTGTAACTTAGCTTCAATATACACAAGGTTTCTTAAACATAATTAACACAGTAATGCGTGTACGTAAAAATATTCAGATTCAACTGGAAATTTATACTTTCAAAAAGTGGTAATATATTTTTAAAATACTTTTCAGAACCAGTATTAAAATTGAAGGTGAGAAACACCAGCATAGCAAAAAAGTTAAAATTAAATACTTATTTTAGGAAAGTCTGAAAATCTTACCAATGCTCATATGGCTTCTACATCCCAAAATAATAATTAAAATGTTGTTTATTTCTGAAATCCCAATCAGAAACATAATAATTAATTGTGCCAGTACAACATTTAAAAATTTTATAATTTATTATGTTGTGATTTCTAGAAAAAAAAATCGAAGTCACTGTCATTGGAAATAACAATATGCAATTAACTTTAACTAGAAAAAAATTAACAAAATTAAAGAAAAGCAACATAAGCGAATGCAAAGGCATTTCCTTCTGCAGCAAAACAGAGAAGAATGATCAAGTATTCTTTTCCTGGCGCAAACTGACGCCAATAAACCTCAGACATTCGTCGGATTCCTCCTATTCGGAATGGATCTTCCCTAACGTAACGAGTTTCTACGGCGACCGCCACAAACTAGAGAACTTGGCGGGGAGAGTTCTCGTGGCGGACAGATACTAATGGCTTTTCTTAAAGATACTAGTGACTTCTCGTATATATATATATATATATATATATATATATATATATACCATTCTCATAGAAAGTCTCTTGTTTATCGCTAAAAAACTGTCGACGGGTCTGTTTGTAGTCCTCTAGAGAATTCAATTTTTTTCCTTTAGTGAAGTTGCAAAGAACGGAAAAGATGGTAGTCCCAAGGACCAAGTTAGGACTAAATGGAGGGTGAGGCAAGACATTCCAACAATTTCCACAGGATGGCCAAATGCACATGCGATCTAGCGTTGGTGAAAGTCCGATCCTTTAAGATCAGTAAATTCTGGAATAACCTATTTTAAATACTGAATCAATTTATTACTAAACTTTATTTAAATTTATCATAATAAAGGAAGAATCAAATGAATTTTAAAGATAGTTAATTATTATTATTAAAAAGTTATGATTGCTATTTTGAATTAAAATGAAATAAGATTGAAAATTATAAAAAAGTAGGGGAAAACTTTTCTGATTTCAGAAAATAAATGTATCAGTCATCTTTATAAAATCTGATATTTTATTAATATTAGAAGAACAAAATGTAAAGAATGTTACTTAAATAAAATTGACCAATTTATGGTTTTAAGTTATACAGATCAATTTGTCATTTCACTAAAAGCTTATATTTTTCATTCCATAAATTTTAGCAGCTTCAAGGAAGGTATAAAAACTGAGCCTCCATCTTTTTCGCAATTTGATATCCGCCTTTTATGTTATTGAAACTTAATTTAAAGCATTTATATTTAAATGACCAAAATTGGCAAATAATTTTCTTCCAGTATTTTCTTCAAGTAATTTGAGACAAAGCTTACTTACATTACATTACACCACCTGCATCCCTGTGTTTAGAGCCATTTGGCTCCTTTAATAAAGCTTACTGTAAAAAAATTAATGTATGCAATTTTTTTCCATTCCTCTTCCACAGCTTTCCATCCTCCATTAATAGTTTTATATCTACGATTGTTCATTGCTCTTTTCATTAAAACAAAAGCGCAAAAGTCCATGTACTGAACGCTCACCAAAGAATTCCACCTCAAGAAGTCAGCAGAGCAAAATAAGAAGATATGATTTAAAAATTTAATGCATAATAAAATGGCAATAAATGAATTGATGAAAGCATATACTATTAATAATAGCATTTGTGATTCACTAGAGAGTGAAATTGCTTTTAATGCCCCTTTTGTACACTCTGGAGGCTCCTCTTTTTAAATATTTTGAATATTTTTACTATTGGCTCCAGATCTGGTGATTAAAATCAAACAAAATTGAATTAATTTATGGTTCTCTTTAAGTGTACTATCGATTCAGTGGAGTATTTGGTTGGTTTTTCCCTCTTGTGTGTTTTTTTTGGTTTACTTAATTTATTTTTGTTGTTGCTCCTTTTTTACAGTGTTTTTAACGTTCTGTGCTATGTTTGTGATGCTTTTGCGTATGTCGTGCCACATTGACTTTTTTGTATTTCTTTCATATTTTCCCACCGGTCTGCTAAAGGCCTTACACCTTTTCTGGTAGGACGGACAGGTGTAGGTTTTAAATAAAAAAAAGTCTGATGATTTAGCAGGAGCATGAGTTAAATGTACTGGATTAATATCAGTTTCCTGTTTCATTTTCTCCAGGAATTGAATAGTATATTTAGACCTACTGTTGCTTACTTTGTCTCGACGAAGTTCTAATACTTGATGAATGCTTAAGAAAAAAATGGCATTCCTATATTAAATATAGTCAATCAAATAATATTTGATAATATAAAGAATTCTTTTTAAGACCTTTGTTAACTTTTCTAATTTTTATTTTTTATTATTTGCCAAACCGGCAAGAGCCATAAATCATCCTTAACTAAAAGTTCTTTTTTTAAAAACTAATTGAATTAAGTTTGAAAATTTTCTTCTTCCACTTTAAGACAATAAATAATTATTTCTTTTTTCACAGTCGTTTAAATAAATACAAATTTTATCGAGTGTTGCAACATTTTTCTATTTTTGAGCAGATATATACTTCTCATACAAAATTCTGCATCGAATTCTACATTTGGCCCACATGTCTAAGAGAAAGACGACTAAAACTTCATATTTTGGTTTTTTTAAGGATTCACATCAATATTTATTAATTTTATTACTCTTGAAATTGAGAGTTTGTTTGTTTGTAGATTTTATTTTATAACTAAAGATATCACTTCAGAAATATCCGCAAAAGTTTTCTTCTTTTTAGGTATGTTTTTAGAATTTTTCTCTTGTTGCCAATATTTACGTATTTTCCGTTTGTTAATAACAGCTCTACTTGTGCGGTTTTTAGATATACTGATTCCATGGCCTTTAAAACGTTCTTCATTAATGGAATCGAAATATTTATTGTCGGTTAAAACGAAAGCATAGCCTTCTATCCCCAGTTTATTTATAACCGACATTTTCTAATAAGGAAAATCTTTTTAAAATCCGATTATAATTACGAGCGAATAATTAATGACGAATCTTAGCAAATAATTAATTTAAAAAATAGAGCTGTTTTAAAGCAAGCGAATCCTGGTGTCCACCATTAAAAAATGTGCGAACAACTTCTGTTTTCATCATTGTAATGGTTTAGATTGCATGAGTAACTTTCTTAAGTGGGAGCAGACAAGAAAGTTTAATGGAAAAATTGATTGCGTTTTCAGATGACACGTATCACTTTTCGAATTCAGGTATGAAGAAAGGTTTGATATGTGTAAAATTTTAATAAGAATGATAGGTTTAACTTGCAAACTAACTTAAACCTAGAATATACTGCTTAAAAATAGATCAGTAATAATCACTTGATGTAAAATAGTATTTACTGTGCTATATTAAAAATATAATAATGACTGCCTAGTTTTAAATTTCATTTAATGAGGAAAATTTTTAATGAAAGAAAAATGATTTTGCGTAAAGAGGCAATTTGATCTTTGTTGGAGATTTTGTTTTTATTTGTTTGAATAAAAGTCGTTATTGTAATTATCTTAAGGATTGAATATCTACAAAGACAAAATAAACAATAATAGAAGCAATTTATTTGGTGTGAGCAAATTCTGCATCATTCAGGAAAAATTGCGAAGTACAAAGAAATAAATACGAAATAAGGGAAGATTTAATTATGTAAGAGTTAAAAATACAATAATAATAACAAACAACGAGGAGGAATGCGAATCAAGTGGATGACGTCATCAGAGGTCATTCATCCATGCAGATTCAAAAACAGAATTGGTTTTCTGTGTTTTTCCTCTACAGAAAACCTATTCTGTTTTTGAATCTGCATGGATGAATGACCTCTGATGACGTCATCCACTTGATTCGTATTCCTCCTCGTTGTTTGTTATTATTTTTGTATTTTTAACTCTTTCTCAATTACATCATCCCTTATTTCGTATTTATGATTATCTTAAGGTATGTATCTTCTCTGAGGAAAAGATGTATGTACTGGCATTTTTCGAAATTTCAGAATTTTAATACAGTGGACCTCGTACGGGGGATACGTTCCGCGTAATAACAAATCGCGTTATACGGGACATGCATTATCTGATGAATTTATGCAAGTAAAAACATGCATCTAAATTGTAACTGCGTGTATTGCTTGTGCGAGGTTACTTTTTAAAAAACTGTCACTTCACTGTTCATATTAAACATCAAGAAAGTATAAACATTTATTTTTTCTAAACAAAAATCGAAACCTATGTGAAAATATTAAATTTATCTTACGCATAATACGGGACTGTTTATCGTGCTGTATGAGCACTTGTTGCAATTTTTTCGTCGCTTTATACGAATTCATGCTATAAGGGAACCCACTGAAGTTTCTCTTTGTATACGAGAAAGTAAAAACGACTAGTTACAAAGTGCCCTTGCAGAAACTTTCTCAAGACAAGCAATTTCTGAATGAAAATGAATGTTCTAAAATTCAGTTCAGTTGTGAGCTCCCAATGACAATACAATATATTTTAATGTATTTATTACCTATCTATTAATTGTTTAATTTTGATCCCATTTTGAGGAAACTGTTGGCAAGATTACATAATGGTTATAATGAATTGTGAAATATATTAAAGAATAAAAAGTAGAAAAATAAAAATAAATTAAAAGAAACCCGAGATTTTATTAGCGTACGTAAAAGCAGAAGATAATATTTAAAAAACATCCGGAGGTCCAAGAAAAATATTAAAGGCACGAAGCGTTGAAAACACTACAATAAGGAAATTAAGACACAATGTATAGTGTAATAAAGAAATTCTTAAGTATTCTCTAAAAATGAAAATATATTATGAATATGATTGAAGTTCCAATTTACTTAGGGTATTTATAAGTATCCCGAAAAAAAAAATGGAATTTCTTCTTTCTATCTATGAACAAGACAACTTATAAACGGAACTAGTTGGATCAATGGAATTCGGTATGTAGTCATACAAATCAAAATTATTGATGTGTAGGAAATATTGAACGGAATGCATCATAGTGAAATCTGTATGTCGTTCCACTTGCATTTTAACACGATATTTAGGATGCAATTACGAGGGGCAGTCAAAAGTTAGTTTTCTCGAGCTGCATTGCTCGAGAAAACAAAACAGGGATGAAATTTTACAATAATGTTATATGCACACTAAGTACCGCACAAAAGCTACTTTTCGATGTAATCTCTTCCTTTATTTAAACACTTGCCGAGGCACAAGTTTTTCTATGTCTCCTGCGAAGAATTTCCGTCCAACGTCAATAACCAATATGTTGGGTTCCAGCTGTTGGGTTAAGCACACACTTTACTGAATTCAAGATGCTTGACAGTAATCTTATGCATACTTCCATGTGAAATATCCAGTTAATTTGCGATTTCGTCTACTGCCACGTTTGCAAGAATTGTTTTTTACTGTCTGTTTGCAAGAATGCCTTCATTCACGCGAACAGCGATCTCAGAATGTGTCGCAGTTGATGGTCTTCCCTCGAGCTCAGCGTCGTCAATTTTTGTCCGTCCGTTTTCAAACATTTTGCACCACTTCGCGATAGCTTGATGTGACATTGCATTTTCACCATACAATTCATGCAACTGCCGATAAATTTCAATGCAGTTACACCTTTTCGTCCAGAAAAAAAGGAATCACACTGCACGCATTTTCAAATTGGACGCCACTTGCAGCTGTCGAGACATGTTTACGACTGATTATCAGACAAACTAAAATTGCCACGTGAAAGCTGCTACGTCACACGATACAGATAAATGTCTGATGTGTTGCCACAAGGTTTAATCAAAAGAACCTTTCACAGGAAATTTTTACGACGGAGTGAAACTAACTTTTTGACTGACTTCACAGTTGAAATTTGGCATATGGTTTTATCAGAACAGTGGCATAGCAAGGGTAGGTGGCGCCCGGGGCATAGTAAGATTTTTCCCAATCGTTATTACTGGCTTGGCAATAATAAATGGGGCTCAGAGCATGGTATTTCCCCCCTTCATCGTATTTTCTTTTAATAAGTGCCATAAACGCGCTAATGATTATCTCCATGATGCCTAGCCACCCTATCTTCACGCCACTGGATCATCAGAGATGTATCAAGTTTAAGACCCCGTCGGTGAACAGGAAGAGGCCGAAAATTACTTGGATCTCTTCACTCACTATACGACAAAGCGAAACGTAGGGCGCGCCTAGTTGTGTAATAATGCGAGAAAGCTGTGGGGAGAAAACTTGTGGTGGATAATTTTCTAGCTTTGTACCATTCTCCAAAATGCGCTCTTTCATTTTTTAAATTCTTAAAAAGGATTACATTTCTTAATTTTAAATCAATGAAATTTGATGTTTAGTCAGAAAAATCAAAATTATTAATCTGTAAGAAATGCTTTAAGAAATGAACCGTAGTGAAGTCTATATATCCGTCAGCATGGATTTAAACACGATATTTAAGACGAAGTTAGATACACAGTTGCATTTCTTATATTGTTACGAAGTTGTTGTTTTCCTGACATGCTAGTCTCAGGACAAGAAAGAGAGTTTAACAGAGGTTTTACTGGGAGTCAAGCCAATGAACTCCGATATTGGCGACAAACTTGGCGATCATTTTGGCTTCAAACTTGGCGACTTCGGCGACAAAAGGAATTTTCAAGAAAATTCATGAATTGTAGTCTTATCTCTACTAGGAGCGGGAAATATCAAGAACATTCTAGAGATTACCATGTGACGTCACTTCCTCTTGGAAAAAGTATAAAAGCAAGCTCTGACACCAAGAATGAATCAGTTGGAGTTCGGTCAGCAGTGAAGCTGGTCAACTGGGACTTTGAACGTTGTAGGAAGTGCTGTGACTGCTATTTATTAGTGATCTGCTGCATGTTTAAGCAATTAATTTATGAAAGTGACTACTACTGCTACTAGTGAGTGCTACTTTCTGTTTTTTCTGGAATATTTGTAAAATAAAAAGTCATTTATTTTTTTATCATCCTGCTTGTTAATTTGCATTCACATACATCCAACATAAGAATTTGGTAACAATATGGTTTTATCATTAGAGTTGTTGATGTGTATCAGTTTTAGGACTCGATCAGTCAACAGGAAGATGTCGAAAAGGTACACTCGATCTCTTCAATCAATATACGACATAGCTAAACATGGAAAGCGCCTTATTGTGTAAAAATACACGGAAGTCGAGGGGAGAAAACTCCCGGCTGTAAATTTTGTAATTTTGTACCATTCCCCTAAGCGCACTCTTTCATTCTTAGAATTCCCAAAAAAGATTATATTTCTTAATACATAATAGAAATAAATTTTAAATTGTAGAGAAGGATGTTGAGAGAGTAGCGAACTTTAAACGAAGCATACCTAAAATGTATAAGGAACGTATATAAGCATACCTTATATACGTTCCACGAAAACGAATTTACTGCCCACGTTCCTCTATAGCCTTCTTGTCCTTTACCTTTGCTTTTACCCACACAAATATTCTGGCAGTGTAAGTCTGGGAAAAAAAACGCCATATAATTTTTTCTCGTCTTCCGTGGTGTAGAATTTCTGAGAGAAAAATGTCTGTGTTCTTCTGTTATTTGAAACTATCCGACTTCGTCGTAAATCTTCAACAGTAGAATTCCCTAGGAACAGAATATTTCCCTTACTTTTTTCCCTACAAAGAGCTGTATTTTCCCTACGTTCAATCTTGTCAATAACAGGGTTTTCAAAACTTATTTCTTTGAATACCTCAATAGTGTGAAATGAATGAAATTATGAAAGAAAAGTTAAAAAATAATATTTTATTGATTCACATTTATATTATCACATAATTTTAATTGCATGTCAGTTGGTGTGTAATTTTAAGTAGTTACAACTTTGTAAGTACAGTAACAGTCATACAATAGTGTACAGAAACTGACGCTCACTGTCGATTACAATATACCCATTGGAGTGTATCTTGAGACGAATTAGATGCTTTTAATTCTTTACTTTATTCCCTAAAAGCTTTTATTTATAAAGGTATTCTAATAGAGAATTTGTGGTGCACAACTTGAGGCTTAATATGCTTTCACGAAACAATGGCTCGCGAACGATTCAAAGAAATAATGAAACATCTACGGTTTGATCTGAAGTCAACAAGATCCAAAAATTTCGGAGAGACCAATTTTCTCTAGTGTCAGAGATTTGGAACACGTTTATTGAAAATTGTTTACTTTGTTATAAAGCAGGTGGAAATATAACTGTAGATGAGAAGATATTACCAAGTACAGCAAGTTGCCCATTTACACAATATATGCCTCAAAACCGGATAAATTCGGGATTAAATTTTGGCTAGCAGCTGATGTTCGGTCAGAATATTTGTTGAATGACTTTTAATATTTAAGGAGAAATGAAAGTAGACCCATTGAAGAAACTGTTGGAAAACATGCATTATGGCTCTTGGCAGAGCCATTTCATAATGCTAGAAGGAACATTACAGTTGACAATTTTTCACATCGTTACAATTAGATAAAACATTACGAAGTAAAGGATTTAGCCTCGTTGGCACTGTGAAAAGAACAAGGAAAAAAGTGTCTGAATCAATCATGCTCAAAAATGGAGAACTGTATTCAAGCAAAGTTCTCAAGCACGATAATATTAATCTGACAGAATACCAAGGAAAGAAAAACAAAAATATTCTATTGCCAAGTACTCTATATCCTATACTCGAAGTTGAATGTAATGAAAAGAAGACGTCTGAGGTAATTAAATTTCATAACTCGACTAAATACGGCGTTGATGTACTTGATCAGATGGCAAAAAAGTATTCAACTAAATTCGTTTCCCGAAGATGGTCGGTACAAATTTTTTAACGTAGGACTACGTTCCTCCCATTGGAGTCTCAGGAAGGAATTTGATTCACACGCCGAAACGTCACAAAAACGTTTTATGGGAGATCCTTTATATCTCGGTAACTACATATGTTAAAAACATAACTAATGTCTAATTTTAAAGATAAAGGGTAGCAACAGAAGCTACAAAAAAATTTGAAATTCGGAATTGTAGTTCAGAGACTACTGAGTAGAAAAGTTGGGCAAAAATACGCATAAATTGGTGACGTCACCGCATGAGGTGCGAGCGCACAATTGCTGATACTCTCGCTTGCCACGTTTTCCCCAGCGAGATTTCGTGATTAAGTTGAAAATTTTGTTTCGAGAAACAAAAGAGAATTGAGATCAGAGCCGTACCGAGGGGGCGGGGAGATTGGCCCCAGCCAATGGCGCAGGCAGAACGGGGGCGCAAAAATGACTATTTAAAAAACTAAGAGCTAGATTGATACGATCTGCTCCGGTCTGGTCACGGGTACGAGGGTAAGAGACGGCGTTCTGTTCTGTGTAAATAAAAAAGAATTTGAGAATAAGTCTTCAGTGGCTCACTAAACATTACGAGAGCGGATAGTTGTTTTGTCCAGCGGTCAAGTTGCCAGTTTGTCCGGTTGTGACCCCCTTACAGAGAGAGAGAGAAACGGCCTGTGCCTTTTCTTGAAACAAAATAGCAAGTATTGTTTAGCAACGGATTCCGAAAGCCTCCGCACTTCTGCGCATGCGCCGGGTGGAGTTATTTTCCTCAAAGTAGTGGAAAAGTGAAGAATGTAAGAGGAGATGCTTACATTTTACTTAGCGTGATCTAACAAAGAACTCCGGAAATGCGCTCATATGACTCATTGCCTAGCATCCCTTTCCGGTGTAAAATCGTCCAAAAGTGCTAGTTTTGGAACCCGTTGCTAAACAGTAGCTTCATGTTGCAAACTGGGGGTGCGGCAATGAGCACTTTGAGTTTCTTGCTGCCGCAGGAAAAAAGAGTCCCTCCAGCAAGGCGAAAAGGGTCCTTCTTTGACCATGGGTTGGTTCTTTCCTAGAGATGGCAAAACAACATGCTTTTTCTTCTTTTTTGCATCTTATTTTACAGCCGTAAAATAGATGGACAAGGGAACTCGCCTGCCTTAAGAATCTTCTTCGAACCTCTAAGACGCCGATAAGAAAGGAGGGAGGGCAAAAAATGCACGTAATTTGGCTATTAAAAGCTCAAAGGAAAAGGGGAATCGCGCTTTTTCTTAGAGTTTTGTGTTTCAGGGTGGGAAGGTCTTATTTTATCTTGTTTACTATATTGTAGGAAGGATAAAGGAGCCTCGTCCTTCTTGGACGAGTGGTCATTTGATACTTTTTTAGTGGCAAATAATACGAAGGAAATGTTGTATTTCTGTTTTTGTTTCATCAGAGAGTGGACGCATAAAGAAATAGTTGGACAATTTCATTCTTTTCTGAGGAGGTAAATTAGTTTTAAAGAGGTGAGCTCAAATTATTTCTGTATTTTTAAATTGCTTTTGTTGTATTAAATACTAGCCGCCTTCTACTGCCAGTTGATTCACCCATTTTATTAATTATATATTATTTATGCCAACCAATTTTAAAAACCTCAACTTATTTAATTTTTCGCAAGCTAATTTGAACTAAATTTTAAGGCAATATGTTTTGCATTTAATAAAATTAATGACTTTGATCTTTGCATTCAATTGTTAAAAAAGTCTTAGGCAGAATGGCTTTTTAATATCATTAAATTCAATGAAAATTAATTTTTATTTCGATCCTGTATAACATTAGCACAGCTTCCCATCTGGATATTTTGAAAGTTATTTTAAAGTATGGATAATGAAATGCTTATACCAACATCAAAATAGCATTGTGGATATTTATGACAATGCCTGTGAGTGTTGCATCTTGTGAACGCAATTTCAGCAAATTAAAATTAATTAAAAACTACTTAAGGTCGAGTATGGGTGAAAGTAGACTGTCAAATTTAGCATTGTCAATAGAATACGAAAAGGCATCAAACTAGACTTCAATGAAGTAATAAACGAGTTCGCTTTACTCAGAGCAAGGAAATTAAAATATAATTCCTGATTTTTCACTAACAGTCATTACAACCTATTTATAGCTTTTCAACCAAATGTTACAGTGAATTCACCATTTTGAATTTTTAATCATCTAGAGCAGCGATTCCCGACCTTTTTTCACTCGCGTAACCCCTTGATTAGTCTTTTTATTTTTGAGTACCCCTTACTGCCAATCACCTCTTCGAAAAGAAGTTCTGAAGGTTTTTTTTGCGAAAAGAAATTTTTATTAATAGAGCCAAGGACTTAGGTTAGCTTAAGAATCAAACGACTCTTATGAGCTTAATAAAATTTACAATTTTTTTTATTTACATTTTATTCCATTTTTCAAAACAGTAATTGTTCAACGTCAAAACAAATGAAAATAGCATTGTAATAATTTCATATTAATATATGACGAAGACTGACAATTACTCAATTACTAGATATTAATCTACGTTCTCCTTTTTCTTATTCTGTAAATAGGCTTTCGAACTCGTAAAATTTTCATTTTTCAAACGAACCAGATGAAACGAAATTCTAGAATATTCTTATATTTTGTGTTTCGCGCCATTACCCAAATTGTCCCCCGCGTACCCCCAGGTTGGGAACCTCTGATCTAGAAAAAGTCATTTGATATTAATAAAATTTGAATTCAGCTCATATATACTCAATTCCTAATTTCAGCTCTAATTTCTTTTATTTCTAATTAGTAATTTATGTACTAAACACTATACATAGTGCGAAGCAAATAAATTATCTTCTTTATTATGCATCACACTAAAGCCAATGTTCAATAGCTGCAATAAGATACAGATTTTGTTTTATTTTCTGTCTTTCAAAAAATATGTGCAATTCGTAATTTATTTGATGATACATTTATTTTGTTGTGTTCAGTATTTTTCATGAATATAGTTCATTAAAGTATTTTTTAAGAATATGCAATTTTTATAAAACCTATTTAATAAATCATAAAATATGCTAAATTTGTGTATAAAAATATTTGCAGAAATGTAGTTTTTTCCGGGTACTGGTTATATAGAAGGGATGAAAAATTAATGAAAATGTGTCACGTAAGGAGGGGGGGGGGCAGATTTGCCAGTTCTGCCAAGGGCGCAGGATCACCTCGGTACGGCCCTGATTGAGAGTAACATCTAGAAACAAAAGGGTATCGCGAGTAACAAAGAGAAACCGAGAAACTTCAAGAAACAAAAGAGTCACGCGAGTGAAGTAGTCCCACGCCTTTAACATCAGAGGCTGTTTGAAAAAGACAGCCTCCCGTCTTTTTTAAAAATATCCTCGGCTCAGAAGCTATCGATACTTGAGTAATTTACAAGGAAATTGCTGGTATAAAAATCAAGTGACGTCATTATATTTTGGAATTAGCTGATGAACTGCGAAACAATTATGTTTCCTCTAAGACATCTACATTCACTCCAGGTTCAGATGACGGACCCACTGCCTCAAACAGGAAGCGCAAACAATGTCAAATCAGTCAATGTTGGAATAACGCTATGAGCATTTGTTGTGATTACAAATAGTCATTTGCTATTTTATACGTAAAAGTCTCTTGTATAAGCAAAGTGATAAAGCTGAGGGTTTGCAGAAACTGTAAAAAATCATAAAATCATTTTATAATATTTATAATATCTTATATGTAATATTATATAATCATTTTATATTGTAAATCATTTTCTAAAATTTATATTTTTAAATGTTTATATTTTTAAAGTTGTTATTATATGTGATATAGATTTAAAATAACTTGCGCAGATCAAAAAATTTCCTTTGTATAATGTGCTTTATTTTGTACTCATTGCTTTTTTAATAATAGATTACATATATATTGTATTTTCTTGAACATAAGAAAATATTATAAAACAAAGAAAAGTGATAAACGAGAATGTAAAATTTAATAACAAATTGTTAGGTTAAATGTCTTAATTTGTTTAGTTTAGTTATGTTAACGTCCCGTTTTGAAACAATGCGAGGGCTATTTTGGGGCGGACCTGTTAATTTGGAACAGCGGCCAGATGACGAAAACGACACCTGAGCTGGCGCCTCTTTCCAAACTTCCGCACCACACAAGGGGGAAGACGTTTGGCCCCCTACGTATGATTTAAAGTGCAACGTGCCCATCTACACTGTGGGTCTTTAGTGAAATCGGGTTTCAAACCTGAGACCCTCCGGCCCTGAAGATCAGACCTTGCCACTAGACCACCGCAGCCAAAAATGTCTTAAAAAAACTTGTTTTAACAAACAAATCTTCAAAATAGTGTTGCTTTTGGTCATTGAACGAAAGCGGTCAAAATAACCGCTCCTAGTCTTTCTAGTGTTAACCGGGGTTGCATTGTATAGAAAGAAGCCATAATATATTTAATAGAAAGAAACTATAAAAATTAAAATTTTAAAAAAGTTTAAAAGAGTACTCTTTTATTAGTGTGCCACAAAGTAGAATTTTTTTTAAAATTTTTGACGTCAACATCATAGTGTAAAAACGTGAGGCGCTTTTAAAAAATACTCTAAGCAAATTCGAATTTTAATCACATTCATAACACATTTTAAGTCTTAATGAATGCTTAGAAATTTTTTTTATTTATGATATTCATTGTGGCTTAGTTTTGTTTATAGTACTGCTTTCGACAAATCACGATTTCAAGATATTGTTTTACGTTCATATTTTTGACACAAAAATTTCTACTTTATAAAACACTAATAAACACTTGCTTGAAGCATTTTTTAAAAAAATTTTATTTTTTAATCTTTAATATAATTCATCACTATAAATATTATGAGGTTCCATCATTCAATTCAATCATTTTTCTCTGATTCACTACCAGATGGTGGCACTCATATGAAATCAAAATGTAATTAAAATTAACAGATTAACTTTTAATTAAATACTGAACACTTTAAAATATTGTATTGTAATCTGTAATATAAATGTGTACTAACATTAACAAGTATGCAAGTGTAAACTTTCTAGTCTTTAATAGAGTTATTTAATCATACGAGACTCATCCAGAAAGTAAATTTACCATTTTTCCAACAGGAAAGAAAATATGCTGTGCTAAAGGCAATTTCGCATGTCTGAAAGATTCAGAACGTGGCTGTCATATATATATTTTTTTCATTTTACGATCGGTTGAATTATTAAGGCGCGTATATACTCGTAAGCCGTCCGAAGAAATCATTTTCGTGACGAACTACCACGATCCATGGGAGAGTAGCAAAACCACTTGGAACCATTAATCATTGCTTGTCAATCGCCAATGGAGGGGAGGGGTATTTGGAAGCGCTTTGAAATTCGCCTTGATTTGAGGATTTAACCATGCTGGTTCGATGAAGATTTGTGGAGAACGACGAACTACACCTTTTGTGTTCGCCGAAAAACCGATAAAACTTGGTTCGCCAAGAGAGATTCGCGAACTTCTTGCATCGAACCAGAAACCCCGTCTACACCTGCGAACCAGCTTATCGTTAAAGGTTCGCGAATTTCGCAAGTTCATTCGCACTTTTAGAGTTGTTGCGTCTGAGAATGTCTGAGCTGAAAGAACTGTGATAAAGTTTATGAATTTGGGATAGATATCATGGGGATTCTGAGGATTGAAGGCCATGAGGAAGGTCCACATTGCGGAGCACAGTGGGTGGTACTCTATTATTATGGAAGTCATTGGAGCTGGTGTGGCAGAACCTTGTGGAGTACCGTTGCTTGATGATTATGAAGCAGTTATGCAAATCCTTGCTACTTGGAAACTTTCACGAAGCCTCTTCTGTATTAGAAAATGTGTACCAAGTGGGCTCGAAAAAATATGACTACCAATACAAAATAATTTCTATCTCAAGAGGGAGATTTCAACAACAAAAGGTATACAAAAGTCGATTCCGCTCTGCGATGAATGTCTAAGTCTTAATGGTAAATATCTCTCTCTGGAGCCTGCAATTCCCACGAGACCAGACCTCCCACGAACTCGCCGAAAGCGAGAAGAGAAAGGAAGCCGCGATGTCGTAAAAACGACCCTGCATTACATAACCCGGAGGGGTTTGAAGGGACCGTGCCGAGTGACCGTTGGAAGATCGCCCAAGTTGACCGACAGAAAGAACTCATTACATTGTGGCTCTTTCCAATGATGAAACGGGAAGGGGAGCGCATGTTTGTGATTGGCTAAATTGTTCGTCACCCGGACAAATCATGGAGACTTAACATTTCGGCCACGCCTCAGAGGGCATGGTCAAAGGGGTTTTTAAGTTTGAATTTGGAAGACGAGAGGAGGACTCGAAGACTCGCGACTCGAGAAGAGGAGATTGAGACGAGACTGAATTCGGAGTGTGATTCCGATTCGAATCTCGATTCTCGTGATCGGTGATTTTTGAAGTCAGGTCTCAGCTCGAGATTCTGTACTTGTACGGGCGCCTAGTCCCGTGGAAACCGATAGCCAACCCTTGGCTGAATAAGTTCTTAGAGAGCTGGAAAACATCTTAGAATTCTTCGGAATTATTCTCGATAGTGAGCGCGCAATACCTCACTGCAAATTACTTACCTTGGTAATCCACGGAAGTTATATCAACGTTTGAGCGGTAGAATACCTCAAATTTCTATTTCTTTGAACTCGCCCTGAGTTGAATTTTACTGAACTTTATCAGTTTTCTTACGAGTAGACTCACACCTAAAACTGTGACTGAATCCAGTTTTGAACTTTTGACTTTGACTCTCGCTACCTCATCCTGAGTTAGGCAGATTCTATGAATGATATTAGTTTTGTACATTCTTGTAAAAAGTTCATTAACCAAGAAGTATTAATTAAAATTAATATCCTGTAATGCCGTGTCTTGTGATATCTAAACATACCCCAATATCACTGGGCTAAGACCCTACAATATGTTGAAAATAACAATGAATGCTGTATCTATTTTAATAATTGTTTCCTTAACAGTGTTAACTTTCTATTTACGGACTTAGGAAACACTTTCTGAATGATTCTCGTATATAATTATAAAGTTACAATAAAAAATTTAAAAATTCACTCCAATTTTATGAATACCCTGTATTTTTATAGAAACAAATCATAATAAAATGCGTAGATAATTTAAATAGTTTCTTTTTAATCTCTCAATCGTTTAACCCTTTCTAAGGCCGTGGGAAGTATACTTGCCACCAAATTCATCAACTTTAAATGCAATTTTTAAGGCGGGCATAAGTTTTCGCCAAATTTTTCCAAGGAGACAAACACCTAGATGTTCCAATTTCTTTTCTCAAACCATAGAAAAAAGTGTATTGACTTGATAATTAATTATTAATTTATAAAATTAAATAAAAAATAATGTCATCCGATAAGCTAAATGAATTTCTTTTCTTAAATCAATCTCAATCCCAAAGTTATTTTATTATATCACTTCTAGAAAAAAAAAATGTCCCTTTAAAGGATTAAATGATTCAGCTCGGACTGATAAGGATATAGTAAAATACCTGACCGTCAGAAATTCATAATGATATATTATGGTATTTTATTTATACTAGGACTTCTGTGAACAGTAGGCTTCGCTTTCGGAAAAAAAATTGCTCTTTATCACATTGATCTTTACCTTTAAAGGTTTAGCCAATGTTTTTAATGGGTAGCCTGGAGAGGAGTTAAAGGATGAGGGGAGGCATCCTCTCTCCCACTCTTGTTCTCAGTAGGTCAGCAACACACTTCTATAACATTATTTCTAACACTGGAAGATTTGTGCCCGTCTAAGGAGGGCTTTTAGTTTGCCAACATTATCTTAGATCTGATTGTCACAGATATATTAACGAAAGTTGTAGCAGAAAATCTCATGCACATTGGCAGAGTGCTTAAGAAATTAAAAAAAACATGAAAAACAGAAATGATGAATCCGTTGGCACTAACTTGCGTTTTGCAAAATATATAAACATTCATTTCCAAAATTAAGTACGAAAAAGAAAGAAGCCTTTTAACAGAAACGAAAGTAAAGATCTCCGAAAAGTGGAAAAATAAATTAATTCTAGTATAACTTCTATTTGATATTAATGGAGTCCCGCGTCGATGAATCAACATGAAATAAAAAAAGAAAAGAAACTGCTAAAATCAGCTAAAAACCCTTTCATAACCCTATTTGATATTAAATCATCACAGAATCGAAACAGTATCCCTTGTGTTGTGTATGCTAAATTGTAGACATAACGACTGAATCTCTTTGGTACGTAGACAAATTCCTGAGCGTAACCGAAATTTGGGGATAATTCTAATATAGATTTACCCTTCGTTTCCGGGTAAACCATTAGAGTTATTTCTAAAATGCACTGGAACAAAGTTAAAGAAAATTTTTCGATCGAGAGTTGAGGTAGTCTTCATTTTTTTATAGCACGAATCGATTGACTAGAATCATTGAAAAAATCTGAACATTACATGAGATGGAACCATTAAAACGGCCACCATCTTGAAACGGAATAAAAAAATAAATATCCTTACATATAAGTCGTTTTCAGAGACCTTTATGAACTTTCATGCCCAATACGAAGAAAATCTAACAACGCATGACTGCGTAAGAAACAAATTTACAAACAGACGAAATTCCGAATGATTGAATTAAAAGAGCACTTCACTTCACTCGGTCAAATATAAAATATGTCTGTTAGATAGGACGAAATATTATAAACGACATTTGTATGTCTCTATACAGAGAAGAGCATTCAAAAATTTTAAATGCATTTAATTCAAAATATGCGATTAATCAATGTATTTAATTCATATAATTATGCATTTAATTCGTATAATTAATGCATTTAATTCATATAATTCATAATAATTTTTATAGACGGCATCGAAACGTTAATAATATCCACAAATGAGAAGATTCAATAATCAACAATTTAATCACGTGATAGATTTTTATACTCTAGTAGAACACTGGGAATACGAACTAATTGGGGCTGAGCTTTTTCCGGATTCCGGGAAATTCGGCAAAATACTCCTGATATACCAAGTGCAGTAGAGTATTGACTCTGGGTGCTCTGTGAAGGGGTAAGGTAAAAGCACGCGGCGATTCGCACGGTACAGTGACAAACAAGTTGAGGGTAAAAAGAACATATCTAAATTTGTTTCTATTAATTAAGGTGCTGTATTCATTCTTAAAGACCAATTTGAATACTTCTTTTAACTTAGGAATAAATATTAGTTTTTATTTCTGATTCCTCATTGTTATATTCGTTCATTTTTTAATAAATGTATTTCAGAAAATTTTAAAAACCTGTTCGGATTAACTGAAATTTCGGACCTATGGTTATATTTACCTATGGTTCGGATTCTGGGATTTCTACTGCATATCCAAAGTAAGAGAGCTGAAATGAAGAAATGATTAAAATGCCAAAATGAAATAGATAAGATATAAGGTTTTTAATTATTTATTCCAGAAAAACAGTTCTTGCAAGGGTTGCGATGAGAAAACTGTCTTAAATGTAATTAAATCGATTAAAGATAAGATTCATGGGAATAAATATTTAATGAGCAAAGAAAAACTATTGTTATTTTTTGGCGGAATTAGTGTTTAACTCCAAAAAAACTATTTTGTCAGAAAAAGTAATTAAGATTCGAAGAAAATCTCGTCGGAAATGCAAATTTAAATGTAAACAAATGTAAATGCAATAAATATTTTTAAATTGATCATGGTGAAATTAGTTCGACATATAAAATACTCTTTCAGGTAGTTTTTTTATGAGTCAGCTTTATAGATATTCTTCCTTACTTTCAAATAAAAACTGACAAATCTAGTATTGAAATCGTTTAAAAATTGGACTTCAAGTATTTGAAGACTTTCGACGTTTTAGAACTCCTAGAGTCCGTAAAAAACATTTTTGGAATCGTTTTTGTGCATCTGTTCGTCCGTGTATATGAGAATACAATAACTCAAAAATGGAATATAACTAGGTGGGTGAAATTTTGCAGATCAACGAAGGGTTTGAAAAAAAATTAAATCAGATAGTTTTGAAAATCTGTACACATGTTTGCGATGGGTTCCTATTAAACATATTAAATTCCTTGCTCCTGGAAGGAGCTCGAACCTCCGTCTTGGATTTCATCCCCCTTTTCTAAGCTTTTTTAGAATATCTCGAAAACTCTTCAATTTTTAAATTATATATGATGCAACAAATTAAAGGATAAAAAATTCCCTACAAACAGATGCTTTTATTTTTGTTTCAGTTTTAAAAGTTTCCAAGATAATGCATCTCAAAGTTTGCAGAAATAAAAACCTTCTCTGGGCGAGCCTTTAAGTTTAGTTATATTAAAGTTCCGTTTTAAAGCAACACAAGGGCTATTTTGGGACGGATCTCATAAATTTGAACACGGCCAGATGACGAAGAGGACACCTGAGTTGGTATCCTCCTCTTTAAACTTCCGCACCACACTAGCGGGCCAGCATCTAAGAGACTGGTACACACTTCTCATTCATTACAACACCCATATTTAAATTAGGTGCTGCATTTATACATTTTCAGGGAATTTTTATGTTCTTTTTCAATAAATAGCAAACAATCTGCTATTTACATGTTAGTGCCATACATTGTACGCTAAATCAAGTCATATTTATTTGCAGGATATGCTTAATCTGAAGGACATTTTTACTTCTGAAGAGTAACAAAATTCATCAAAAACGGGTATTTTACTATGAGAAGGAGTGATACTTGTTGTGGCACTTGGTATGATATGCGCATAGAGCAAACTCTGATGAGACTCAGGAAAAGCACTTAGCGGTCTCACGAAGGGGCGACGGTTGAGTTAAAACAGAGATCTCGATTCTCTCTGTCAATAAAAAACTTATGGAATTAAAAAGCAGTAGCGACTAAACTTCAATAATGAAAGCAATTTTGAATATTTTTAGGTGATGTTTTTGGATGGCATTCGAAAATGCTTAGTTACATAACACATTACCCCAATAATTTTTGACAGTACTTTAGAAATAGCTTATTATTTGGAAGCTGATGCGACTTCACTTCGAATTTTTTATTGAATAAAAAATTCGGAGATAGCAAACATAAAATAACGAACATTTCCACAAAATGATTTCTAGCGTCGGGATTCTCAATTAAGTAATTACTCTTTTACTTCGACTAGACTACGGTCTCTGAAAATTTCTTCAAGCAATTATCTTGACAATTTAAAAAAACAATAATAAAAGTATATCAATGGGACATGGAGCTTTCATTTTACCAAGATAGTGTATTTCACTGCATTTACGCATTCACCCATTTTTGAACTCCAAAAAGTGATGCAATACTCAAGTAATAAGATTTCTATAGAAAAAGGGATGAATAATACCCGTCAAGATTACACTGCGACATTTATTATTTTATTGAATAAAAAAGATTTAAAAAGCCTTCTTACTTTTGGTGCAGATTTTTTTAATAACTGGAACAACTTTCCATTCTTTATCAATTTTTTTAGACATACGTCTTACGAGTTTCGCGTAACTTAATTTTGGAGTTTCTAAAATTAGCAGAAAAAATTCTAAAAGCTGCCAATAATATAGAACGGACTGTTCTCAAAATCTGCGAGTAATTACATTGTGAACTTGCATCACTAGCTGGATAAAAAGAGAAGAGAAGAGTGGGTTTTTCAGTTCAATTTGTAACCATAGCAACAGAATTTTTACATTCTAAATTGCGTTTAGTGCCCTACCATAACTAGGCTTATCGTTGGAACTGGGATCGACGATTTTATCCTACGAAACAACAGTAGAAAATCTTTACGTTATCTTGTGACGTTAATTGAAAGATGAAATAGAAATAAACACATACATGGTGCCCACTATAATCGCGGCCCAAGAACTAATTTCTAAAACGTATCCATTCACATCGGATGAAATCTATATATATGTTACCGTTAAAAGGTATGATTCTGTTATTTACAGTGGCGGCTCATCTATAAGAGCTGCAGAGCTGCAGACCCCATGAAATTATTTTAAATGATTGTATCTTCGTTTTTATTCTAATTGGCTTACTTTTCCACTTTGAGAATTCAGTGATCAACGAAAATAGCAAAAAAGTAATAAAAAATGTGAAAAGAAGACGGAAAATCAATCAAGGATTAAGAGAGACAGACCAGAGCTGCATCAAGTTTTGCCCCTCCCACGGATCGGATATTAACGCAAAGCGAAACGCGAAGCGGGAGAAAAGCAACCCTTTCTCCGCTTGAAATTGCATTCATTTGGGATGCATTTTTTTCAGCTCTCATTTGGCGAGACTTCCTCATTCGGCTCTTTTTCTCAGTAGTTCAGTCGTTTTTTAAAATCCATTTCTGGAGGAGTTGTAATTTTTTGCTTCTTTATGTTTTTTCGGGTGCAGATTACAATTCTGAGGTTTGCCACCGATAATTTTTGTTGGAAGTTTAGTTATAGTCGAAAAACAAAACAAAAAAATATTTCTCCAGTTTTTTGCTTATAATTCAAAAACTATCAATGTTTAGTATATCATCATTATATGCCAAAATAATCGGCACAAAATTTTCTATAACTTAGGTCTATACAACTTTTGCACCACTGCTTCTTTCTGAGTTGACGAGCCGGAACTGGTTATTTCATAGAATAATTAGATATTGAACTAGGTATTGAACTCTAAGAAGTAAATGGAATTTAAAAGTCCATTCCTTTCTTAAAGTTAACTTTCAAAGCGCGCCATTTTAAAAAATAATGAGGAACACCTGTACCTAACGCGACTAATGTAGGGTTTACTGATTAATTCTGTATTATTCTTAAAAAATATTTATAACTCATGAAAAAAATTAGCTTTCTGATGTTTTTAAAAAATCGCTTGGGACAGTCTCTAATATTTTGAGAAATTACGAGGTCTTAGAAATCTCTCATTCAGTAGATTTTCACATTTTCATTAAAAATAAAGGTACGTGCGATTGAAAGATTTTTGCTAGAATTCCGTCGCGTTCTTATCTATATAAATAAAACTGAAATATCAGAATATTTAATTAAATTTCAAGCCATTCTTTAAAAATTATTAGTAAAGTTTAGAGAGTGGGATGGAAACTTGAATATCATCTTAAATCCTCTGAGCATTGTGTAAAATACACAGTTCGGATCTAAAATATCTTCTCGCATCGTTTCGAAACTGAACGTAAATGAAATTAATATCAAAAGTCTTTATATACTGTTACAAAAATCGTTCTGTGGGTGTATGGTGTAAACAGTTCAACACGCAGGATAATAGGAATGAAGGTTCATTCACAAATATTCAGGAAAACTCGTAACACAGGTAACAGGGAACAATAGATCTTGCACAGATTAGCAACGTAAACAGACAACAATTCACAGGTAATAACAGTTCAGCACTTTGAGAATTAGCAACACAAACAATCAGCAAATCACTGATGACGACAATAACAGCACTTTCAATAGCGCTCAGCTCACTAGCTTTCCAGCTCGTACTGCAGACGAAACTCCAAAATCGCTACAGTCGATCAACACTGCCCTCTCTGATCCAAGCGCGGCCCTTATATACTATCCCCGACGGGCCGTGACGTCACATGGAGTTTTCTCGTACATTCAAGTGTATTTTCTCTCCTAAAAGAGATATCGAGAAAATGGTGGCATTTTCTGGAATCATCTATTTGTCGCCAAGGTCAGGGATCCAGGCCCGGCCATTCCATACTTACCCCTGTATTGAAAATATCATTTCAATATTAGATCTATTCAACGTCGCCACATGCTTTTCCCATAAACTCTAAGAAAGCAGCTCTAAAACGAACCGAAGTTGGATAGTAAATATTTACCTACGTTAACTGATTTATATCTCTATATACTTTAGATCGAAGAGTTTTGTTTTCATGCATGACAACAGCAGAAATTTGCTTTTACTTTTCTTCATGGAAAATAGCGTCCTAGTGTAAAGTAATTTTTAAGAAATTATAATAATAGTTTTGAGAGATGAGCACTTTTAATGCCACAAAATCATTTAAAAATCATTCAGAATGATTAAAAATCATTAGGATCATTTCACAAAATAATTAAGCTTTTGAATACGTAGCAGGACAAATGTTTTGCCTATAATTTGCTCAACATTTCTTTTTGCATCAACTCTTTGTACAGTTATTAATTTATGGGCACCGTGTATGCTAAATTTTATACCATCCACTGCATTGTACGGATGCCTTTTACCCACTGTATATACACTTTTATTTTCTACAAAATTAAATTCTTTGAGGGAAATAAGTAAAAGAAGAATCTTCAAAAAAATATCCGCAGTTTTACCCACCAGAATTCTGCAAAATCGCAGCCATCTGAAAGTGCACTAAATTTCTCCAGGAGCAAAAAGTGCAATCCATAAAGACTCGAATATGATCCCCAAATGGTAAGGAGACCTCGAACTTGTGGTTATTTTCTGTGAGGATATCTGAAACGGAGCAAAGTAAAAGTAAAAAGCTGTTTCATTTTTGAGAGGTTCTCAAAAAACATAGAGTGCGAGCGAAGAAATATCCTACGAAATGTTGCCACATGCGTTCTAAAATCATGCCTAAGCGATACAGGCGTAGCAACTACGCCAGAGGGGCTCGTATAGAGAAAGACCTCGGAATTTATTCGAAACATTAAAAAGTTAAAGATCATAAAAAATAGCCCCCAGCATTTTTTATTGCTTTTTATGCTTTTAAAGCGATCAGAAGTGCAGTATTCCATGTTTTAGCAAAAAACGGGATAGAGTGATACCAAATAGGGTTAATTTGAAGAATGTTAGGTCAAGAATACATTCTACCTTCATATAATATGCTTTAACCCTACTCGTTCCTTGTTTCAGCGGGGAGGTCAAAATTCGTGCTGTTATAGGTTACCTCTACTTTTGCGCCGTGCTGTATAGAAACCAATGGTCTGCAAAATTTTTTAACAATAACACAATATTCGAAGCTGACCTTGTCGCATTTTATAAGAAGTCTGTTGATATGACGCTAAAATAATGAGTAATCAACCAATT
The DNA here is from genome assembly GCA_013235015.1 of Araneus ventricosus. Taxonomy (NCBI): domain Eukaryota; kingdom Metazoa; phylum Arthropoda; class Arachnida; order Araneae; family Araneidae; genus Araneus; species Araneus ventricosus. The sequence goes on from BGPR01000217.1 coordinate 679,632, forward strand.
CTGATGCACGTAGGCCAGTGGTTTCCAATCTTTTAGAGTGTGCGGGCAACCTGTTGTGTAAAATATATTTTGAGGTCCACTAACTAATACAAGTAAATATATATAATTAGTAAAACTTATTGTAAAAAGAGTTAAAATATATTGTTTAGAAAGCAAAAACTTTATTGTTATTACTTAACTGTGACATTGTAAGAAAACTAAAAAACAAGCGGTCAAGAATATAAAAAAATTAGTGGGATTTTTGACATTTTTTGTACCCCTCAAGAGAGTCAATACCTGAATTAAAAATTGACAATCTCAGCTCCACGTCACTTTCTACATTCAGTTTGTTACTGTACTTATGTTTCACTTGTTTTCACCTTGACAACTGACGAGTGGGAAGTATCTCGATTTCGACTCTTGACTAGTGTTCCACGGCCCACTAATAAGTTATTTGCGGATCACAAGTGGGCCGCCGCCCATAGGTTGGTAACCGTTGATGTAGGTATCAAAGCCAGGATTCAAGCGGCATCCAATTCTAGAAGCAGCAATAAAACAGAGACACCCGAGTGGCTCAACTCAATGTCCCTATGTCTCTTGGATGAAAGCTCACTTCAGCCAGGAGGGCAAAGAAATAAACGATACACTAGCAAAAGAAGCTGTGGAGGCTAGAAAAGAGAAGCTTTTTCCGCGTATTAAAATTTGTTCCTGAAATGTGCTTACATTTCGTACAATGCCTTGCATCGCATTTTGACAACAGCTTCTAGAAAATAGAGCTTATTAAACCTGGATTCTATCATAATACCATAATTGCTCTTTTTACTGAGTACAGTTTCTTTTTTTTGCATTTGTAAACTTCTAGCAAAGCTATTATATTGCAGTTCCCGCAACTAGTAAAATCTTGTAATATCATTATATTCGATAAAAATATCGAGCCTATTTCCATTTAAAAGCCAAAGTTTTATAAATCAAATAAATAATTACCAGAAGATTAGCAGAAAACTTCGAAACTGGTAATCACCAGATCAATGAAAGTGCGGTCGAGCCCCGGGAAACCGTACCCCAGTAATCCGAAATTTCGGATAATCCGAACATCTTTTTTAAATTTTCTGAAGACGTTTTACTGAAAAATGAAGGGAAAATAAGGATTACGATTCAGAAACAAAGATAATGCTTATTCCTAGCGTAAAGAAGTATTCTAATTGGTCTTTTAGAACGAATGCAGCACCTTAATTAGTAGAAACAAACTCTACAACTGTACCATGGGAATCGCCGCGCGCTCTTTCCGTACGCCTTCACAGAGCACCCAGAGTCAATACTCTACTGCACTTGGTATATCAGGAGTATTTTGCCGAATTTCCCGGATAATCCGAACTCCCCGTAATCCGAACAAAGGACAGCCCCAATTAGTTCGGATTCCCAAGGTTCTACTGTATATGCATAACAAAAGACCATAATCCATTGGATGTAGCTTTGAACCAAAGAGTAAAACTTATCATGACGTGATAGAAATTTTGAAAATAAATTTTTACCAATTTACAAATTTTCCTTTCGGTTGCCATTTCCCCCATTAGTCGGCTTGGCGTTTAAGTTACTTGAAAAACTTTAAAAAGTGGGGCAACAGCTCTTAGTCAATTCAGCTGTTACAGTCTTTGCAGGTTTTATGTACACACCTCTTGTAGATAGTTCTTTTTTGGAAAAATAATCGAGGGTCAGAAAACAGAATTCCCCTAGACCAGGGGTCGGCATCATTCGGCTCTTTTAACGCATAATATGAGGTGTGATCAAAAAGTAACGGGACTGGTGTCTTGCCCTTCAAAGTCAAAACACACAGAGTAAAAACGTTTGGGAGATGGTGATTTTGAACCCTCCCATGCATGCGCCGGAAGTTACTAGGTCCTAGTTCCCACCATTTCTACTGAGTAGACCTTTGAAAAATGTATGTGCTGTGCTGCCGTTGCAGTTTTTATGGTAGAGATAGTTCAGCAGCGAATCTGCATCACATTTTGCCAGAACCATGGCGAAACCTGTGTGGAGATTTTCGCAAAGTTGAAGAAAGCTTATGAGGAAAATTGTATGAGCTGCAAAATAGTTTATGATTTGTTCAAACTTTTCCTGCATGACACGAAAATATCGAAAATGGTGTCTTCAAAAGCATTGACAAATGTCAAGACGGGCCTTCAGCTATGAGTGAAAATCCTCAAATCACTATTATTTGAAAAGTGCAGCATTAGCTTTGGTTCAGTTCAGTCTATGAACTCAGCCGAGAATTTCACTCTCCCTGCAACACGTCACTAGCTGCATCATGACCAGGACCGGATTTACACATTTCTACGCTCTAGGCCAAAGAATATTCTGCGCCCCCTCTCAAAAAGTTCATATATAACTTTCAACTTAATATACAATAATTTATTTTTGAAACATATAAGCACTTTATAATCTTTGAACCACATTAAATTTTTTCTTCAAAATGGCACTACTTATGAAATAACATAACGTTAACACCTTCAAAAATACTGCATTGAATTTCGTGAAATCGTCTAAAATACCTACTAGAGCTTCTTTCTTCGTGCTTTGGTCCATCAATAGGCTTGAAGGTTTCATTGAAGTAGATATATTTTAATAAATCTGTTTCAATGTAGAGAAATGCGAGAGATTAAGTGCATAGAAAACAAAAAAATATGTATCACCCAATATAAATAACGTTCCGAATATAAATTCAAAAACATAATTTAATATGGCCCTTTCAAAATGATACTGAAAAATTTGTAAATGTGTGGTTGTTATTTCTTCTGTATATATGCTCCCTTAACGGCTACGCCCTAAGCCATGGCCTAAGTTGGTTTTATGAGAAATCTGGCCCTGATCATAACTGTATTTTGTTTTAATTGGGAATTACACGAATCAGAAAACCCTCCACGACTTTACAGGCACATTATATTAACGTACCACAATTTGAAAAATCCATCTAGTTTCAATAACATGCAACACGTGCAGATATGATGTTTTGCTATTTTTAACTGGGCTTTCTCTTTTTTTCTTAACCATTTATAACTCAAGAAGCTCATTTAAAAAAAGGATAACAAACAATAGCATATCTATTTTTTTCTGCCTGATGACAGTATAATGACCCAATCAATGACACTCTGGATTTTGGATATGCTCGGGCAAGCGATAACGTTGAATTTAATTACAGCCACTTCTAACGGCAGATGACTGCTGCTAAAACAACACTCTCCAGAATAATCTACAGCTTATAACGGTCGGAGGCATTTCGCTAGCTTTGCCATCTTCATAACTTGATCATAGAGCTGCTTAATGTCAGTGCTTATCTCTCTTTCCGTCGATAATAAGGTGAGAATAAGTGGACTCATTTTTTATTCTCTTCTGCCTTCCAAATTGTTAAAAAAATCAATTAGAGGAGCTTGTTAAGGATTAAAATTCTCCTCGGGAGGTTCTCGGATGTTAATTTGACAGTTTTGCATTTAAAAATTAAAGGGGTTTCGGTTCCAACATGATCAATGCAGTTCCAAAAAAATGTAAGTTTTTTTTGACATCTTGGAACGAAATGGAAAGGTTACGAGAGGTAGATAATTCGAATTTTCTTTTATGTTAACATTTTCCACCAATTTCTAAAAAGAATTTTTAAATGACTGTTTGTGATGAATGTGTCTTAAATTTTTTCAATTTATTTCTCACTAGTGGAGCAATTATTCCATTTTCTACGTATACACTTTTTTGTAGTCGAAAGATTAATTTTTTGATGCTTTGTAACTTGATATTGTAAAACAAACATTTTTACTTTCTCGTAGAGGAAATATACGAAGACTAAGTGTTATTATCTCCATATTTTACTTCCAAGCGTAAAAGTTCTTAGAGAGGCCAATTTTCCTTGGAACGGTAAGAGACCGCTGTAACGAGATTTCACTGTGTTGCACGCCAGGAATCGAGGATTTTGCATCCTGTGTCGCAAGGAAAAGAAGTTTAGGATCCCCGTTTTTTGACATTTCCCCTGACCTTTTTACAGTACTGTCCATCTTTTATACAGTTTCTATAAAATGTATTCTTGTTTTTAAATTTAGATATTCACATTTAGTTGCTAGATCAATATAAATCAATGGAAATATTTAATTTAAAAAAGAAAACATCTTTGTTAATACAGGGTGGCCCAAGATAAACCGAACCGGACATGGAAGAAGCGAAACCGAAAAGTGTTACTGTATTCGACAATCGAGTTGTGATGTTTATTTTTGTGGCAACCTAAAGGGCAAGTTTACTAGAACAGTCCATGAATTCTTAACGCACTGTAACAGATCGCAACGTCATCACCAACATCCAATGGCAAGAATTACCGCTAATCGCATAGAACATGATATATAGGACCAAACTGTGCTAGATCATGACGGTTCTACAGTACCTATAGAAACGGAGGAACGCACATAAATATGATTTTGTTTTTGATTTATTTATATAATATTGCCTTACAGTTCATGTATGCCTTTCTCGCGTTGGATTCGGTTTATCTTGGGCTACCATGTAATAAACACTACACTAATAAAAAGTTTGTGAGTGTTCATATGTAAGACTTCATACTAAATTTTGATAATCATGGTCTTGGTCAGTTTGTTAGGAAATATTTATCAATGATGATTTATTTGATTAAAAATTGATTTATTAATTGATTTATTCAACAATTTGTTTTTCCTTATGGCCAAAAGGATCTTTTCTCGATTCGATCTGATTGCCGACCACTTCCGCAGTCAGCAAATATTCAACATGATACTTCAAATCACCATTTTTGATATCAATATCATCTCTGTCAACAGATTCCGTTTTATCCATAGAAAAGCACTTAACAATTTCAGATTCCTATAATCTATATAGATACATAAAACAATTACTGATTCCCTAAAGGGGAAGGTTGCAGCATTTGGACCGGAAGCACCTAGTTTGGACCAGTATCTTAACTTCAATTTTATTAAATATTTAGGCAGCAAAATAGGCAAATTATTTTGTAGCGATGTAAATGCGGAGTATCAGATTAATCCCTTTGAAGAGAAAGAAGTACAATTAGAGAACAAGTGTTTAGATATACATATCATCAACTGATTATTTTAACAAAAGGTAAAAAGCTCTCACGCTATTTTAAAGTAAGTAGGAAAATATGTTATATTCTCAGATAGGAAATATTTTTGGCTACAATTTACTATGATAATTTTATTAAACTAGTGTAGAGATAAAGTTAGGGGATTTGTTTTTCTTTTTGTCTAAAAGTTGCCTAGACTGGACCACAAGCAGTTGTTTCAGTTGTACCGTTTAAATTAATGAGACTATTGTCTTAAACTAGAGGAACAGCCCAGAAAGCAGTTATAATCAGAAGTAGTCCTCATAAATGGAATGTGGAACAAGAAAAAGCAAAATAATAGTAATAATCATAAAAAAGGACATTAAGAAAATAATAATAACAAAAAAATATATGTTGGTTAAAAAAGAACAAAATCAATCCTAGAAGTCCTCATAAATGGAATGTGGAACAAGCCAAAGCAAAATAATAGTAATAATCATAAAAAAGGACATCAGAAAATAATAATAATAAAAAAGATATGTTGTTTCAAAAAGAACAAAAGCTAAGGTTACGTAGTTTGCATCATATCTGAGGAAACAAAGGAAGAAAAATAACTGATACAAATCATAAAATGTTATACTTGGGTTCATATATTGTGTGCTAATGTGAATTTGAGAATCAAACAAATATTTTTGTTTAATTATGTCTAAAGGAATTGGCGGTCCAGTTTGGGAAACAAGTGGTCCAATCGGCGCCGCCAGTTTCATAAATCGAAGCGATGAGAAAATTTTAAAACTATTTTTTCCTACTTTGAAGATTATTTAATAGAGAAGCTTATTACTTTGTGTTGACTATAAACAAACTACAAAAAATTCTACTGCTTGTTTTTTATTCTGCTTCTACTTGCTTTGCAATTCTACTGCTTGTTTCTTCCGTCTTTCCGCCCCTATGCATGCGAACACGATAACTTCAAAACGAATGAGATAGATGAAAGAATTTTATCATGTGGATTTGGCATCATAAGTTGTAGATGTGTAACAAATTTTTTACCAACTTTGACTCCAGTTCGTTTGTCGTTGATGTGAATTCGATAACTTCAGAACGAATGAGATAGATGAAAGAAATTTCCCATATGGATTTGGCATCAGAAGTTGTAGATGTGTAACAAATTTTGGACCAACTTTGACTCCAGTTGATTTGTCTTTTCCTGTGTATGTGAATTGGATAACTCAAAAAACGCAACAAGCTAAATAAATGAAATTTAGTATTGTTTTCACTAAAACTTTAATTTTGTGTTAAATGTTGACCAAATCAGTCAACGGAAAGATGTCCAAAATGCGTCCTCGATTCTTTTGATCATACAATGAGGTTAAAACAAAACGCGCCATTTTGTTGCACGAAAAAGTTGACGGAAGAGTATTCCCATTGCTTTCTGTTTAAATTGATTCAATATTGTTACAAAAATCGTCTGGTGGTTGCAGCCCAACAAGCAGGATAAAAAAAAAATAAATGGCTCTTTGTTTTACGAATATTCCAGAGAAACAAAATGTAGTTCAGATAAGAAAACTAAGCAGTACTTTTATAGATTAATAATAGGCATTGATCACCAATAAATCTCAGTCATAGCACTTTCAATAGCATTCAGTGTCTTATCAGTTCACTAGCTTGCACTGCTGACCAAAGTCCAACTGATTTCCCCTTGGGTTGAGAGCTTGCTTGTATACCTTTTCCAACAGGAAGTGACGCCACATAGTAATCTCTAGAAGGTTATTGATATTTCCCGTTCCTAGTAGAGATACGACCATAATCCATTAATTTTCTAGAAGATTCGTTTTGCCGCCAAAGTCACCTAGTCGCCAAAATAGTCGGCAAGGTAGCCAAATTTGCCGTCAAGATCGGAGTTCATAGGCTTGACTCCCAGTAAAACCTCAAAAGGCCGTAGTGGCCTAGTGGTAAGGTCTCGACTTCGGGTCCGGAGGGTTTCAGGCTCGAAACCCGATCCCATTGAAGTTCCGCCGTGTATTGGGCCTGTTGCATGTTAAATCATACGTAGTGGTCAAACGTCCTCCCGTTCGTGTGGTGCGGAAGTTTGGAGAGGGGTTGTGCCAGCTCAAGTGCCGTCCTCGTCATGTGACAACGGTTCAAAATACGAGGTCCATCCTAAAATAGCCCTCGTGTTGCTTCAAAAGGAACGTTAATATAACTAAACTATACTAAACCCAATAAAACCTCTGTGAAACTCTCTTTCTTGTCCTAAGATTAGCTTGTCCGCGAAACAACTTTACAACTTCATAACAATATTCTAGTCACCGCAATTAACTTCTGTGACGTAAGAGCACTGCAAGTATAAGGACACAAAAACATTTAAAAGATTGTTGTTTAATTCATTGTTACATTAAGTGTAGGCGTTCATCTAAAATATTTCTATATAATTTTTAAAAACAACATTTTTCGAAGTTATTTTGAGTTTGTCATACTGCTTATGGAACAGTTTTTTGTGCCATTCTTAATTTTGACTTTTTAAAAACAGGTCGTATTCAGAAGGGGCGCTGCAGATTGATGTAGCATCCCATTTGAGTCCCTACCCCCGGGTTCTATAACAAAATAACAAAAATGACTTGCTTCCGTGTGCCTCACCTATCTTTCAAGTTTGCTGATGACTTTTTCGACTAAAATTTAATTTTTGAGTTACATCCAGTACACTTTGAGTTTTGCACATATAGATTCTTTGTTTTCATATTTTTCCAGTAAGCCGGTTCAAATTTTGGTATGTTTTGAATTTTGTCCACAAATATTAAGGAGCATAAGGAAATATTCAGTGAAATTTCGTAACAATTAATTAAGTAGTTAGCTTTTTATTAATTAGCATTGGGAAACATGGTGCCGTCCAAAATTCAACTATTAAACTGAATTTAAAATATCCAAAATATGGGGAAGATAGATATTTAAATATGATTTCTTTTCTACCTAACTGGTATTGAAAAATGTCTCTTTAATTTGAAAACTGTTTTGAGGTTTCCTTTTACTTAAAAATTGATTCAGAACTCGACTTTTTGCGATGTAAATTTAAATTCACTGTTCAAATGGTTATCTTCATATTTCATGCTGTAAACACATGTATAAAGAGTCACACACAAAGTTTAATTAAATTTTGTATCATTCTTTAAAAAAATTTAATATCTTATGAAAAAAATTAGCTTTCTGCGATTTTTTAAAAATTTTGGGACAACCTGTAATTTTTTAAGAAGCTACTAAATTTTTAAATTCTTTGGTGCGATAGATTTTCTATTTTAATTAAAAATAAAAATGCAGACGATTGCATTTCAACAGCTGATTTGATTTGTGATAAAATTAACCTTTCATATAAATATTTGTTATATTTTAAGTACTTCAAATTTTGCTCACAAATACTGAAATAAAAGTGAGGTTTTAAGGAAGGTTTTGTGACAAATAATTAATTAATTTTTTCAACAGTAAAAATCCTTTTTCCATTAGTAAAAAACCATGAAAATAATTTCATACCGAGCAAGGCTGGATATTTTAGCTATTAATATATAGTATGCCCACTTAAATAAGGGACACCCCCTCTTAACTTCAGAACGAAGGCAGCTACAGTCATGAAAGTAATGTCTAGGTCTAGTAAAACGTCTTTGCGCTATGCGATGAGACCACTTACAGCGCCACCTGATGGCAAACTCCAGATTTAGTGTTCCTATCACGAAAACGTTAAAAAATAGGGGGGAAATATCAATTACAAAGTTGCAAAGCGTTATAGATTTAGTACAAAAAGACACCTTGTACATATTAATATTAAGAACAGAACGCTTAAAATGCACTTTTGATTGTTCGTGATTTCTGAAACTGCGAAGTTACAAAACGGGTTAAAAAGAGAGTAAGCAATTAGTTAAGGGAGAGTGGCCCTTATTTAATTGGGCGTCCTGTATATGGAGATGCAACACTGCCGCCTAGAATCAAGCAAACTCGAGTAGTATATCAACTTCAAAGCAAATTAAAACAGTCGTTGAGAGGATTGAAACAAACTCGAAGAAGCATTAATTGCGTCAGTTTTCATTGTTTGACTCTTTAGTTGCAGAACTAACGCTATTCGGCGTTTATGCGATCATCTAAGATCGATCCCGGAAGAGTAACTTGAGATTTAAATTCGCTCCAACTCTCCTGTTAAATGCTGCGAAATGTTCTTGGTCGATAGTGGTGGAGGAAGTATCGTTTTCATAGAAAGTGAGATTCATTTAGTGCTAGTCTTAACTTGAGAATTATCGAATGAATTGCAGGGGAAATGCGAGCTTTAATACAGAATAAGTTTTTAGTTTATCGAAAGGTCAGCCGTTTGAAATCCTTTAACATAAAGTGAGATGGAAGTTTCAACAATTCAGATGACCTCGGCACCGATAAGCAATGAATGAAATTAAATTTATTTTTGCAATTCATTAAAGTGAAACGTGTTGGTTACGATTCAGATGAAATATTTGCTCTCAAATGCTTTTTACATGTGTTTATTTAACTTAACCTTTCATATTTGTAAGTTTTAGCTTTGTAAAGGTGAAATTTTGTAATCGATTTTTCATTCACCTTCTGCTGTACTAGAGTTCTGAAATTTCGTACAGTTGTGCATTTCTATGACAATACTATATTTTAATATTTTCAGAACTTAATTATCATTTAATCTAATGATTTTAATTGATTTCATTTTAGAGACGCCACCTGGCATTGAATTTGGGAAAAACTGATTTAAGATTCCATAATAATTACAATAAAGAGTAACGAAATATATTAAAGACAGATAGAAAATAATTAAAATAAATTTTTTAAAAAGCACGCTTTAGTAGTGTAATAGAAAGAACCAAAAAATATTTTATCAACAATATGAAGGTCAAAACAAAATGGTAAAAACGTGGGGAACTGAAAACAGTTCTATAAAGAATTTAAACCATAATGAATACCATAACAAAACAAATTCCTAAATATTCATTTCTAAAAATTACTAAAAACTGAAAATATACAATAAATGTGACTAAAATCCCAATTTTCTTAAGAGTATTTCTGTCAACGACTCACGATTCTAAACTTATGTTTCACCTCACATTTTCGATAAAAAAATACTTTTTATATTTTAGTGCATTAATATAAGAATTTTTTGAAAAACATTTTTCTTTTCATAATTTGCATGAGAACTTAAGGTATCCGCATACGTTCGAAAACCCATTTTTGACCGAAAATCATAATTTTTTTTTAATGTCTTATCTGAAAGCCTATTGTTTTCAGTTTTCAAAACGGTTTTTATTTTACATCTATGATTATCAGAAGTCAAATTAGAGACATTTTAGTAGAACTTGACAGTTGAAAATGGAGTAGTAAATAATACGATAAAGAAGCATTTTTCATTGTTTTTACTTAAGATATTTAAATTTTATTGTTTATATTTGTTTTATACTATTTTACATATACCAGGTATTATTTTGAAAGATTTTCAGTGTGAATTTCTTTGTTTTCTATGACATTGTTGCAAATTTAGGTAATTTTGAATCATTGCAGTATCTTGATTCTCCGTTAATGATGTAATTTTTTATAATAAACGTAGGAAAAGTACATAAATTGTAATTATGATCAATATCAATCACTAAAAGTATCTCTAGATCAACTAATAGGCATTATAAAGTTATTTGACTGAAAAACAATATTCAAATCTATCGATGGCGGCTGAATGAAAGGAAACGATAATGGCACATAAGGCTCAAGAAAACGACTAAAAAACATTTCCAATCAGAAATTTTTTAAAAATGTGCTAATCTGGCAAAAACTAAGGACTAGCCTACAAAACTGGGGAGTATTGAAGAAAAATTCTGTTTTCTTCTCATTGTAAATTAAAAACATAGACTTTAAACTCATTTTTCTCGAAATGTGATTTTTTGCAAAATTTTCATTTTTCAGACACGATAACTAAAATTCAACTTAGAATATCCGTCTCAAATTAGGCATACATATCATTTATTATACTGTCTAGGTAATGAACCAAAATATAAGTGAAGTAATGCTCCATTAAAAAGTTATGTGTCTTTTAAGGTTTGAAAAAAGGCCAAAATTCTTTAAAAATTCATGATTTCACACTAAAACTCTTATAATTTACATGTTTTTAGATACATTGAAAAACTTTTGCTTCAGGACCTAGCCAATAGTTGAAGGATTATATATGCTAAAGGATTTATCCTTCTGATCATTTCTTTTTGAACAAGGGTGTTTGAAAAAAGGTCAAATTTAGTGCAAAAAAATATAAGTTTTTTCAAATTTTTAAAAATATATTTAATTCATTTAACTTTTTTCTATGATTTATTAAGTTTTAACATAAATGTCATATAAAGATACAAAAATATTGCTTCAAATATCATTATTTAAAAAAAAGGCCTTCGAACATAGTCGGATACCTTAATACCCTAATATAACTTTATATTTATTAACTATATTGACATTTTGATGTTTATTATATTGTTAGCATTTATTGCAATTCTATAATACTTAACAATTCGTAATTAAAATACATTACGATTATGATTGAATATTACCCGAAAATCAATGAATTATTACCTGAAAATCATTAAATTGTGTTTGTATCAAGTACTGTCTATCTTTCATATCGATATTTTGGAAGAATTTTACATCATGTTTTCCCACGTTTGAAAAAATTTTACTTCATGTTTTCCCACGTTTGGAACAATTTTACACCATGTTTTCCATCCGTATGTATTCCACCGAATTTTGGAGTGTTCTTTTATTCGATTTTAGTGCACTCAAAATTAACGGCCAATGTTAGGTCATATCAGGGACCTATCTTCCCATATCATTAATTTAAGAAATAGTTTTATATCATTCGCTTCTCCATGTTCTGATACGTATTACACTGAATTTTTGAGTGCCAGTTTATTCTATTTTAACGCATATAAAATTAACGGTCGAGGTAAGATCATATCAGGGACTGTTCGCCTATCTTTCCATATCGTTCATTTTGGGAATAGTGTGTATCATTCATTTTCCCATATTCTGATATATATTACACTGAATTTCGGAGTACGGTTTTAGTCGATTTTAACGCATGTAAAACTAATAGCATTATCTTAAGCAGTGTGATCTTAAATAGAGTGTGCAATTTTATAATTGTGTCCGAAGGGCAGAAAAATGTGATTTCAAGATCGAAAAAATAAAATTAAATGCATAAATACTCAACAAATTTGAAAACTGTCATGTTCCTAAAGCAAATTCAATTCTCGTTTTGGATCAAAATGTGAATAATTTATTTTATGTATAAATTTATTGGATTACTTTTGAGATCATTCTGATTGTTTAACTCATTTTAAAAACTCTCCTTTTCTTGTTCTCCGTGTATCAAATGAAATTTCCGAAGATAAAGAGCTTCCAGCTAGAAAAATTACTGTGGGTGTTTTTAAAATTTTGGAAAATGGTGTTTTTAGATTTTATTAAATCGAAGCGAGATTCTTTAAAGCGAGTGGAGATTCAGGTCCCATTCAGAAATCCTGACAAATACGATATTTATGTGGCACATATATTTTTCTTATTTATTCTAAGATAATTTCATAAAAGAAGCAAAAAGTATAACTTTTAAAATATATTAAAATTTATTTAGGTTTCATTAAATAATTTCATAAAGTTATTTATTTTTTTAAATTTCTCAACATTTTTGAAAATATTAGTTAAGTTTAGCTTGCTTTGGAGGAAGTCCAGGAATTGCAGCATTTGTATTTTTCCTTGCTGACAATTGGAAGTACATATGAGTCTTCAGACATTTTGATGTAGACAATAGCTTTTCACTAAACTCATCAAATATAGAATTATAGTCTAAACTAATGCTATGTTCAGAAAATTCCGAATCTATTTTATTACGGAAGAATGAGTACAGACAGAAATTGCTCATTTGGTGTTTCCTTCGAAGTAATTACCCTGTGCAAATATGCGGTTTTGCCATCGTTTCATACACAGATGAAAATGCGAATTACAAGGCTTCTTTCGAGCAAATTATTGATAAGAGGAAAAAATGACATGGAGGTGAGATCAGGGGAATAAGCTGGTGGAAGTTCTAGAATGTGATGTTTTGACAGGTAATTTGACAGAAGAAGGGACCTGTGAACCGGCGCCTTACGGTGATGAAGCCCCCACGATGGGAAGTTTCGAATGCACTGTACGTATTTGAACTGATTGAAACCTGTTTTGACTAGTCGGTCACATGATACTCTTCACTTGTTTTGCGGTGTGTGGCATAATTCGTTTCCACCTGGAAAATAATTAAATAATTCTGGATCTCTTTGAACGTAGTATGCTTCGCACAAAAGAAAGTAAAATGAAAGAAACACTTAAATTTTTTTCGACAAACTTTAATAGGAGAGTCATTCAATTTTTTTTATTTTCTCGTATACCAAGTATTGAAAGAAAAAAGTATTGTAATCGTCAAAACATTCGACCGAGAGATTTTGATTAATCTCCACGTTTTGGATCTCCCTGATTCCGGTAAAAAAGAAGCCATTTTTGAAATCATGGCTATCTTGAGAATCGTTACCCGTGAAGCAAATTTTGCATCCCAGGAAAAAATCACATGGAGCGAGATCGAGGAATAAACTGGTTGTGGAAATACCAGAATGTGATGTTTTGACAGTTACTTTGAAACCAGGAGGGACTTGCGAACCAGCTAATTATCTTAATGGAGTACCCGCGACCTAGCCATCCAAAGATTTGGTTGCTTGCGTTTCACCGAATCATGCAGACATATAATGCAGCAAGTTCTGCAGTCTCAGCATAAGTGTTTTGACGTACTGTATTCTCAATTTCTTGTTCATCCGTTGAGGATACTGATGACCATTCTGACCACTCATCACCCTCGATACTCAGTCGATGCCACTCATAAACTCTAGTTTGACTCATAGCTGTTTCACCGTAAGTTGACTTAATCACTTGAAAAGCCTGGAGGAAAGATTTTCCTAGCAACACACAAAAATTAACACTTCAACACTGTTTGAAATTAAGTTTCTTTTCCTATCGATGGGAAGTTTTTAATTTCTGTAATCACGAGCTAAAGCATGAGATTTTCGAATTTGAACAGGATGGAACATGTTCTGACTGGTCGGTCACATGATACTCTTTGCTTGTTCAGAGGAAAATGGCATATTTCGTTTGCATTTGGAAAATTTAAAAAAGTTCTGGAACATTTCAACGTAGTTGTATATATTTTCAAAACGGTTGGGGAGAATAAATGATATAATTCCCTGTCATGAAAATCGATAATATTTAACCATCTGCGCATCATTTGGAAAATCAGAGATGAAAAATACTCTATATTCTGACAAGAGTCAAAATATCATCCATTTAAGCAATCTCTGAATGACATATTTATTGTAAAACAATATTTGAGAAAGATGAATCCATATTTCACAAATCTGGAAATTTCAAATTTAAGAAACTAGAAAAATCTAGAATTCTGTATGTATCGGAGCCGGAATCAGGCATGTTAAACTTCAACAGAAGAAATTTTTTTGTTTTTTACTTTCCGTGTAACCACAAATCTGATATTAATATCTTTTAATCTGCTCTGTGCGTGCAAGGACTTGCAAAAATAGGTCATGTTTTGACGTGGAAAACTAAATTGGAAGTTTTCATAGAACTCCTTTTATAATTATTATTCGAATTTGCCCTGCTCAGTCAAATGATGAAAGATTCTATAAAGGAAATTAGACACTTTTATTTACAGTATAGCAAATAATTAAATTTTCTTACTCCTATTAAAAAGAATATTTCCAAATTAGATCATTGACAAGAAACTTAATGTGGTTTCGACAACTGTTATGCAATTGCATATAATAAATTGCTCATTCATAGCGAAGCTATTTTTGGAAGTACGTTTTCACCAATATCAGTGCATTTTGAATGCTTGGGATTTAAGATTATTAACGTTTCATCAAAGTCAAATGGTGACAAATAACTACGTTTAGTCTGATTAGATTAATATTCCATTGTGAAGCTACATCAGGTCTATTTTGAGGGGGAAATCGTCATTTTGTACCATGGTCAGATGACGAGGACGACACCTGAGTCAGTCTTTCCATTTCCAAGTTCGAAATGCACAGATGGGAGAACGTTTGCTTCCTCCCAGCCGATGGCAAATTTAGGCTCTGCGCGATCGTGCGATTTGTGTCAGAAAATCATTAGAGATACAAAATGTCGAAAAAACGATTAACAGAGTGAAGAACATTGAAAGGAGTTGGAGAGTAAACATCTACATTCAGTTCTGTTCCGGTTTTCCTCCGACCTCTGGAGAAAATGCTGAACAAAAGTGTCCCTAATGACTTTTCGGACACTTCTGCATCGCGGGAGGTATGTGTGGAATACCCAGCTGCTATCGATGTACTTGACACCGTTAATTTCTTCACCGAAATTTTGTCACTAATGACTTGTCAAACGCAATTCGATGTGTACACCGTTCGATAAAATCAAGTCTCGAACCCGCCACCCTCCAGTCTTGAAGACGAGACTCTTTCTATAGCGATTTGCTTGACTGCTTCATGAACACCTAGACCTCGTTTCTAACATCTGTGAATGCTCACATGTCAGTTTGCAATCTAATATTTGAAAGTTACATGAAAAGTCATTGTCATCATCAAAATGTCTTGATCATGATACCGAATTTTTTTTATTGCGCACACTGATCAGACTGAACTGTTGGCAAATAAAAGCATAAATACAGCAGTTTTTAAAGCTTAACAGCCCCCTCTAAAAATACAAGTTTAAATAAGTAATTATTTAAAAAATTATACGAAACTAAAATGTTAAGTAATTACAATACATAAAATCTATTTACCTTATCCAGAACACTTTCAAACTATAATTGGACTGTACGAAGTAGTTTTAACCTAATGATTTCATACGTTAGCGTATACAGGATGTCCCAAAAGGTCGTTTGCTAAGCTTCAGGCATACCGAAACCAAGTCATTTTTACAATAGAACAAAAGGTTACAAATGTAATGGTCGACAGCAACACTTTGTCAGTGAATTAAGTAAAAGATAAGGATGCTCCAGATAAAGTGTGCAACACACGTATAATCGAATGCAAGTTCACAAGCACAACAGCATAGTTACATGCATGATAACAAGTCGTACGCGGCATGACCCAACCTTTATTCCCTCGCGTGCCTCTTGATTAACCTTTGTATTTTCGTGTACCCCTGCTGTCATATACTCTCCCTCGCCAATCATCCGTCTATGAATAGGTTTTTATAAATAATGTTAAGAACTTATATTAGCTTAAGAGACAAATTACTTGAATTAATAACATTTGCTGGACTTATTTTTTATTTTACATTTCACTGCATTTTTACAGTCAAAGGCCAAAACAAATGAAATCAGTATTCTTATAATTTCGCAGTAACTTGTAAGGTTGGCTAAAAATTAATTAGATTTTCAAGTGGTATTATAGTTATTAAATAGCAAGTATTAAATTGGGGAAACAAACTTCTGTAACTTTTTAAATTCCTTGTGTTTTCTTGCTTCCGCCTTTACCAACTTTGATTTCGCGCACCTCCAGGGCTGCGCGTACCACAGTCTCTGACTTATACGATTGCAAATAGGACTCAGTATCAAGAAAAAATCGTTGGAATATTAAGTGTTCCGAATCTAATCACGTTTCGCATTAGTTATTCATAGAGCTGTGTGGTTGTGCTATTATAAATTTGTATTCCATTAAACCTGTATTGTACATTTTGTTTGGTGTATCCTTTTCTTTTACCTAATTCATTGATAAAGAGAACCCTGTAGGGGTCTTTTGCCACCCCATGTTCTATTGTAAGAATGATTTTTTTTATGTGTGCCTGACTTCCCCTTAAAGTTGGTAAATGACCTTTTGGGACACCCTGTATACTTGAACCATGTTCCTTAATGAACCTTATGTTCCTTAGGCGATCCTTGCTTGAATAATATATAGTTTATCCTCCATATCTCTTAGATCTTAGACACCTTTTTTATGGACGGTCTGTGTTTGGCGAGATAGGTGTTGAGTTTGGAACTGGTGGAGCACTGCCTTGTTGTTCAGTTGGTTCCCTGCTATGTCGGAACAATTTATAGATTGATTGTAAATTGTTCTCTTTGGATGCACAGGTGGGGCGGAATATCCCTGAAGGCGTGGGAATGCAATACAAGTCCAATTCATAAAATCGTTTTTAGTAAAAACATGATAATACGATGCACCACTCAGGCGTTCACACAGACAGGTAATACGATTCACACAGGTAACTCATTGCTGTATACTACAACTCGTAAGCATACCACAACAGAACTGAACTACAAGTGAACTGCTAAAGTTTCGCAGAGGAAGAGAGCTAAATACAAGTGAGCGAAACGACAGCGCCAATCAACAATGCTGAATCTGCATAAACTGCTATCGTTCGCCTACGCTTGCATCCAACAATCCCTCTGAATAATATACTTGAAAAATGCATATTTCTGGTGTATCAGGATAGAATAAGTTTTATAGTTGTGAAATTTTCTGTAAACTGGTTTTAAACATCATCTGCCCACCCTGGTACAACTATTAAACTTTTAATGCTGTTGGTATAATGGTTCCATAAAAGCTCTGTAACGAATGGAGCACAGAAAATAATTGGCTAAATTAAATTTTTAAAAGAACATTTTATTCAGGAAGTCTATAATGGGTTATATGAATAGAGAATTTCTCTCACTGCTGTTTTTCAGTTCTTAATTTGATATCTTCTGGCTTTCGTTAAATTCGGGAAGAAAACCTTAAATGTCATTTTGAAAATAAAAAAAAGCTAACTATTTAATAATGCAAAGTTTAGGTTGTTCTATTTTTTCCTCTCTAATTTCCACATTTTCTTATTTGTACATTATGAGAAAGTTGAAATTATTTAAATTAAATAAAATAGCTCATCTAAAAATCTCAATTTACTATAATGCTTAGACTATACTTTTTTCAAAAGTGAAACATTATTTAATTCTTGATTTATTTAACAACACTAAAAGTGGCCATGTGGCAAAATTTCTGCTCTTTTTCTTTTATAATTCTTTAAGTCATAGATTCATCTTTAACTTAGCCTGTAATAAAATTAAAAGGATAATAAAATATACTTCTGTGCCTATACAGGAAATTTTTTCCAATAAATGCATTTAAAATATCATCTAGAACCAACTCAGCTACCAAATTAATCCCTGAAAAAATTATTCCTTGATGCTGTAGCAATCCAGGGCAGACATAAATCCCGAAGACCGATTCATCCTCGCAATTCATTTTGATTTTTAAAACTATGATTTGTTTTTAATTTTAAATTATTCAAGGAACGTAAGTCTAAGTTAATTTAAATTTCAAAATTTTCAGTATTGCACTATATTCGCAGTTTGGCAATATTAAAAATTATCATGAGACCATACTATTAAATGCTACCTCACATTTCTTTGAAGCACTTTTTGCATATTTTCTTAAGATAGCTGACTGACATATTAAACATATTCTATGTTAAAATCAAAAGTTAGTAACATATACTTTCTTCACATATTAGTAAAATCTTCAGATACAAGGATTTAAAACACAAGCAAAAATGAAAACTGTTACAAAAAATCATTGTAACAAAATAAGAAAATCCTCCTTGATGCTGTGTTAGCAATACAGGACAGACACAACTCTAGAATAATAAATAGTCTAATTTTGATTTTTCAGACAATAATTTTTTTTTATTTTAAGTAGCATGTGTCTGAATTTATTCACATTTTAAAAATTTCTAGCATATCATTCTAATCGTATTTTGGCATTTGAAAAGCATTAATCCTTGACAACATGGCGACGTGACTTAATTATTGACTGTTGCATCTAGGTTTCTTTGAACCATTTTTTCCCCTTGCATAATTCTTAGATTCGTAGATTCATCTAAAAAGCATACTGCACGTTTAAATTTAGCGAAATTGGCGGATGCACGCATATAAAACACAACCAAACAAGAACCTGCTACAAAAGAACCACCAAAAAATTTCTTGATGCTGTCTTAACAATACAAGACAGACATGAGTCCAAAATAGTGAGCCTTTCCCATAAATCATTTCAATTTTTCAAACAATAATTTATATTTCAATTGAAATTGTTGAAGTAGCATATTTTTAAATTAATTTTAAAATTTTCCATTTACTTTTTATGTTGCAGTCTAAGACATTATTGCATTTAAAAAGGACGTGAAGCTACGTGACTTAATTGCAGAATTCTGCAACTCCCTTTTTTCAGCCATTTTTTAAACCGTCGATTCATCTATAATTATATTGAACGTTAAAATTCAAATACTAAAAATACTTCTTTCACATGCGCAAGCTAAATTCTCCGTTATATGCACTTGTAACATAAACAAATACCCCTCCCCCCCAATTCTACGAAAGAACCACCAAAAAAAATTTCTTGATGCTATCTTGACAATCCAGCGCAGATTCAAATGAATTGTCTCCATACTAATTTTGATTTTTCAGACAACATCTATTTTTTCTAAATTAAATTATTCTAGTGTTTAAATTAAGTTAAATTAAAAAAATTATCTGTTTGATTACAATATTGCATCCTTACATATTACGGTATCTAAAACAGGTTACAATGAGGCTACGTGACTTAATTGTTGAATATCGAATCTCGCTTTCTTTGGACCATTTTATTTTCTAGCATAATTATTTAAGCCTTCGATTTATCTATAAAACATATCGAACGTTAAAATTCAAATGTTAAAAATACTTCCTACACATGCGCAAGCGTTTTATGCGTTTGGAACACCAGCAAAAAATAAAACCTGCTACAGAAGAACCACCGAATAAATCTCTTGGCAACCCAGGGCAGATTTAAATCTTGAATAATGAATTGTCAACATACTAATTTTGATTTTTCAGACAACAGCTATTTTTTTCATTTTAAATTGTTCTAGTAACGTATGTTTAAATTAAATTTTAAAAAAATTTGTTTGATTTCAATATTGCATCCTTACGTCTGAAAAAGGTCCGTGACTTAATTGCTGAATTCTGCATTTCGCTTCCTTTGGACCATTTTATTTTCTCGCATAATCCTTTAAACCTTCGATACGTCTATAGAACGTAGCGTACGTTAAAATTCAAATGTTAAAAATGCCTCCTACACGTGTGCAAGCGTTTTATGCATTTGGAACACGAGCAAAAAATAAAACCTACTACGAAAGAACCACCGAAAAAATTTCTTGATGCTATCTCGGCAATCCAGGGCAGACACGAGTCCAGAATAACGAATCATCCCCACAACTCATTCAAATTTTTCAAATAATAATAATAATAAAAACCACCTCACCCGAATCGTCCGATTTCTTTCAATTCTGATCGAGCGGCGGTGAGCGGGGGGAGGCGATGGAAAGTTTTCCTGGGAGCGACGTGCGTGGGCGTCCGGAGTGGGGGATGGAACGAATGGCAGCCTCTGGCGCATCGAGTGCGTGGGTGTTGGGCCGGTCTCTGTGCTGCCGGCGGTCGAGGGGCGACCCCCTATTTAACGAGACTCCCGCCTCGCAACGGGACCAGTTGCTCCGCCTGAACTCCTCCTATCTAACTCCCCGGATTTCTCGTCCCACACGTTTTCTTCGGGAGAACTAGGTGAGTTCCCATTGATTCCCACTCGCTTTAATCAAGCGCTCGGGGTAAAGATCCATTCTGCGGTATAAACAAACGATTATCGCCGCCGTTGCCACCTGCCAGGTCCGAAAGTATGCGATTTTTTGTTATGTGTAGTTTTTTTTAAATGTGAAATGTAAATATTTTATCTTTATTTGTTTCATTTATGTAGTTTTCTTTTTTCAACTTTAAAAGGTGAGTAATGTAATGATGGTTTCGTAGCTGATGTGTATTTTTTTTCTCTGGTAAACCACCTGATGGATCATAAATATGAACAAACGGCTTTATGCATTTTTTATTATAAAATTTATTAGAAAATATTAATAAATTTTTATTATAAAATATAATTTTTTCTTCTTTTTTTAAAGGTATATTCATTGCGTGAATGTTTCATAGCAATTTTTTCTTGTAAAGTAAACCACCTGCTGGATCATAAATATGAACAAATCATGCGTCTTTATGCATTTTTTATTATAAAATTTATTAGAAAATATTAATTAATAAATTTTTATCATAAAATATATATATATTTCTTTTTTAAAGGTATATTCATTGGATGAATGTTTCATAGCAATTTTTCTTGTAAAGTAAACCACCTGCTGAATCATGAATTTGAACAAAGCATAGACCTTTATAAAATTTTCAATGCAAAATAAAATTATTTTTTGTTTTTAAAAGGTACAGTAATAACATGAATGTTTCATAGCAATTTTCTATTGTTGAGTAAACCACCTGCTGAATCGTAATAAGAAGGAAGCATAGGCCGTTATGTAATTTTTAATGCAAAATATCAACTTTTTTTGTTTTTAAGAGTGTATTAAGAGTATAAGATGAATGTTTCACCGTATTTTTAAAGAATAGAATCTAATGTGTTTCATTAATGTGAAAAATTTATTTCATTTTTTTTTCTTTTAAAAGTTGAGTAATGTGATGATTGGTTTGAAGTAAAACATTTTAAAATTGCAAACAATAAAATTTTCAAGATAAACCACCAACTGAATTACAAATATTTACAAAGTATGGGACATAGCATATTTTTTTAATGTGAAATATAAACATATGCTTTTCTTTTCTGTTCTTTTTTTGTTTTTGAAAGTTTAATGATGTGATTATTGTTCTACTTAAAAATGTTTATCAAATTATTACCAATAAAATTTGCAAGATAAAGCATCTACTGAGTCATATAAGTTTGGAGCGCTACAGATTTAACGTGTTTTTTTCCTTAAAGTGAAATATAAAGTTCTTTTAAATCTGAGTTGATTCTCTTTCACAGTAAATGCTGTTCTGAGAATGAAGATTAGTAAGGTAGACAAGTTGTTGGGTGATAAACTCTTATAAAGTAGGAATTCGTTATATTTATATACAGATAGCATTCACATTCATTTTGGAATAAAATTGTTTATATATGAGGAAGGTGAATACAGTTTAACCACCTGAGGAGCCAGATGGGTTTCAAAGCATGATATTTAATGAAATTTTTAACTGTGAAATGTAATTTTTTTTTTGGTTTTAAAATTTGAGTAATGCTTTAATTGTGTCGCCATAAAATGTTTGCTTGGTATGCGAATTTATGAGCCAAACCAACTGTTGAATCATGAAAATTTGCAAAGCATGAGAGTTAAAGTATTTTTTGAAGTAAGTATGAACAATTGATTGAAACCTGTTGATTATATTCTCAAAAAATCTTTTTGTCAGAGTTACGAATGAATAAGATAAATAATTTGGTGATCCACAAATTTGGCGTTTTATTTTGTATTGATAAATTTATAAAATTTGTGTTTCTTTCGGTATTGAAATTGTTATTTTGTCATATTTGAGAATTTATTACTTGTGTCTTAGTTACATAAAATTCGCCTGTTTGTTACATTAGTGTTCTCAGTCGACCATTTAGTTTAAAAAAATTAAATACTAACATTGAGTGCTAAGAGATTAAAATTAGACAAAGGACATATTTTAAATATATTTTATTTTCCTCTTTAAATAAGTTTTATGATGAAATAGACTTGAATGAAAATAATTCTGCTCCAGTTCTTTTCACTTAGTTAAAAATTTTAATAGAATTATATCACTTGAAAAATGCTTAGCTTAAAAGGAAAGGAAACTGTTTTTATCCTTTATAAAAAGCAAAATACGTTTATTTTTCAGTTTTTCATAACTCAAACTTTCAAATGTATAACATAATTTTTCTAAAACTTCTATGCGCTGAGTCATATTAATAATAAAGTAGAGAGTTATAGAATAATAATGAAATTTGTAAATTTGAAAAATTGATAAATATTAATATGACTGTCTATGGCATAGTAAAATTTTTTAAAAAAAATATTTAGTTAGAAATAGGCGATCAAATTATAAAAAATACTAAGATAACCACCTGTTGGCTCATAAAGAAATCTTATACTTTATAAAATAATACACAATTTTGGTATGAAAGACTAATAATAAACTAATAACTCTTTAAACTAATTTTGTGAAAAATTATATGAAACATTGATTGAAATGTACAGCAAAGTTTTTCGTTCGTTAGGAATATAAAATGTTGAAAGCGTATTTTATGAAAGGGTATCGTGTGCAAAGCTTAAAATTATATTGCTCAGAATTTTATAATAGAACCTTAAGAGTTTTCCGTAACTTGAAATTATTATTTCATTATGTTTTATTAATATTTCTATCTCAACGGAAAAGTCTGAAAATCAAAAATAACCATTTAATTATAGTTACTTTCATAGCGTAAATGGTTACTGTTGCCACTCTAAAAGTAGCAAAATTCAGATACTACTTCAAACTGGTAGCAAATTGGTAATTAGTACTATTTGATTAATATTAATTAAACCTAGGTATATACAATATAAACTACTTATAAACTTTTGATACAATAAAATTCAATTTACAGCTGCGTAGGAAGTACTGAAAGCTGAGATAAAGGCTGAAATACAGCTTCAATTAGTACAGCTTAGTAAACAATTACTGTTTTCCCTTGAAAGCTTCTAAAGTTCTTATATAAAAAAGTTGAAATAGAATATATAAATTATTTGAGTAAATTAAACATACTTTGTTATCAACGCATATTTACTGACTGATTTTCAAGACTTAAATTTAGTTACAAACAGTGCTATTTCAATTCTTAATACACTAAAATATGTATTTATATTCTTTCAAAATTTTATTTTCATTGATTATTGCAATCGATCGAGAACCTTTAATGAGAAAGTATTGATTAAAAATAAAGGAAAATAATTAGTTGGAAAAATATTGCTTAGCTTCTAAAGTATTCCTTAAGTAAGGAAAGTAATAATTACGTGCATGAAATATCTATAAGAGAAAATTATAGGTGCCTTTTTATTAATTAGAGAGTTTATAGTTCTTTTAAAGGTTTCTCTATTTGGTTAGCATTACAGTAATAATAAAATTTCTTATAAGAAATCATTTAGTATTATTTCAAATGCTTAATGTATATATAGTTCTATATGTAATCTTGACATTTGTAAATTCCAACAGCATTTGGAATTATTTAAAAAGTTTTCGCTTTTTTTACTTTTTATTTACTCCTAAAAAAATTGTTACGTTAAAAAATAAATATATATTTCATTACAAAATATTATGGAATGCCAAAAAGAGTTCGAGACAATCAGATTTCTGAATTTTGGCGATTAATTATTATTGTCTGACATCGATAATAACAAAATCTGTGTTTTTAAAATTTTTACTTTATAAATATAACAGTTACTCCATAGGGAGCTTATATATTTCATATAATTTCGAATTTCATACAAGCAGATTCTGTTTGAACTGTACCGATTAGCATTTTGTCTGTCTGTAAATTTGTTTGTTACGCATTCACGATCAAACGCTTTGTTTTCGATTTTCTTCGAATTTGGCATGAAGGGCATTTGTATTTTTTGAATCCGTTTCAAGATGGTGACTGATTTGAAAATCTAAATGTGTTGGCGACTCGATAGCGAGCTTGGTACTATTAAAACATTTGAATCATTTTGGTAATGGTGAGACATTTAACTGTAATTTCGTTAATGCTGATAAAAGCAGACATTTAATTGTAATTTTGCAAATACTGATAAAAGCATAGATTTGTGTAAATAATTCGCATTCGAAAAAATTGGCTAAACCTTTCAAAACTGCGACGAAGTGCAGATTTTAGGTTTCTTTCTTTTTTATTTTTTTAGGCGCGAGGTCTACTGTTCAGAAAACTACTAGTATATATAATTATTGAGTATTTGAATATATCTTAATTCTAAAATAAAAAGTCCATGGCGGATGCAGGAACATTAAATTAAACCTAATTAAGAAATTTACGGCCTATGAAAATACACAAAAGTACAAATCAAATCTTTAGCAAAATCCTTCAGCTCCTACAACTGTCAATTCGCCAATTTATTTCACCCCAAGTTGCAGGATATAAATTTTACGGTCAAATAGCTGGTCGGCGAAGGCGACTAGCTAATATTAAAACTTAATTTTTTAAATAATTTTAACACAATGGTGCAAAAAAATGGTGAAAAAATAATTTAAAATCTGATGTTGAATTCAATTAAATGCGTTTATAACTATATGCCAAAATTAATCCATAAGTGGCAAATAATAATAATAAATATAATTAAAAATAAAATAAAAATAAAACGACAAGAAATTCCCTCAGTAATTGTGTATTTGTTAAGGTTGTTTTGATGATGTTCCCATTTTAAGTTAATTAATTGGATAAAAAAAACGATTTTGAGAATATACTTGCCTTGTTATTTTGCTAAATAAAATTAAAATAATTAAAATAAGATATTAATCTGGTACTAGGCAATTTTTAGTTTGTTGAATATTGAGAAGAGAATAAAATGTTAAAACATTTCTTTTCTGATTTTAAAAATATCAATAAATCTAGTTTGAAATACATTTTTTAAAGGTAATATCTCTTCTTTTTTCTGCTGTTAGAAAGATTTATGCGGAGTAGCAGATGATTTCTGTGCCATTATCAGTTATAATTCTGCGGAAATAACACTTCCGTAGAATTATAACTGAATAAACAGCTCGCAAAATACAAAACATTTTTTACATCAAGATTTGTTCTCTTCAAAGTTCAACTAACAGTTATAATCTACTTTTTACCCATTATATACTAGAAGAAATGCGCATATAACGTCCAGTCAGATAATAGCTAAGAAAATACGTAAAGTAATAGGGTCAGTTGGGGTAATTCGGGACTAATTTTGCAGACTCTCATTTTTTTTTCTTTCTCTTTAAAAGGATAGTATGCGAAGGAAAAGAGGTCTATATTTTTTGTGAGTGCATAAACATATTTTACAGAGTTCATAAAACAATGCCTCCTATCAAAAATAATTTATTAATTAATTAACCTCATTTTTAGGAGTGTTGTTATTTTACCCCGAAGAGTTTCCAATTATCCCTGAGATTACGGGGAATTGAGAACACATATTTCTGCTTCTGATCACAGTAAAGAATTGATTAGAAGAGAATACATTTGAAATGAGTACAAACTACTGTATATTTCCTAAAAATGAATTTAACTGCCTTTTCCCAATTATCACAAAATACTGTTTTTTGAATGGTTTTCAGCGAAAATATCTTCTATTTCATGGAATATTGCATATAATTTATTATAACTATTTACTACCTTAAATGTGGTGTTATTTATAATCATTTTAACTCAAATTTTTAGGGAAAAGTTGGGAAATGAATCTTTATAGAAACTGAAGTAACTGAATATTATGACACATTAGAAGGAAATAGGTAAGACTTAAAAATCACACATAAAATTAGTAGAAACAAATAGTTCAATTTAGTAGTATAAAGTAGATTTGCCACTTGAAATCAAACGTTCTATTCACTGTTCTACTAATTTCTCTTTGACATTCACAATACTTGAAAAAACAAGCCATTCTTTCTTACAATCTGCTTCAAAGATACGATCTGGGAGTATAGCTATTAACTGCCCAGCACTATCCTGACAATGGACTCGTCTCCGGGACCAGGGGCGAGGTGTCCCGTAATCAAGAAGAAGAAGCTATTAACTGCCTCTCGGAAATGTCATTCACCTCTCGGCAAACTGGTCATTCACTACTGAAACAAATTTTGGTTTAGCCAAATTGGTGGTTCTCAAATCTGTCATATCATATTCACCACCGTCAACTTCTGGAATCCCCTAGAAGTACGAATAACATGCCTTCATTCTGGCACCCCCAACGTTATCGATCAAAACAAACATATTTGTTGAAAAATCAGCCATGGAGGATTCCAGGTAATTTTTTCCCCTCCATCTCGGGAGCCTCCATTTCTTGTTGAAAAGAGCCAAAATTCTAACCTTTAGATTCCATCATCAGTATCACGTTTTCTTCTTTCTCGTCATAAGTTTCTTGTTTTCTTCCATACTTCACCAAATAACATTTTAAAAAGTAGGGAAGTGTTTTTCTTCTTCCTCTAGAGTGTCTTAACCAAAGCGCATGTTTTTCACTTCGCTAGGGCCTTGCCAATGCGCTCTGTAGTCACCGTTTACATTTACTACTTGCTGACAATTTCCCCGTCTGAACCTATGGTAATGGTTTTATTGAAATTAAGGTACTTTTTTGTTTTTGATTATATATTATTGCCAGGATATTTCCGAGCTTAGTTTGAAGAATTTTTAAAAAGTATATTAGGAAAAAGTGTTCATATGTGTGTCGTGCTTTAAACTTTCTTTTGGAGTTTCTGTCACGCTCGAAATATTGATTTCATACCGGAAATTAATCCTTTAATTTTTTGCGAAGTAAAGTACTGAAATATGGTCTAACCATGGGAAAAGGGACATTTGTTATTATAAAGAAATTTCAGCGAACAGAGCGAACATGTCGAAATGAAGTTTTACTTAAATCCACCATTTCCCTTAAAATAAGAAGAAAAAAAATTCTCCTTAAAATCTTAAAATATATAAGATGTTAAAATAAAAGAATTTATTCTCCTCAAGAATATTTCCCAATCAAAATCCCTCATTTTTTTGAAAAATTCTTTTTGAAAAAACACGTCTTGAAATTCTGAATCTTGATACATCTGCAGAAGGAAGGACTTAAGATATTGATTTTTCGTACAAGTAATTGATTTTTCATCTCTCTTTAGTTAAGTGTATTGCAAACAATTCAAAATTAATACTGATTATGATGTTTTCATTTTATAGAAGTAGCCAGTCTTACTCTATAGCATATTTTTTTTATTTATGTGCTATATAACTTTTAAAAAATATTATCTTTAGGGAGTGTTTCTTTTTCTCTATTCGTTGCTAGTCATAATGCAATTTTTGATTGATTTGCATAATTGCATAATCAATAAATTTTATCCTGGGTATCGATATTTTTTATAAATTTCTATTATTTAAATATTTTTTTTAAAAAAAAAGTGTGAGTACGATTACAATAAATTTTTGACATAGTTATCTTCAGAAGGTGTATTTGATTTCTTTATAATCAAACAAATTATTCTGTTCATAAACCACTTTTGAGATATGAATGATTGAATTCTTACTATTAAAAATGTTATTCAGATTAAAAATTCGCGCAAAATAAATAAACTGATTTTGCAAAATGAAATTAAAGAAGTAAGTTTCAAATTCCTTCTATGGTTAAAAAAATTAAAGATTTTGAATTATTAATGTTCCCCAAAGAATTTCAAATCTTGTACAAGGGAATTTCAGAAGAATACCAGGATGCGGTAGTCTAGTGGTAACATTTCAGGTCCAGGACCGGAAAGTTGCTGGTTAAATGCCCGATTTCACCATAGATCCGTCGGATAGCGCGCTCGGTGAGGACCAAACGCCTGACTTTGAGGACCAAACGTCCTCACGCTGGTGTGGGGTAGAAGTTTGAAAATGCCGTCATTTGACCATGATTCAAATGACAAAATTCGTCCCCAAAAATCCTTTAATAGTTTAAAAAGGGATGTTAATATAACTAAAGTAAAATACAGAAAAATACGTGAACTTGGAATATTATGCTTACAAAGCGCAAAATTTACCAGCATTGTTAACGAATCAATTCAAAAATATTGCAACGCGATGGAAAATACATAAATGTTCAATGTGACTGTCAAGAAAAGCCCGAACGATATCTCCTCAGTATACAAAGCCATCCTGTCTTCTTTTCAGAAAGCCCATTGCTACAGTACGGAACTTTTACTAGATATCATCCATATGATTCGAAAAGCAGTCGCTTTCTCAATATTTTTTAAACTCTAGGGTGAAGGGTTCGCAGCTCCCGGGTGGCTCCGTCGAGTTGATTTTCCCCGACAGTGAACGAATAGTTGCTGAATCAATTTCGCATTTTCTTCGGATACATGTGGCCGACCAGAACGTTTGACTTTGAAAAGCCACTCTTTTTTTATCTAAACTGAAGAAACTAAAATACGTCACTTCACTCATCGAAAGAGCGTATTCCGTATTTGCAACGAAACCCACGATGAGTTCTCTGAACAGACACTTTTAGCGAATTCAACAAAAACGATGACCTTTTAATTCCATTCTATTACCTAGGATGGTCGACTCAACCCAAAAGTTGTAGAGTCATTTGGTGACCCCCGAGAAAGAGAATCCTGAGATGAATTAGTGCTGTAAGCTTCTTCTTCGAGGAACCTCACCATACTTAAATACAAACAAGTTTACATTCACAAGATGTAACTTAAAAATAAGATCACACAATTTCTGGAGTTATTGAAATTATAGGGGAAGGTGGTGTACCTAGGTCCCATTTTTACTTTTTAATTTTTAATTGGATAATTACTAAAAGAAAGGTAACAAAACAATTTTTCTTTCATATTTTAGGCCTTTATACACAACATATATTTTTTGTAGATTTTTAAAAAAAGTATTTCAGTGCATTATTTACAATTTAGAAAAAAGTGCAAATAGGACCAAGGTACACCATGGGTGGTGTACCTTGGACCAGCTATTTCTAGATTTAAAAAATCTAACCGAATAGTTTGAACATAAACATTTATTGGTATTTTAGCTACAGAAAAATGTTAATGAGCACTTTTACTTAATGAGGTCTTAGATTAGACCGAATATAAAATTATTACAGCAACAGTTTCATTCCTATGAGTAGGCTTAACCAACATTGTAATTAGACAAGTCATTTCCAAATGTTAATTTCCGAAGCTGCCTTTCAGATCCTCCAGTCAACACGGGATGTGGTAACTTCCACATTACATAACATTTTTCCACAACATAAGTGGTAGACCATGTAGTGGTCATGCACCAAGGTACACCACTTGGGCATGGTCCAAGGTACACCACTTGGGNTGGTCCAAGGTACACCACTTGGGCATGGTCCAAGGTACACCACTTGGCCATTTCATGGAAAATGGCTGACTACTAAATTGAGGTTAGACTTAACATAATTTCTAACACATTTTACTATAGCTAAAACTGTGCTTTATAAGTTAGGCATTTTACTATAAAGTAATTTATGCATGTTTAGGAACTATTAACACAAAATTCAACAGGAAAAAAATTACTTTTGATGGGTCAATTTCCTTTTTCAGGATTCATTCATTCAAATGAGAACCTTGACAAATAAGTTCAAGTACACTGGGACCTCTGGTGGCAAGTGCACAAAATACATATAACATTTTCTATACATCTATACAGATGGCGCTGAAATCGGCATAGGTTCAAGGTACACTTATGTCCAAGGTACACCACCTTCCGCTACATACTACGCACTTCAATACGAGGGACAAAACAATACAAGACACAATAAAACCAGCGGGAGTGGTCTCCCCAAAACTTTCTCGTATCCACCCTAACACGGGTGGTGAAAAAATACGCCAAGCACCAGTAACATGCACCATTCCCTAACACAGATGGGGAAAAACACGCGAACTGGTCGTGCATTTTTTTGTGTGTCCCATAATGGCGAAGAAATCGAATATGCGATTTGAAAGCCTTTTTTTCAACCAATTGAAACGCAAATTTGGCACGGATCTACAACTAATGTTAGCAGACCTCATACCAATTTTTATTTATCTAAGTCATAGCGTTTAGTAGTTATCGTGTTCAGAAGTTTGCGATTATAAAAACCTATAGACAGTCAGCCCTTCTGCGGATTTGGTCCAAAATTTGATACGGACCTAAATTCCTGATGATAAAACTGTGTAGCAAATTTATCCATCTAACTATTTAAGTTTTTAAGTTATCGTGTTCACATGAACACTAACAGACAGAAAGAAAGACTGTCGGTGGACGGATTTTGTCCAAAATGTGATAGACATCTACAAATTATGTGTAAACATCACATACCAAATTTCACCCCTCTAGATCTAACCGTTTTTGAGTTATCGTGTTCACAGACACGTAGACAGACAGACATAATTCCAAAATTGTGCTTTTCGAACTCAATGAGGTCTAAAACATGGAGATTAATCAAAATCTCGAATTTTTAGACGATTACAAAATTTCACTTTGTACTTCGTATACGATAAAGTAAAATCAACTCACATATAAACAATTCAAGACGCAACACAAAACAATGCACAGACAAAACAATACAAGGCACAACACAAGCAAACAGTAAACAAAACGTATACACATTAGAAGGAAAACAATATTGCAATATAGTGCGATAAAAGCTACACTTACATCATTAATCTTTTACCTTAATACGAATTATTAAAGCATAAAGAAATAATGTAGTTTACACAAATCTTTGAATAAAGAATAAACGCAGAAGGAAAAAATATTCTTTTCGAATAGAAGAATAAAATGTTTTTCAAACCAACTCATAACAATTCTCAACAAACATCAGCCAATAGGCAAGCAAAAAGAACAGTCTTTTATTTATGTGATCAAATCACAAATTCTCAGGGCTTGTAATCCGATCACATATCTGCGATGCGGAAAACCATCACAGTGCGAACAGAAAACAAAAGATAAAATTTTCTGGTGCAATGAAGGACGCTTCAAGTGATATACCTTCGAAAATCAAACGTAAATGTTTCTAGTGACATACAGGGTGGTTTTTTTTTAACTGAATACTACTCAGAGCCATCTGTAGCTCGATCTATCAGCTGAAATGCCACCAAATTTGGTAGGGAGACTAATGACGACATCGGGAAGAATATTCAGTGAAAAAATTAGTTCAGATTGTCGCCGATAAGGGAAAATGTTATCTTCTACACGACGGAGAATTAGACAAATGAATAAGAAATAAGAAATTTCGGTGCGCCACTGCTTTGATAGAGCAAATGAACTGCCCCAAAAGGTTACAGATATACAGAAAGGTTCCATATCGGCGACTTTCGAAACAAAATTTTTTTCACGGAATCTTTTCCCCATGTCGTCATTAGTCCCCCTATCAAATTTGGTGGCATTTCTGCTGATAGATCGAGCCACAGACGGATCTGAGTAGTGTCAGTTTAAAAAAATAACACCTTGTATGTTGCAAATGAAATGTAACTTCAGAACGTTTCCCTTACAAATGTTTGTAGAATGGATCTCTGATCTGTTTGCATATGTATAGCTCTGTAGAGTTGGAATTTTCTTTTGTAATCATGCTGTATAAGTAGCTCGAATCTAAATAACTCGCTGAACTTAATATACCAGCTGATTAAAACTTGCTGCTGCTAAGAAGTAATTTCGTGATTAGGCTTAAGTGGTGTTGTATTAATAAATGACCGCCAAATCTTGGTCTTATTTCATTGCATTAAACAACAGCGCTTAAAACGCGAAATAAAAGCACTGATATTTTGCTTCTGTGACACACTCTTAAGACTAGAGCAAGGGACATTTCCATATCATCAGCTAGACATCATTGTTAGTACCATATTACAAAATACCCGACTCCCTATTTTTCTCCCAGTATACTCTATCCTTTCATCTACTTCTGGCCTGTAAGGCCGGCCTTAGGAAATGCGGGGCCCTATTGGAAACAATTTTTGTTTGCCATGCTTCCAGCCAATTTGTCCCAAACCTTATGAATAAAAATATATATAAAAAAGAGAGAGAATCGAACCTCTAGACAGAAACAAATGGCATAATGCTATAGGCTTGGTTCGACTGTCTTTATATTATTTTTGAAAACTTGTGCACTTATAGTAATGATAGCGTGCACACAAAAAAATGTTTTTGATATCACAAAGCGCGTGGAATAACTAAGACAATGAAAAAGTGAGAAAAAATTGTATGCAAATAATATTGACATCACACATAGAAGTTAATGTTTTTTTTAAATTTTAAAGTGGTGTAAGAATGGTTTTGTGCTATAATATACTTCAAAGTTATTGAGATAAACGTTAAAATATCAATTAATTTTTAATTAATTACACATCTAATTAAAATTTTGAAATTCTTTCTTAGTGGGCACAAACTACCCAAGAAGTAACTATGTGCCAAATTTGGTAGCTTTAGTTCCAACGGTAGACCGTTTTAAGTGATTTTTGAATCATGCTTGTCGTGTCACATAAATTATAGATAGCATGTAACCTATAAACATTATCATGTTAAATGTCTCTTATAGACTTTATATCTCTGTGGTAGATCGAGAAAGAATCAAAGTTTGCTCTTCAAACAAGGTAATGAATCAAATAGATTTTTTTTTTAACATTTCCATATATCATACAAGCAGCAAACAAAATACAATATAAATACAAGCAACGAACAAAATTTATACATCACTGCTGAAAGTGCCTAATCATCTTACTTTAAGGACTTTAAAATGATTTAAGTTAAATCTTTACTTGGGTTGGGTGTGGGAAAAAACAATATTGAAATGGACTGTAGAGTAGCTCTTTCTGAAAATTAGCTAATTTCTAAACTGTTGAAAATTAGTGTACACTTGTAAGTGGAAAAAAATTTAAATGAAGTAAAGAATTAGTTTTTATGTTGCTTGAGCCAATAAACGGACTGCTGACAAAATTACGAAATCTTAATTTTTATACTGTCCTCCGATCCTATTTGTCATATTTAGAAAAGTATTCTTGACCCACTTCCATTTCAAACAAAAATATTCCACTCTTCTGATACAAAGTTTGACCAAGTTATAAAACTTCGAATATCCCCATTTTAGACGCTTTTAGGATATTTTTATGGAAAACCTCGAGAAAGATCCGCCAATCAACGCATGCGCTTCCTCCCGTTGACAGACAATCAAAATTGATATAAGAGAGAAAATTAATTATTTCGATGTTAAAAGACTGTTCGAAATCCAACTCAAATTGCATTTCAATCAATATTATTATATACTTGCCATTAAAAAAAACAAAGGGAAAAAAACTCTTCTCATCTGAAAATTTCGAAAATCTTTATTTTATCGTGAACATCCGCTGCTAATATATATTTTTTGTATATGTTTTCTGAACTTTCTTAGATCTATCAAAACAAATTACGTTTTTGCAAGGAACTAATTAACGTAACAAAAACAAACTAAAATAATGAGAAGCAGTGGAAATTGACTTCTCTGGACCAAAAAAGTCTATTTATCCAAAAATTTGAAAGAAAAGAAGAAGAAGAAAAGAGAAGAAGAAAAGCCTTGTCTAAAAATTAGTTTTATACTGACCAAAAGTATTGCAAGTTTGTAAAATGCGAAACATTTGAAGTTTATTGGAATGCAATGGTTCACAATCAGTTGTGGAGAATCTTGAAACGTTTTATCATGGGAACTCATATTTTGCAGTGAAGAATTTGTCACGAAGGCATTTAGGGAACCGACCAGAAAGTGATAAAGGAAAAAATTATTTGAGCTCATCCCGTTTCACAGAAATCTGATAATGATTTGAAACTTTCATCAATGGTTTTATATCCTATGCACATTGCTTACATGCATTTAAGTAAAAATAATATGTATATTAGGAAAATATAAAGGTTTCTTTTTTTAAAAAAATCCAACTTTTTTAGCATTTGTTTTTGCTTACAACATGCAGAGTTTTAATTATACGAAACTTACAGAATACTCGACAAATTTTGGAGAAGCATTGTTTTAAATTTTGGCGTAAATACGTTGGATTTTACAGAAAATATGAGTATTTGTAATAAATAATTTTTAACTGCGCATGTGCGAAACACAGTACAGTTTTCTTTTATAATTTCCAGTGTATGGGGAAGCTTATTTAAAAATTCCAGTTAAATACATTTAAAATTCTGAAAGATATTGGCATTGTAGTAAGGTGAATTTAAGTTGCACTCTAAGAGAACTAAATGATGATGGTTCTTACACAGATTGATAATTTTTAAACTTGAGTATTCGAATCGTTATCGTCGAAATACAATTTAAATAATGTATATAGTTAACAAGTAACGTGCGTATTCAGGATATTCAACTTTCATAAAATCATACCCCGAAACTAAAAACAGCAGAGCCTTGAAATTTGCTCAGTTTAAAGAAAATGGACTTCAATTGCATATCCCACGAAACGTCATAACAATCGGTTGGATATTTCTTGATTTGTATTAATTTATTTAATTCTATTCCGTTGTTCTACATGTAGAAGACTAATAATAATATAAAACAAAAAAAATCTGGGAAATTTTACCAAATGAAGGAAATAGTCTAAAATAAGATTTATGAAATTTTAGTAAAGTCTGATAGATATATTTTTACTTTTAACATTACAAAGATTTGCCTAATAAAATATACTTACTTTGTGAGATAAATAAAAATATCTCTTAAGACGGTTAAAAAGTGAAAGAATTTCATTAATATAATATGAATGTTTAATGAATACCATTAAATCTTAAAATAAACTTATTTTTGAGACTAAAATTGCGCAATTTTCACAAAAATAATATGAGAATTCAATTTCTAGAAAGATTCTTCATGGAAATATCCCAAAACATTTTGATGATTAACTTGAAAGAGTAATGGATACGGGTAACGTTTTTCATCATGTTTTATATTATTTGTTATTTATGAAAAACTATTTGTGGTAAGTCTTTCTAATTTTTCCGACTTTGTAGTTGCAGCTAAAGACAGAGCTTGAGAGGTTGTCACTGAAGCAACCTAACTATCTTTAAAATTTCAAATAGCTTTCTGCACTTTTCCAAAATTTTAGCGTTTTTGGTGTTTTTATGTCAACTACTAAATAGGAAATAAATATCGAAATCGATTTAAAATACTAATGAAACCATTCAGTGTTTACTTCTTAAAAAGTTCCAATGTATTTTAAAGTTTGTACCTTTCCACTTAAATCCGATGAATTTTTAATAAAACTTTCGAATTTATTATCGACTGAATTTTTATTAATTAACATTTGGGACAGAAAAAGTTAGATTAGTCTTCCAACATGTGTTTTTCGACTCAGATATTTATTTCTGCATCATTGAAGGGAAAAGTGAAAATTTTTCCTCAACATAGATGATATTAAAAAATAAAATAAAGAAAATATCGGGGCTAATTTTTAGAAATTTTATATGAAGAAAGAGTACAGAAATGACTCAAAGTGTTCAAATTTTTGAAATTCACTTTAAGTATGAAAACTTAACGAGAAAGAGGGACGTTTAAAATATAGCATAAAAATATGGAAAATATTTAAATAATCTATAAAAAATGGTGTCATTTACCTGGCCTGGTATCAGACATCATGAAAAATCTAAAATCAGACATATCTGACTTTGCAGAACGAAATCAGAAGGTTCACTGAAACGAGACTCCAGTGTCCGAAAAACATTCCCTAAATTTAACCTCCGCCAACCCTCCTAAGGTTTTCAGAGTTCCAAACGGTCCTCTAGAAACTGTACTGAGGTCTCTGTCCATCGACTCGTTTCCTTTGATATCCGAGCATTTACAGACATTTCCTGGGAACGTTGGAGTGACCCTCGAAACCCTCGAGCAATAATGATTCTTTGTCGTTCCCTTGACTGGAATTGTATTACAGTAGGGAACGTTTTTCGGACTTTTAACTTCAGAGACCCTCAGTCAGCTGTTAGAAAAAAGGAAAACATAGGTTTTCAAGCGAATATTTAAAAACACGAAAAAAACCCAAGGATCCCACTTAAACTAAAACGATACTTGATTGTAATTAGAATAAGTTCGAGCATATTCTTCGTAGTACTCTGGCGCGGGGCGCTATTAGGAGCAGGGTCGGACGAACACTCAGTTAGTCCCTGCCCCGGCACGGTGTAAAAAAATAGAGGGGCGCAAAATTACCAAATCAAAATGAGAAAAAAAATCGCGACGGAGGTTCTAAATTAATTGGAAAAATTTCTAAAAAACAATCTAAATTTATGTACTAATGACCACAAAACTTTCGCACAAGGTACTAGTCCAGTAATCCATATAATATATAAGGCAATATCTGTGTGTGTCTGTCTGTGTGTGGTACAACGCAGAGACCGCTTCATCTACAAGTACGAAATTTGGCGCGAAGGTGGCCCAGGACAACAACATCTCAAACAAGATTGTCAGAGCATGCTATATTAGGAATTGAGTATGAACTGAATAATAATTCAGATGTTTCTTAATTAATTAGAGAATTCTCTGAACTAATAGTTCGTAAAAAAATTCGTCTGAATTATACTCATGTTGCTTTTTAAAATTTTAAGTGAAAAGTTATTATAAGTATTTGCGTTAATTACTGAGTTACACAGTTGTTTTTCGGACGTTCGCTGAAAAATGTAAAAAAGGCCACTTGTCTTCCTTTTTTAGAATGCTTACATTGTAGCTCCATAGGGGCGCAATTTTTTACTTTTGCACGGTGCGGTTCAAAGGAAAAATCCGATCCTGTTAGGAGCAATTGGTCCAATCGGCTAAAAGTAGGCCCAGCTGGCTTGCTTTGTGTACCAGAAAAAATGCGCTTTTTTAAAAACGTCTTATATATTTTCTGCTTGTCCAAATTCAAATGAAAATCCAATAAGAATGATGCAACAACCTGCTGCAACGCCTATAGTAAGGTTTTGTTAAATATGGATATCAAACGATACTAACATGGAACTGTTTAAATAGTTAGGGAAAGAAAAACTTGGGCAGAAAGTAAATCGCTCAAATTCATCAACTCAAAGCGCAAAAATTGTTACAAGTGCAACAACTAATTATTACATAATTTTTTCATAAAACATAAATTAAATCAATTAAGAGTTCTAAAAATGATTTTTATTTTATATTTTGAGTAATTAATTCTTGAATTAATGATTTTTATTTTATGTTTTGTGTAAAAAAAATTTCAGTTAGTTACACATTTTAGATAGCAGCAAAAACAAGGGAAAGAAAATCTTAGTTCTATTTTAAAATTTAATTATTAAATTAATTCTTTAATATTATCAATGAGAAAAATAAAGAAAAATTCTTATTTATTAAAAAATAAGGTAAAAATTGACGTTTATAGAACAGCAAAAACGGAAAATTATAA
Source organism: Araneus ventricosus (assembly GCA_013235015.1). NCBI lineage: Eukaryota > Metazoa > Arthropoda > Arachnida > Araneae > Araneidae > Araneus > Araneus ventricosus. Next base: position 717,674 of record BGPR01000217.1, read on the forward strand.
AACCATGTTGTAGATTTTAGGTAACAATATGCATTTAAGGGTTAAGAAGACTTTTACTGTATTGTGATATAGAAAAAATAAGCCTTCAAAATTTGTAATATTTAATTACAAGTTTAAAAAATTCTGAATTTTTCCCCTAAACTTAACTGAATACTTCAGCATAATGACAACACTTATATCATGAGTAAAAAATAATTTTGCTTATGAGTTATCCATTTAAACATTAAGGTGCTCCCCTTATGCGTTTTTCATAAATAACGAAAATGCCTACTACTAGATTCAAGCTATTATAATAAAAACTGCTCAAAATTATTTTTTAAACAAACGATTCGGTTTCTTTTTTAAAAAATAATCAAAACTGCCCACCTCTGATACACGTGGTATTGCGAAAGAGTAATTTAAAAAAGAAACTAATTTTTTTCTTTTTCTAATAAGAATTTAGCTTAGCTAAAAGGTATTATAATGCCTAAATAATATGGAAACGTTGAATAATAACAGAAAAAAAATTAATAAGTTCTTATTATAGAATATTATTGCAAAAAGTTTCGAAAATGGGCTTCCAGAAATAAAAACAAACCGGTTTCTATACCGGTTTCAACAAATTTCTCTTTAAGCTTACTATATTCATATTAAATTCCACTAAATATTTCAGTTTTAAAACTTACGTAATGTTCTATAATTAGATTCGTTAACTTGATGCCGTGCTTTCTGTAAATTAGATCAATTTTGGCCATCCCTGCAGTATAGAAAGGAAAATGGAATTCTTCAAATTTCTTCCATGTTATTAAATTCCAGAGAAAAATGAACAGAATATTTTGCTAGAAATTTAGAGATCATGTTGCTAATCTAATCTAAAAGTTGTTGCAAAATAGCTTATGTTTGCGAATAAATAATATTTTGGGAAATTTTTATGGAAAAGAAAAGGCAATATTTAATTTTTGGGGGGAAGGATTTTATTTTGAGGAGGTATCTTTAGTTATTGTGAATAACACATCCGGTTTTTATCTAGTACTACTTGATATACCCAGCGTTGCTCAGAATAAAAATATTTTCATGTCTGATAGTAGTTTTTTAGTATTTTTTAAAATCAAGCATAATATTTAATGTAAAAATACTTTTATGTAAAATATTTTATAATGCACATAATCATTTAAGCACAAATAAAGCAAAAGTATTTTTTTTATTCTCAAATTCATACCAGCGTACAATGCATGAACCAAGTGTGACGTTTTATGGACTGTATCATTTTCTTTGTTTCCTCACATATGATACGAAACAAGGTAGCCTTAGCATCTGTTCTCTATATACCAACATTTGATGTTTTTAATGTTTCCTTACTGAGTTTTTTTGCTTTGGAAATGCCAATTATTCTTTCCCGTGACCCAGAAATATATAGGAAATTTATTTCCTCATAACCATATTAATCATACATGTTTCATTAAAAATCTTTTACGAATCATATATGATTCATAGCCATTGAACATATATCATTGTAGGTGAAGCTGAAGGTGATTGTAGGTGTAGGTACTTTGTCTTTTCTCTCTTGGTATATTTCATATTAAGCCAGTGTTTCTCAACATTTCAGTACTTACGGCCCAGTTTTAAATAATAAATTTTCACTTCGCCCCCCTTCTCATACAATAACAATGTTTATAATAATATATTGATATTTGACGCTAAAGCTACACTACGACCTCAATTACAAACCTTACTAATTGCCAAGAATTAGTAAATTTATTGATATTTTCCAACACCGATCAGCTGCATTGACAAAACCAGAATTGCTCTCTCTTATTATCTATTAGTTTCTTTTATTCTGTCTTACGTCCATCGTATCGGACATTCTCGCGGCATCGCGAGAAGTTCGTCGAGCTGAATCACTAATAATTATTAACATTTTTTTATTTTAGTATTAATAAGTCAAATATTAAATACATTCTGCAGTACTGATACAATCCTATTTATAAGTGTATTATATCAGTGTAAATGTGTAATTTATTTTTCATTATGTCAGAATCTATTTTGTTTTATTTTCCTTTCAGTAAAATAATCAGGTTTATTACTAATATTTTCTTTTCGATATGCTCGTGCCCCCATTCAGTGTTATCACGCCCCCCTAGGGGGCGCCCCACAGGTTGAGAATCGCTGTATTAAAAAGATTACTGGCGTACTGCAATAATTCGTTGGTCACTTCTGAATGTGGATATCAGCAGCTTATTCACGTGATGTAACCATTTGAATGGTATCTCTATTAACACAACGGTATTTCCACGATGTTTTCTGATATTATGAATGTTGTACAATATTGTGAAGATATAATAGCAATATTGTGGAACATCTTGTGCTATTTTGGGATTTTTCGTAAACGGAAAAACTTGGTAGAACATACAAGTAATTATTATCACACTGAAATGACTGACGAGTTGCTGGAATTAAGTTGTTTGTATAAACCTTTTTCCTCCAAGATTTCAAGGCTGCTTGCAATTCTATGTCCCAATACACAAATCTATGGAGTATCAAAGTTTAACAGTTTACGTTTGTCCTCGAGTTACAACAAGCTTTCAAGAAAGTTCTCTTCTTCCAGTATTAATCTCAAAATGAGGACCTAAAGATAAATCATGGGCTCTTTTTCCACAACCATGATGGTGGTGGTGTCGGGTTCTTTTTGCCATGAAATTCCAAAGTAAATCACAAGGAGCTACACCCGTCCTGCTTAGGAATGGGGAGTCACTGAATAACCGGCTTCACGACAACAGTCGGGAACTAAGGTCGGAGCCCTATTAGCCATCACCTGCCACAGCCCATCCTAAGTTAGGATCCTAAGTTTACGACCCTTCACGGGAGTGGAGGTAACTCAAACCCACACTATCACTATATCCCCAGGAGATGCGAAAACCCGTTTACTTATACGGCGGCTTCTCATCCACGACCTCGCAGTCCTCTCCCGGGGGAGGGGCTGGCCTACTATCTGTAAATTGCGACATGCGTGATGCAAAAACTGTTCAAAACGCTCTGCAGTGCAGACTGTTGGGCCTAGAGCTAATAAATTGACACTCCAAAGTCTTAGGTAATCGTTACTCACTAAGAAAGAGATTTTCAAAATTTTAATTAGATTTTGAATTAAAAATTATTTGAAATGCCAATAATTTTCCAAAGTAAGTCGATTACACAAATAGACACCACAATTAAAAATATATTTAAAAAAACCCCATGGTAATATTTTACTTTACACTATGACACACCCACCCATCGTAATACTGTGAAATATGTAGTAGCATGAATACGCAGCAATAAGTCCTATTTGCTTTTCGAAATTAATACCATGCACTTTGACTTGACAGCACCAGAGAGGAAAAATGAATCCTAATGTCTTTCCAACCTGATTTTCTCTCGACATCTGAACTCTTTCTCAGAAATGTCTCTTCGTGTGAAAAATCCTTATGATAGAAAAGTAAACATATGTCTTGCAAAAACACGAACAGCATCTGTCCCTGTAAACTGGTCTATCCAGCTGGCGTGAATCACGTTCAGTCAGTTACAAAAGTGTTTCCTATCAGATAACATATGTTGAGTTAATCTATACCCCTGGTTCTGTGTCTCATTCTCATATCTTAGTGATTTAAATACTCGGGCATTTTGGTAGATCATTGTTTATTCTGCCCTTATCTCTAAACATTCTCGTTTATTCTTTTCTTAATGAAGTCAATGCCTGTGACGTTATAGTCAAATGACAAACGTATCTGAGCATGTCATTTACTATATACTGCATTGTATACACATTGTGCATGCTCGAGCGCATGAACCTGTTCTCCTGCGTTGAGTTTAAATTGATTACATTAGCTTACATTTTTTGAGCAACAAAATGCGTTACTGACCAGCTTGTAATTGTTTTAACGTGGTAAAGAGAAATGGTGCACGAAAAGTGATTGAAACTTCCATTTAAAAATTCATCATTGTTAACATTTGAACTACGGGCTAAAAAAAAGCTCGAACTTTCTCGTAGCAGAGATTTTGACGAAGAAGCAGGAAAGCGCTTTCCCTTCTTCTCTATTACTAATAAAATGAATGCATGTCTATGCATGTGTGAGTTGGCTCTCTACAAGGCAGGCCACGTGACTTAGAAATATCAATTATGGCACAAATATATTTTGGAAGGTAGGAATGTGCATCTCGGAGCAATTTTTCCAGATTTTAGTTAAATAAAAATTAAGCAAATTTTAGCCTTTATTGGTAATAACTTCCGAGAATATAATATATTTTTACACAATGTAAAATTAAAAAAAAAAATTTCAATTATGTCAATTTAACTGCCGTCCAATTTTTCCCTAATTTTAACAATTCAATTAAAAATTTTTATTGATTATGTATATATATGGTACATAATAAAAATATTTATTTTTTATTTGCAGCAATGCTTTTTATTGTTGGAATGAAATTTAAACCGTTTTCATTGTTCCGACAAATATTTAATCGCGATTTTGTTTCGTTGTTGAAAGCTAAGGAATGAATATTCTGTAATTTTTTTCATACTAGGGGGTTACACCCCCTGCTCGCTCTGCTACCCAACCCCCAAAAATCACGTTGTTACCAACCCCCAAGAATCAAGCTTCGCTCGCTCTCCATACAGTTATGCATTTCTGCTAGTAATAGGAAATTATAAATACATTAATTACTGAAAGTAAATTTAAATTTATCTGCGCTGCTAAAATTAATTTTTTATCAATCACTGATATTAAAATATCCTGGTAGCACAGAGATACATATGTAAATGTTAGAAAGAAATCTGAATGCTAATTTTTTTCATTCTAAGATGTTTAAAAATAAAAATTATTTACATCAATCAGAAATCAGTCATTTAAAACATTTTCTCCATACACAATTGACAATATCTTTAATAGTTTTATTTTACCTTACTTCATTCCACCAAAATTTTAAACATGCCCTATTTTCAAAGTAATGTTTCTGAGAACAGCTTCCCCACATGTATTCACATTTACTCCAATTATTATTTAGCCAAGAAATATATAACTTCTCTCTATGGGCAGTTATTTATGTGTTAAATCTCAGAAAATTTAAGTTTTCAAGAGATGATATAACCCATTTTACAACTCTTTACCTAAAAAAAGGACAATTTAAAGAGAAAAGGGGCATGAAACATGCTCATATTAACTATTCAAAATTGAAAACATAATAATTATGTATTTTTATCTTTTTAAAATTCATAAGATCCTAAGTTTACTCATGTTATGTTGCTCAGAAATCTTTCCCACATGTATACAGACTCACTCCAGTTACAATTTAATCAAGAAAGATACAACATTTTTCTCTGGATTACCACATATGTTTTCAAAATTCAGAAAATATGAGCAATCGAAAGATGCAACAGCCCATTCCTCAACCTTTTAACTAAAAATGACATATTAAGGAGACATTCATTCATTTGCCTAATCGAAACTGCAAGACTTAACTTATTTTATTCAAACTATTTAATTAAAAAAAATCGTTTCCGCCGATGTAAACAAACCAAACTTGCGAGCTGTTGCCAAACGGCGATTAAGAAATTCGCCCCTTTTTTGTATCACCACATAAGACAGAAGTACAACCTAACTAATTATATTATAATTATAATCATAATTTTATTATAATTTTTAACAACCTTTTAGCTAAAAAAGGACATATTATGGAAAAAAGTGACTTAAAATATTTTCATATTAATTATTCAAAATTAAAACCAATAACAATTATTTACTTTTATCTTTTTTAAAATTGACGAGACAGCCTTTTTCAAAATTTACAAAAATTTCCAAAATTGTTACGAAAATTGTCTGGGCAGTCATTTATATTTTAAACCACAGAAAATGTGAGTTGTTGACAGACTATATAACCCATTTCACAACCTTTTATTTAAAAAACAATAATTTAAGGTGAAAAATTGCTTGAAAATCAAAACCCACAATAATTATTTACTTTTAACTTTTTAAAATTGATAAGATAGCTTTTTTTTTCAAAATTTTTGCTTTTTCCACAAAAATCTTAAACATGTACTCTTTTAAATGACATGTTGCTCAGAAAGCTTCTCCACATGTATACAGACTCACTGCAGTTACAAATTAGCCAAGAAATGTACAACATTTTTCTCTGGGTAGTCACTAATGTTTTTTAAAACTAAGAAAATGTGAGTAATGGAGAGATGAAAAAGCCCATTCCTCAACCTTTTAACTAAAATAGACATATTAAGGAGACATTCATTCATTTGCCTAATCGAAACTGCAAGACTTAAATTTATTTTGTTCAAACTATTTAACTATAAAAAAATCGTTGTCTCTCAAAAAAACAAAATCCGTTGTCTCGGTCTTTCCGCCGTTGTAAACAAAACAAACTTGCGAGCTGTTTCCAAACGACGCTTAAGAAATTCGACCCCTTTTTTGTCTGCGTAAGAGAATTATATATATAGATTCTTGGGCAACATCGCGATGAATTTTTGCTTTCTTAGTTTATTGTATCAAATTTTAGTTCATATCATATAGCCCTCTAAGATATTAAGCAATATATTCGCCATGCTGAAAGATTTTGCTGGCTATCCTTTAACTTTTTTTTATTAGCATCTTATATCCACTGTGCTGTCAGACGCCCTCATATAGTACAAATAAAATGAGCCATACCATTTTAAAGTTGGAATCAACTGCGCATTTTATGAGAGAAATAAGAACGCAAAGTTACCTCGTTGGACAACGTCTAATTAGATGTTAGATGACATAGAGTGTAACGCTTCCATACAAATGTGACGAAATGAGACATGACTCCATTAGGGGGACTCATAATAAAAAGAACACAGGTAAGACATTTAAACCTTTAACGGTTTTAATAAGATAGAGTCGCGGTCACATGACGAGGGCGTTATCTGAGCTGGCACCCCTTCAAATTTCCGCACTACACCAGCGGTGGGTTGTTTCGCGCCCAGCGTCTGATTTAACATGCAACAGACCCACATACACGGAGAATCTTCAGTGGAATCGGGTTTCGAACTCGGAAACCTCTGATCCCGAAGCCGTGAACTTGCCACTAGGCTACCGCTGCCTCGAGGGAACCATAAATATCAAGTTATGCGTTAGAGGTTTAACTGAAATTAAACACAACCAGTATTCTAGGCCAACCGACTGGTTGTCAACGGTGGGTAGTTTCAAATAATTGAAAAAGTAGTACTCGTGGTCTCTGTCAACAGCTCGAGCAATTACTAAATCTTATTCTCAACTATTATTAATTTGATATTATAATTAATCCACCTGGAAGGAAACGACGGTTATACAACACCCTCTCGGCGTAAAGAAGAATCTCAGATGCAAGGGAGAAAATTCAAAGAAAAAAAACTGTTAAAACACAAAGTATATTTAAAAGTTTGCAATGAATATCTTAATGGTTGATGGAGGCGAGTGAATCAAATTCCTTAATAAATGATGATATCGTGCTTTCGTTCATGTAGAATCTTCATCATATTCATAATTCATGCCAGGGATCTTTTGTTTTGAACAATAGTTTGGCCCTAGGTCGATAAAAAGTTAAAACACAATCTATATTTAAAAAGTTTGAATTGAATGTGTTAATGGCTGATAGGTGCGGGTTAAGTCTTCCTTAATCAATGATGATATCGTGCTGTCGCTCATATAGCATTTTTGTCATATTCACAATTCGTGTCAAGTATCTTTTGTTTTGAACAATATTTCGGTACCAGGTCGATAAAAATTAAAAACACAAAGTATACTGACCAAGTTTTCAATGAATGTCTTAATGGCTGATGGATGCGAGTTAAGTCTTCCTTAATCAGTGATGATATCGAGCTTTCGTTCATATAGAATCTTTACATTATTGAACGATTGTGTGAACATAAACCGAACCTGTGTAGATAGGTCACACTGTAAAAAATATCCGTTTTTTTCTCGGACTTTTTCCGTATATTTGACGGTTTAAAGCTGTTTTGTTGACAAAACGGTTTTTTACCGTTTTCCGCTCCAGCCATAAACAGTTTAAAACCGTCAGTGTAAATTCTATTTTTCTTCATACGGTATTGCGGAAAGCAATACCGTACATTACCGTACATGTAAGAAAAGGGTACCGTACATTTAAGAAAAGGGTACCGTACATTTAAGAAAAGGGTACCGTACATTTA
>BGPR01000217.1:725847-904205 GCA_013235015.1 Araneus ventricosus
GGGTACCGTACATTTAAGAAAAGGGTACCGTACATTTAAGAAAAGGGAAAGTTATCGTACAGAAATAGAATATCGTACAGAAAGAAATAGAATATCGTACAGAAAGAAAGTACGATAACTTTCCCTTTTCTTAAATGTAATTTTATTGCATTCATTTCATGTTTTCAATAGGGTTCCATCTCCGTAACCTTAAAACACGTGTTCTGGCAATAGTTGATTTTTACACTATTAGGTGACGCCACTAGAGCTATAGTGACTTTAAAACTGAAATAGATTATTTTTACTTTACTTTATGAAGTCTCCGGTGGTCTAGTGGTTAGAGCGACTGCCTTGTATTTCTATGAACGCGGTTTCGATCCCCGGCTGGGAGGAGTTAGAAGTTTTGTCAAAATCTTGCATCGAAATCGTCCAAGTAAGTTCGATTAAAAATTATATTAATTAAACTAATTGAAATTAATAATTAAGCCTTGATTAAGTAATATTCCTAATTGATAATACACATCAGCACATTTCAACTCTACTCGAACAGAAGGAGAAAAACAACTCAACTCAGTCGATGACGTCACTTACTTCGATGACTTAATTTTTACGGAGAAAACTTAATTTCATACGGTAAAAAACCGTTGTGACTACGGATTTACTTCGTAACTTTTACGGGAAAAACTTGTTCCTGTATGGTAAAAAACCGTTGTGCCTACGGATTTACTTCGCAACTTTTACGGTTTCGCACAACCAACCCAGCTGCCAGTTTAAAACCGTAAATTTTACAGGATTTTTTTTGCAGTGCACAAAAGGTCTATGTTCCGTGATGAAATGATTAACCTTTGACTTTAATGAAGCTTAGTTAATGTTAACCTATTCAATCTTTCTCTTATTGGTGGCAAAACACCCAGGAAGTATTTGCCACAGCAATACGTTTGAACTCTAACCGCTCATTTGTAGCGTATTGATTTCAAGAAATCAATCATTAATAAATCATTAAAAAATCCTATCAGGGTATAAAAACATGTCTGTCTAGACGAGTATAATTTCTAGCTGAGTATGATTTCTTCACAACCTATTGTGCAACATCTTTTGAACACTACCTCGAGTAATATTTAACTAAAATATAGCTTTTAAATTGTTACAAATGTAAATAAGTATAATTCACCACATAGTTAGCAAATTTTTATTCGAGATATCAGATCAAACTCGTTTATTATGTGCTATTTAATGACGTCTAGACGAAAACGTAATGTTTTTCTCCAATTACATCTCTTGAGAAAGACTACTTAAAGTATGTATTTGTTGCGTTTCAAAATCTTAATTATGGGATTGAAGAAAAAGTAAAAACCAAATTCAGTTTAAAAAATTAAATTGAAAATACAAAAAAATTAAATAAAAAAATAATTTATTTTAATGAAAAATATGAGGGCAAAACAAAACTGGAAAAAACATGAGCATGAAATATTCTGAGTAAATTGGAATCCAAATCACTCAATCTTTTAATCAATCAATTAATCAGTTAATCTTTTAATCACTTGAAAAATGTTAATGAGTCCATTAATTATTATTTTTGATTTTTTAATGAATTGTTAGAAGTTATCTATCTAATGCTTTTCATTTTGGCTTATAGTGCTGTTTCCTGAGTCTAACGTTTTTACAATTGTGTTTTGACCTCATAATTTCGGATAAAATATTCTTTTTTCCTTTTCAGAGCACTAATAAAAAATGTTTTTTTAAACTTTTTTTTCCAACAAGATTCGTGATAAAGGGAAAGTGTGGTATCTTTAGCTGGTAATGACTGAACTCATTTAAGGACGACTGTCGCAAATACGTGCCAGCTCTTGTGGCCTTTAGCTACCGACTGTCACGTCGGCGTGACACCAGCTTTAGTTCAATTAGGCTTAACTAGAAAAAGTGAGCCGACCCTGAGGAGACACGCACGTTGGGAAACGTCGGCCATACGGAAACGCACGTTTTCCCATGCGGCCGTCCTCAAAGGGTTAAAGCGACTTTGGAGCACCTGGGTAGAATCTAAGATGAAACTCTGAACTCCAGTATGCAGAAGCAGGTTGTTCTACTGGCCCACATTTGCTTTGATGAGAAACAGGAAGGCCTTCATTCATTCATTCGTTTCCCAGAAGAGCCAGATCAACCCTTTGGTTTTAGAACATTAGTTGATCCTCTGGGAGAAGAACCTCCGGCATGAAAGAGGCCAGAAAATATACAGGCAAACAGGCAATGCATAGCAATATATAAATATTGCAAGGATTAAAATTTTAAGGTTAACAGAAAAAGCAAATGTTTACTACGCTTAAATAGTAACAGTTTCATGAATGTTCAAATATACAAGAAATGTGATATCTAAATCAAATACAAGTAAAACACATCATGTTATAAATAGTTGAAGATAACAATAAAACTCTGCAAAGAATAACATAACTCTGTTTACATAAATTTTTGACAGTGGGAAAATGGAATAACACATAATCTAATGATACCTTCAACAAGGTATCAGGTAGAAAACAAACAAACAAAACCTATTCAGGAAGATCTTCACTTGTTAGTATGCCGTCAGCAAGCAATTCATTGCTAAAGGACACATCGGTCTACTAGTTTTTGAATAAAGTTGGTTAAGAGCACAGGCAGAGGACACAACCTATACCCTTGTGCCTGGTTTCCTTTTCCTCAGTTATGACGTTTCTTAAATTACTAAGGCATTGGTGGTCACTTGCCAGGCTTCAGTACTGATCAAACGAGAGAACATTTTACCATCAATTTAAGATTAAACTACCAGGATGTGTGGGTCCATATACGCGGAGGTAGAATCAGATCTCGAAGCCGGTAGACCAAGCCATCCTGACCTAATTTGCTATCTTGATTGAAAGACCGGCTAAAGCAACCTGAAACAAACCACATAGTAAAATATTTTACGAAAATCGTCCCATGAGTGAACGGTGAAAGTAGTCCAACAAGCAGGATAATGGAGAATGATGCATTATTCTCGAATTTTCAGGAAAACAAGAAGCACAGGTAACAGGAGAAACAGTACTTGAACAAATTATCAACACAAGCAGACAACAAATAACTTATAATAACAGTAATTGCGAACTATAGAGCCCAGCGTCTAACAGCTGATCAACTCGCAATTCGAACAAGACTTCAAAGAGATTAATTACTCTTTGAGTACGTCGGCATTTTTACCGTTTTACGACAGGATGTGACGTCATATAGAAATCTTTCGAAGGTTCTCCATAAATCCGTGAATAATAGAGATAGAGCGAAAATCCTGGTATTTTCTAGAATTTTCATTTTGTCTCCAAAGTCGGCAAATTTGTCGCCACAGTCGAGAATCCATTAACTTCCATTCGTCCGGCATCAAATAAAACCTCTGTAAATGTCTCTTTCCGACCATAGGACTAACAGGGCTGGGAAGCGACATTATAGGTTCGCTACAATATTATTTTTGCATTTAACATGATCTCATTATTTACAATATTACCGAGAATCCAGAATTTTTTAAAATAACAAATAGTTTAAAATATTACGTACAATGTAAGTTATAAATTTAACACCGATTAGAAAATTTAAACAATAAATCAAGATCGAGAATATTCTCTAAAGATAGATAGGATTTTCTGACACTTTCACAGCTTCCACCAACATTTACTCTGTCTTTAAAGAGTTCACCTTATTCGAGAAGCTCCAGTCTAAACTATAATTACTTCACCGATATCAGGGGGTTAATAAAGGAGGCTCCGCTTCATAAAGAGCTACGCTTTGCTAAATTCATTTCGATTTAGCGAACATATTTGCTTCAAGCGTTGCATATTAGAAGGTGAGCAAGCATCCCCCTTCCACTTGTCCTTAGGATACCGTGGAATGGAATGACCAGAGTGCGTTCTGTGGTATTGACCAGCGCACTTTCTGTGCGATTGTCCGTGAAAGACTGATGGATTATGGGCTCTTATGAGATTAATTAGGGAGCATTATTATGCGCTTCGAGCTATTATAAATATCACAGGCAAACTGAGATTAGGTGTTTGTGATGTATATGAGTCATTTAAGAGAGAAAGAGGTGGTATATATTGGGGTAGAGGTAAGCTAGAAGTGTGTTATGTTATGAAATTGGAAAATAGTTTTAAATACCTGAATACATTGAATCAGCAGTTTGAAAAAGGTAATGAATCCAAAGATTGTTTTCTCTGAAAAATAAAAACTTCCCATTTTTCTTTTTTATTTTATTAACCAAACTTTAAAATGAGATTCTTTAGAATGGTAAATTGCTTAGTGGTTTTCGTTCCTTTTTTACAGGTAACGATGAGTGTCTATTATGGTAACGCATGTTTTGTGCACATTGTGTGAGTTTTGACTCGTTAGCACTTGTTCCCTCTCTCAAACTACTGATTCAATTGTTGTCCTTAAAATTTAAATATTTTCTTTAAACGTGAATGCTGTTTTTCTTCAAATTTAAAGTCGCGTTGACCTGATGGCTGAGATTTTGTTTTAGGATAGGAGAATCTGAGACTAAATTCCTCTAAAAATTCGCCATGTATGTAGGCTTGTTGCGCATAAGCTCTCTCAGGGTCATATGTCTTTACGTTTGCGCGATTTGGAAGTTCGGAGAGGAAGCGCCTGCTCGTTGTGGTCTTTCCACGTCCCAAAATTGGGGGAGCTCTTGTGTAGGTGCAAGAAAGGATGCCAACACATATCAACACCACACCATGCCACGTCTCCTCTCCGGTTTGGTAATGTAGGTGGACTTTATTGAAAAGGATAAAAAAATTAATGCACAGTATACAAATAAATGGAAATAGAAAAATTACAAGGTATATGATTATACATACAATTGACAAAAATAATATGAATGGAAAAACACGCAATGTCTTGATTACCAGAAAACTGAAAGAGTGAAAATGATAATTAATGTACAATATATATACTATAGTACTCCAGTCTATCTATGTTTTTGTTATTCGACTGCCCTTCCGCCATATTATTCCGAATAATTAGGAGTCTACTGTATTTCTGTCCGTGAGCAGGAAAACTCCGAAAAATAACAAATCGAAATTTTATATGCTTTTAATGAGTTTAAGTCATTGACTCATTCACTGCTGCAACAAGCGCCTTTCATTCCTTCACATGGGGAAGGATCATGAGTGATTATCCATCAGCATAGGGTAAGCTACCCATTTCTCGTTAATAAAGATCATGAGGTTTCATTATTTATCCTAACCTCGAAATATAACAAAGCTTCATATAAAAGTAATAACTTCATAAAGCATTCAAGAAAATATCAGTGTTTTCCTAGAATGTAATAGTGAGGTAAAAAGGCCAATGGTGGAAAATCTTGGCTCAGTTTATTTGCGAACATGCTATACTCGGAACCTTATTTCCAAGTAAGCCTACAACAAAGCAAGTTCCTGAAGAACATGTCGATGTGGGGAATACAGAGACAGAGATTTTGCTTACAAAATTGAATTAGAATTTTATGCCATACAGTCAGCAAAAATTTACATAACAGATACAAATGATCAAAAACTAATATATTGTGCAACTAACAAAAAGCAATCAAACCCATTATTCTGAGCAGTATATTCTGATATCAACAAAATCATTGAGCATCCCATAATCGAGGGTTCATTTGATTTGATTTATTGGATCCACGTTGCATTTTGAAGCTACATATGGCATATATGGGAGCGAATCTCGTAAGAATAAATAGCAGTTAGACGATCAGAATAAATGAGCCTTCCCACACTCACACACACTCCATATTTCCAAGCCGAAAAAGAATGTTTGGCCCTATAGGATCTTTGGTAAAATCACCGTTTGAGTCCACGATTCTGAAGCAAAATCCACTACTTGGCTATAGTGGTAGAATAGCGTGGGATGACTGACTAACAGCACATCTAGTGTGATATTCCATAAATGAATATTCTGCAAATACATTTTAAAATAAACAAAAATGCAATCAAGAGATTCTAATAATCAGGAACCCATGCAATCAACAGGAAGTAATTGCAGAAATCAAGGTTTTCTAAAGCTTATGGGTATTCTGGAGTTAGAGCCTCTACCTAGCTATCGCAGCAATTTCCAAAAACAAAAAAAAATCTTTGTTTTAATAGAAAGTAAAATAAAATATTCAATGAATGAATAGCCTGCAGATTCATTTTAAAGTAATGAGAAATCGATAAAAAATTAACGCAAGATATTCTAAAAATAAGAATCTGCGCAATCAACAGAAAGTAACGTCACGAATCAAGAATCTCTTCTTTAAAGTGCACTTGAATTCTGAAGTGAGACTCATTACTCAATCATCGCGGGATTTCCAAAAACAAAGGAGCTGTATTTTAACAGAATATAAAGTAAGGTATTCCATAAATTAATAGTCCGCAGACGTATTTAAAAATAATCGGAAATTAACCCAAGAGATTCTAAAAATCAAGAATCTGAGCAATCGACGTCAAATAATTCCGAGAATCAAGAATCTCTTCTCTAAAGCGCACTGCAAACGATTCCTGCTAGCTGCAGCCGGAAAAAGAAGGCCAGCATAAAGACGTAATAAAAACGCAGGCAGTTGACTCGAGCAGTTGATAAATGTACGATTCCGATATTGTTTCGCAGTTCTGTCGATATTTTCTCCCCCTCCAATTTCTATCGAGGCGATATTTTTCGAGAAATTTGATCGTCTGCCTTTTCCCCAGCTCGTTTCGGTTGACTAAAAAATGACTCAGATGCCGTGAGGGGAACAGGAGATGGATGGGCGCATACTACTCAATAAATCTCCCGCTCTCGGGAGGGGAGGGGATGGAGGAAATCACGTGATTCCTCGTCCTGTTGCTCCTTCCCTGCTTGCTGCAAGTGTCAGCGTTGCTCAAATTATTTCTAGAGAACGTGGGGGTGGAATAAGCCTGAAAAAAGAACTTTTTTCATCGTTTTTCTGGTGCCTCTCCTCGCCGGAATTTAGTGGGAAAACCGGAGTTTATAGTCTCACTTAGTTCATCAATAAAATTCGGCCATATTTGTGACGAGTTTGGGAACTATCCGTCTATTTTAGGAAAAAAAATGTTTGCATAGGTGATGTATTGCCGAGATTGAGTGATATATTGGAAGAAGGTGCTGAAATTTTTCAAAATTTTAACCATATCGCAGACAGTATTCTAATTCTCGAATGAAAAATGGTATTTAAGTGACATTAACACGGCTAAGCAAAAAATGAATCTCTTATGATTGCATTTATGCATTTATATCGAAATCAGAAAAAGCCTTTCGTTAACCTCATTTTGAGACAATTGAGTTAAAAAGTAACGCATTATAAACTACTATAATTTATTTTACTATTTAAAACGAGAGGAAATATCATTTCCTATACTTGTGAATTACGATGAATTTTTGCATTTACCTTCATATTATGGGTGAGAGGATCGAATATGAACTTTGGATCTCTTCTTTTTCACTGAATGGGTCCAAAATTTGAAACAGCTCTATAATTTTAGTGTCAAGAGCACATACGAAATTTATTTTTCATACTTGTTGTGCTTTTGAATTATCGGGTTCACCCAAACGAAACAATGAACAGATAGTTGACCATTTGACAGATTTTGTGCAAAATGAGACAAATCTATAATTTTAATTTAAAGATCATATACTAAAATTATTTTATATAGCTTGTTGAGTCCATGAGTTATCACTTTCGCTTACGAAAGAGTAGAAAAGACAGTCAGCCAGTAGACAGATTTATTCTAAAATCTGAAACAGATTTGCATTTCTCATAATAAAACTATATGCTGAATTTCACCTTTTCATCTTCATAAGTCTTGCAGCTATTGCGTTCATATGGACAAGAAAGTAACATGGAGGGGGTTAAATGTAGCTAAACGTCTCCCTAGAGCATCTCAGGCATACTCAATTGGGTTCTAGTCCGAAGAACGTGCTGTCCAACCCATGCAAGCAATAGTCTCCCAATGAAGGCATTTTCCATCAATTGAGCTTTGTGTGGTGTAGCATTATTGTCTAGGAGGATGAAGGAATCACCCAATGCACATATGTTTGAGGTACCGTTAATATGGGGTTATATTAACGGTGCCACTTGGGACGATATACAAGTGAATGCTGTCATCCAAAGAGACATCTGCCCACACACTGGACTCGCCAAATATATCTCTCACCAAAGATATCACTGGATTAATATTTGGTTATCAATTTCGCCAGACCAAAAATCTTCTTGAGTCACTTTGCAAGCAAAATCTGGATTTGTCAGTAAAGAGTTAAGACTTCTATTGACTTGCGCTCCAATTGACATGCTTGCAGACACACACTCCCAATTAAATCTTTCATTTCCTTGGCTCGGTGCAAGGATGGTTGTCTAGCATAAAACCCTCCTTCGTGGAGCCCTCTGCGCACAGTTGATCTGGCTACCACCCTTTAAGTATCTGCTACAAGAGAAGATCTACAGGATATTGGTGTAGCGGTTCTGTGTGTCCTTGCAGTTTAGCCTCGGGCAGTTGTCATCTGCGGCACTTGTAGCTCTAGGTTTTCCTCGGCGGTGCCTTTTAGAAGTTCATTCCATTCTAAGAAATGCCACTCACAGTGTATGAATTTGAGAAGGGTTCACATTAAACGATCTTGTTACATGGGATTGACTTTGGCACGCTTCTATTCGCCCAGTGGTCAGCCAGCGCAATTCTTCAGATAAATAATGTCGACTACTTATATCAAAAAATGTCTGTCTCGAAATTTTCTACGCAATTTATACTTGCAGAAACTGCAGTCGCTTTCAAACTCTGTTTTTGGCTGTAACGCTAAACAGCAGCAGTTCTACTAATTTTCATATTATATTCTGATATAGTATTATTCTTTACGTATATTGAGAAATTTGTATGAAAATTTACTTATTTTTGTCGTTGCAATCTCACCTTTTCTGATTTCTCACTATTTTTTGGAAACCAAAATATAAGTATGTTTAATTTTTTTCCCCGTTGGTATGCTCTGTTCCAAAAGTCGAAGCATAATTGAATCACATGATACACGTCAAATCAGCCTCACTAATTTAACTGTGGAATCCATTGCGAACCTTGCGGAAGGTAAAAAAAGTAGGTGACGTCAAACCACAGTGTAAGACAAAGTGCAGTTAGAAGTTAGATGGCTTACTTTCATCATGTTTCCCACCGGGGGGGGGGACCACAAGTACGTGGATGAGAAACCTACTGATAAGAAAGCGGGGTCTCACTCACTAGGTGGGTACAATAATGGTGATGGTAATGCTTTTCTGAGTCCATTGATCCATGTGACGCTTGTAATGGGGGCTATAATGCTTCAGTTACAGTACCCGCGTTAACTGTCATGCAGTGAACCCCGGATGCTAAGGCTTGGCGGGTGTAATCGTATGGTTACCTTTGTCATGTGACTATGATATCAAGTGAATTGGTTCGATTCATCCCCTTCTGAGGGTTTACGCCTTTTTAAAGTGGAAACGAGTCGAATTTTCTCACTTTCTGTTGAACCAAAGCATGATTGGTTATAACATATAATATTAAAATTGTTATTAAATTTCCATTCAGAAGAGACTGCTTCTTAAGAAATTTAATTGGTTGTAAGTGATATTATTTTTTCGAATTGAAAATCAGTGTTTCAGTTGCAAAAATTGAAGGATTATATTTATTTCAACTTAATAATAGTTTTCATAATGGAAATTAATTGCTGTGCTATTTTTGGGAGCAGATTATTATGTTATTTTCAATCAAAAATTATTATTTTTCATCATCATCATTAATAAATTTCAATCAAAAATTATTATTTTTCATCACTATCGTTAATAAGTTTTAATCAAAAATTATTATTTTTCATCATTATCATTAATAAATTTCAATCAAAAATTATTATTTTTCATCATTATCATTAATAAATTTCAATCAAAAATTATTAATTTGCATCATGATTTCCATAAATAGTTTTCAATTCTCCTTCGCTGTCAGGTTTCAAATTAACCGAAACAACGCTACAGGTTAATTTCATAATTGTATTAATAAACTAATTATTTTAAAAATATGAGGAGATAAATGTACTGAATGATTATTTTAAAGTTATTTCAATTTAAAAGCTTAAAAATTGTTTCAACTTTACTTAAAAAATTTATTTCCCTGAAAATTTAGTTCAGACTATGAAGAACATTTGGTAAATTCATTTTTCTGCTAAGAATTCATTAGGCAGAATTTTAGATTTAGAAAATCTGAAAGGCCATTTCAGAGAGACAAATGGATAAATCCTTAGTTCTATTTCAATAGTGCTTGCAGAATTTTCCTTCAAATATATAGAAAAGTTAAGTTTACAAATAATTTAACATATTTAGTTATTCAGAGAGCTTTCCTAAATATAAATTCTTACTCCTTATCACGAAATTCCCGGAAATCTAACGGATTTTTCTCAAAACACCCTTTTAAATTAGAATTTTGAAAGAGTGTATTTATAAGATGAGTGGGATGAAATTCTATAAAATTTTTTAAAGAAAAAATGTACATGAATTCTTGAAAACTATTAATATTTTGAGATTCTGCGACACTTTGATTAAAACTGTGAAGAAGTTTTCAAAAAACTAAGTTTTGAAGTCAGAATATTGGAAGATCTGTTTTAATAAGATAATGTCTCTTAAATTTATGTTTAAAGGAGAAACACTATTGCATATGAACATAATAACACAATTGACAAGAATTTATTTGAATTTGGGACTATTTTAAAATTAGCTAATAATTTTTTTATAAATATATTAAAACACCGTTTATACGTTTATCATTTATACGTCGTTTCATCACAGTCCCGATTCATTCGTAAATATTGTAATGATGAAGTACTTCGTTCATACGATGCAAAACTTCGATTATACGCCGTTTTTCCACTATCTAAAATTCGCAGATTTTCTGCCACGGTATTTATTTTTCTGTTTCTATTAATGGGGAAACTTTCTCAGAAAGAAGGAGGGAAGGGTAACATGATCAAGAAGAATCTGTATAAATAAATTCGCCTTCTTTTAAGACCAATGGACTCCACCGAAAAAAAATCGAACTTATTTTATTTGTCAAGGCAATAATGAAAAAACATTCAATGAACTGAACTCGATTCTCAATGATGTACTTAATACTTACTGTTCGTGTGGAGAAAAAGGAGATCCAATGCACTATGCCACAAAACGTCGGTTTACCCTCTCCTGGCGTATCCAAACTCCTACAGTGTCACTTAAATTACAGTGGTTGAAAAACATTCTCACGAATAGCTTATCAAGAACCCGACTTCGACTCCTAATGCGATTCATATGTGATGAGAACAATCTCATTGTAGAGGATAATCATTGAGCACGCATCCATCCAGACTGACACACACTTCCGGCTACTTACGACTCTTCTTCTTTTTTTCCCTCTACGTATTTTTATTTGTTACTATTTTTTTGTTTTCTATGTTGTTCTGTCCAATGTATGTTTCTTTTTCATTATTATTTTTTTGTACCTGTTATTTGTTTTTGTCCTTTCTTAAAAAATAAAATTCATCCCCATCCATCCTAACCGGAAAGGAGCCAAATGGCTCTAAACACGGGGATGCAGGTGGTGCAATGTAATGTACTTAATACTCACAGACAACCAATACTTCAGGCGACGACTAAGGATTTTTAAAAATTGTAAACCTACCTGTATGCACATAAGTTGTATAAAATAAGAAATATATAATTGATACTCAAGATAGGCAATAAAGGTAAGATTTTCTTACTTTTATGATAAATGTTAAATTTCAAAATCTCATTATTGTTTCCATCTGTATAGTAATATAGTAGCACTATCTTAAAAAAAATTTAAAATTTGTACATTGAAAAGAATTTGAAATAGTAGGATTAAATTTGTAGTAATTAAAGTTGTTTATAAAAATTTCGATTATACGTCTTTTCATTTATACGTCGTTTTACGTAATTCCCTTGAAAAACGTATCAGCGGTAATCTATTGTTACTAAAACTAATTTATGATTTTAATTTTCTAAGAATGTTTAATTTAATGCAGTAGTCCATTCACGTCACGTGTTACATTAACTGCGCAGCACCAATTAGTTTTTAGAAGCTGCTATTTATCAACAGAAGGATAAAGAATGTCATGTCAAAGCACAGCGCAGGACAGCGTTATCGACAATAGCATTTACAACGTGAGAGAGCTCACGTGAATTGACATCATAGCTTATGTGTATATGTTATTGTCGTTTTATGAAATCAGATAAATATGATTAAATTTTTTTATCCAAAATTATATTCTGCGTTAGTCTTATAGCCTTATTCTATGAAATTATTAGTGTTTTAATACCACAATCGAAAAATTAGAGCTTTTGAATCAATTCAGCGGAAATGTTCTCCTTTCTCGGCTTTCTTCTTGAGCTTCTTCGTCATCGTGGTGAAGAGATTCGAATATGAATTTTGGACTTCTTTCCGCCCTGCTATCTTTAATCCAATATTTGTTACAGGCCTACAATTTTAATTTCAAGACAGAACACCACTCCATACCCCTGAACATAGAATCAGAATGGATGATTCTTTAAGCAGTAGGGCGAGTATGAAACGACTTATTTATTTTTTGCTATAAAAGGCATAACAAGTATGACAATCTACATGAAAAAAGGAGAAGAAGAAATGAAAATAATATTAAATAAAAATTTAAAAATAAACACTTATATGCTATTCTACACACCGCAAAATACCTAATTTCATTCATATGGCTACATGTGCTTTTGAACTATCGCTTTCCCATACACGAATAGACACGACAGAGAGTTATCCCAGAAACGAATTTGATCGCAAAATTAATTTTATTGCAAATTTCTTTCATCTAGCTCTTTTCGTTTCAGAGTTATCTTGTTTGCAAAACACAGAAACGTATTTCTAAACTGATATTTGTAACAATTTTTATGTCAAATTCGTTACGGTTACATACTTTTTGTTAATGTTTTTCTTATACGAGAAAGTAAATAGTTTTCTAGTTCGATAACCTGTAGTTTCGACATCGTTTGCAGTTTGAATAATTCTGTAAAGATCAGAATAGATGGTGATCAGAGAGTGCCAACATATGTTGGATTTGGCAAAAATTTCCAGCCTTGCTTTTGCAATTTTTGGTACTTTCTGATTACAAGACGTGATCTACACTGGTGTAAAAAATTAAGGAAAATTTCGTAAAATGCGAGAAATTTGCAATTAATACGAAAACTATGCTTCGAAATCAGTTCTGGCGAATCGTGTGACATTTAATAGAGTATCATACACATTTTTCAGTGAAGATTCGGTCACGAGGGCAATTGGGGGGGCACCAGAAAGGGATGAAGGCGAAAATGGAGTTTGACCCATCCTGTTTCACAGAAAGCTGATAACGAGATGTAACTTTTATAGAAGGTTATGGTTTAATGTGAATAATATTTACATGCATTTTCGTAAGCATAGCACAAATATTCGAGAAGATATAAATGTTTCTTTAAAAAATCCCAAATTTTTCAGCATGTGTTTTGATTATAACATGCGGAGTTTTCATTCAAATTATTCAAAATTTGCAGAACACTTGACAATATGTTACAGAAGTATTGTATTAAACTTTGAAGTAAATACGTTGAATATTACAGGAAATATGAGTGTTTGTACTAAATAATTTTTTACTGCTCATGTGCGAGACGTAGCGGAATTTTTCTTTCATGACTTCAAAGCTAAATATATAGAGCAACTTTAAAAAAATTCCAGTTGAATCCCGCTAAAATTCATTCGCTAATATTCAATAAAATTCCCCGCTAAAATTCACCTCACTGAAATGCTGTCGGCATTTCAGTGAGGTGAATTTAAATTTCTCTTTGACAGAAGCTAAGTGATGAGGGTTCTTGTACAAACTAATATTTTTTAAATTTGAATCTTCGAACAGTAACATTGATTTTAGGAAAATTGAATATCATGAATACCACCATCATGTACACTTATAAATTAAATACATTATTTAAATTGCATTTCTTCGAATACCATTCGAATATTCATGTTTAGAAAATATCAGTTTGTGCAAGAACCGTCATCATTTAGCTTCTCTTCAAGAGAAATTGAAATTCAGCTCACTGAAATGCCGATATCCGCCTGAATTTTAATGGGATTCAACTGAAATTTTTTTAAAGTTGTTCTATATATCTGGATTTGAATTTATGAAAGAAAAATTCCGCTGCGTCTCGCACATGCGCAGTAAAAAAGTATTTAGTACAAACACTCATATCTCCTCTAATATTCAACGTATTTACTTGAGATTTTAATACAATACTTCTGCAACATATTGTCAAGTGTTCTGCAAATTTCGAATAATTTGAATGAAAACTCTGCGTGTTATAAGCAAAACAGATGCGGAAAAATTTTGGATTTTTAAAGAAAACCTTTATATTTTCCCGAATATGTGTGCTGTGTTTATGAAAATACATTTAAATATTATGCACATCAAAAATAACAATTGATAAAAGTTGCATCTCGTTATCAGCCTTCTGTGAAACAGGATGGGTGAAACTCCATTTTCGCCTTCATCCCTTTCTTGTGGTCCCCCTAATTGCTCGCGTGACCGACTCTTCACTGCAAAATGTGTATGATACTCGATTGAATGTCAAAAAATTCTCCAGAACTGATTTCGAAGCATAGTTTTTGTATTAATTTCAAATTTCTCGCATTTTACGAAATTTTCTTTAATTCTTTACACCAGTATAACTCTGCCCTGGTGGAATAAAACTTCTCATCAACTTTCGAGCCAATTTCTGTACAACTGACGTGTTGTTTTATTTATTTAAGAATTCGTTGTAATTCTTTGTAATAGAGATCTTCAAAGTTTTGGCATTTTGTTTGTGGACTTTATTGGTTCTAAAAATCTCCTTCGATAGTTACGACTGCAGGATACTATGATAATATGAAATCTGATGTTCTTATTTTGGTATGCTTCAGCGTTTATCCAAAATAAGAGCTTCTTTCCACGGAATAGTTTCCTTAATTGCATTGCTATCATACTTTCTGACAATATTTTGAAAAAGGGCATAAATATTGCTAACTAAATTGGTTTCAATTTGAATCTGAGTCCGATACCGTAATTCTGTTCAATAATTGCTAAAAGAAACTAATAAACAAAAGGAATTTACAATCAGGATCAGAAATTGGCATTCGAAATAGTAACCAAAAGGATTTGGCGATTGCTCAAATCGAGAAGTTACTATATTTTATGTTTCGGTTTGCTATTTATAAAAAAATAAAAACTCGTCTGTACAGTTTGAACTCTAGAGAATTAACAATTATTCGCATTATTCGCAGTAAACATCTGCTATTATTATTTCTTCAGACAGTACTGGTAATGGATAATACCACAGATATCCTTCTAGGCACAAAGAATAACTTCTTCAAGTTAAGGTATGATTTAAGTATGTATCTTAATGACTCAAAAAGACCCTCTCTTCTTAGTCTCGTTTAAGTTAAGAAAGGTAGTGATTTCCCTTCGACTTTCTCGTAAACTTCCACGCATAAACAGTTACAATTAATATAATTTAACAAAAGATATTAAAAATTAATTAAACTTTTGTATTAGACAGAATGGAGCATATGCAGCAACTTCCAATAAAATACAAATACAGATAATAGAATACAAAAAAATACAGAAGAAATTTTCTGTCAAGGGCATGACTACATAGTCAAAAATTATACCCCCTGTGGCCTGAATTTATCCATTTACTGAAAAAAAGGAAATAATATCTTTAGAAAAAGAAAAACTTAATAAAGTCCTTTTTATTATATGAATCTAGCATAGTTTAAAAAAGTATTTACTGAAACAAATAAGAACGTTTCCCATTCCAATAACCTGGGCAAATCCCTAACACAGAGAGTTGAGTATTATAAAATATAAGCAAACCTTAAGATAAAAAATACATATTATTAATGATTAAATTTATATTAAACAATGTATCATATGGATTTTCATATGGAATTTTCATATGGGTATCATATGGAATACATTTTTTTGTATTCTATTATGCCACGCAGAAAGCCCTTTTTAGCAGGCTGTCAAAAAGGTTTGCGCTCTTTGAGTTATAGGAGTCGATCCAAAATTTGACCCAGATCGACAGTTGAGATGTCATGGCGTATGTGGCATTTTTAAATCTAGCTCTTAGGGTTTTTAAATTATCTTGTTCACATACACATGGAAATGCATGCTGACATCATCTACTCTTTAATAGATTTAGCCTAATATTTGATACATATTCTTCAACTGAGATCCAGAAACCATGTGCCAAATTTCATCTCTATAGTTTGTTGTTTGTTTGAGCAACCATTTTCGAATATACAAAGGATGACAAAAAAACATGCTTTCCAAAAAGTCATTTTATGGACTTAGGAATGACTAAAACGTGGAGATTCATCAGAATCTCGAAATCAAATATTTTGGAATTGCAATATCTTTTCTTCATATATACTCTGTGTACTAGAAAACAAAAACGGATCACTGCTATGTAATAATTTCAGATTTGTTTGGTGGGGAGAGGAGTTTATAGGTTCCATCCATCTATTTAAAGTACCAGTCTAGTGACTTTAATTTTTTGAAGTGCGACTATACTCTGGATGTATCATTGTTTTCATAACTTACTTGTAGATACTGTTCCATGTCTAAGATTTCTTCAGTAGAAATTTCCAAAGACTTCATCACATGAGGTAATCTTCAACGCTTATAATTCTTGAGGTTCAGCAAGTACCAAACTTTATTTCACTAATAGCATTTTTATGTATGCAGAATATATAATTCTCTGTGGTTCTAAATTTGCTTTCTTCTAGTCAAACATCAAACACTGGCTAGTATTCACTTCATCAAATATCTTCATTTATTAAAGGGAACTTCAAGAATTATTCAAGTAATACAAAGTGTTATTATTACAACAGAAATATACCTTCATCTCAAAACAGTACGAAGTATGTTCCGAAAGTAATAATGCAATGCATATGGGGCGGAAAAATAATGTTTTGGTGCACTCACTGGCAACTCTGGATTTGATTTTGATCTATACTCTTTCACCTCGCTTGTACTTGCGATTCTTGTACTAAATGTAGTTTGAGAAGGGCATGCTTACAGTGGCTATTCCGGTTCAGAATCCCACCAAATATGAATTGCTTTACGACATTCTTTCTTGGTTAATGCCAAAGGTAAACATCCATTGGATATTCACAAAGAAAAAATTTCCGTTTACGGACATTATTAATCGACAAAATGTTCCTTGAAGTTGTAGTACTTACTATTCATCACAAAATGTTTCACAGAAAAAAATACAGGAGCGCTAGCACATGTTTTTTCACGGATGAACTTTTTAAAAGAGCTCAGGAAGCAATCTGAGCAAATCAGCTACACACAATGAAAGAATATCGTGCAAGAATACCAAAAGTGACTTCTAAAGCAACTAATTCTGTATGAAATAACCGCAAACCGAATCGCCCTCGCTTCTGCCTTGGCGTTCAGGGTCAAATGAAGAGAACCACAATGACAGCTCAGAGTCGAAATCCTAATAGCCATCACCCGCCACGGCGTAACTCCCCCCGAAGGAGATACGTTCCGTCATCGGAGTGGGGTAACTCAACCCACCCCATTACTGTGTCCACCAGGGAAGCGAGAATCTGCTCACTTATCCAGCGACTTCTCATGCACGTACTCATGGTGCCCCCCGGTGGAGGTCTGTATGAAATAAAGCTGAAGTGTGGTTTCGGTAACAGGATGTAGAGCACTGTGATTCTGGGATTCAAAAGCTTGCATGCCGACTTGGACGAAAGTGGCAACTATGTTTACAGTGCCTTGAATGTTTTGTCCAATAAATATGCTTTGAGTGAAAATGAACCATTGTATCATTACTTTTCGAACAACCCTCGTAATTCAACCTCTATCCGAATTGCTTTAATTTCATCTTAAAAAGATGACTTAAAATAATTAGTAAAAAGACGATCATTCATCCGCGTGCCCGACAGAATTTGAAACTCCTAAACAAAATACATCTACCTTTCAAAATAAACAATTTTTCATTACTTAAATATATATTTTGTATTAAAAAATAATTTTAATATGCATTCTGATTAAACTAAGTGCAACATGCTCTTCCTCTTTTTTATCTCTAAAGCACAGTATTTAAAAAGCAGTCTTCATCCATTTCTAAACACAGACTTGCACCCTTACATTATCTAGAGAATGTAACCTACACTTCTAGTCATTTACTTATTTTCTATAAATATATATTACCGAGACTAAAATATTAAGAAACATTGTATAATGATGTTGTAAATGTCTGGTTTGTGATATTTTGGTATTCCTTCTAATAGTTCTCTGACTGAAAATGTATAATCTATATTTAAATGAATCCTGCTATTTTGAATGTTATAGTAACATTCTAGTACCGTTCTTAATTGCTTCTAAACGTACCGTGTCGTATAAACATTTCTTATTTTTGTCTTGGAACTTCTTTCGTTAACTTTTTATGTTATTTGTGACATCAGGGATATTAATAATACATTATATATGGTACTAAAATTACTTCTATGTTTAACGTGAACATCATATAGATTGATAAACGTCATTATTTTAATATAGAACATATTTTATGGGTAGAATAAAAACATCGCGCAGCAGTTTTAATCAATAAATATCATCGCTATTTTAATATTGAACGAACATTAAAAAAGAACACAAATGTCCTCACATTTCTCATATTTTGCTTTGACGTGGAAACTGCATTATTTACTAGTAAGAAAGAGACTCACCTCTTAAACCACCCTAATTTGTGGCAGTCTATGCTGAATTCTTTTGTATGAAATCTTTTACTGCAAAATTAATCAAACATTCAACAACTTATTCCCAAACTTTACTCTATGCGACTTCTGTAGTCAGACTTAAAATGCTCTTTAGTTAAATTTCGGAGGTCTTCATAAGGTCCCTTTTTACACTCAGGTCGAGGAATAGTGCATAGGCACTGGCACTCAAACGAATATCTAACTCAAGCAAGAAAGATACTCTATGAAAAAAGAAAGCATTCAGATGAATTATGAGCATGCGCATTGCGTTTTCATGATTTGTGCCAGAATTATTAGCATTAGAAATATATGTTATCCATGCTTAAAGTGACCATTTATTTTTTCCCTCAAAACGGGACATTTTTTTTAATATTTAGGTAATAGTATGTGAATTCAAGAAAACACATAATTCTTCAGTTTTTATTTATTAATGAAAAGATACTTGAAAATAAATAATTCATGTGATCTTGCATTTTTTTGAAGAACTCATTTTTGCTTCTGTATATTTGGTGAAGATTTTAAAAAAAAGAATGGAATTCTTCGCAAGATTTCTTAAAATTTACTTTGGTAATTAACGTTGATTTATAAATTACGTCTTGCAACTGTGTTTTCTAGCTTGTCCACAACTTATTCATTAGAAAAAAGACCCTTTCCACGGGTGCATTAGTGTCAGGCAGACATAGAATATATTCAATAATTATGCGAAAGTTCTTAGGATTTAAACTATTGGCGGGAAAGTGTTTCAAAAGTTCCATCCAACGACGTTCTCTTAATATATTCCCAGTGTTTCATTCTATCACCTCATGCGGTGTAATGTATTTTGAACTAAGTGCGAGATAGCAGACCTCTCACCAACTTACATATCTGCGACAATTATGCCGCATGCCGCGTCATGGCCGGGCTACTAGACATTACCGTATGAGTTTTTGATTTTTGGTGTCTTCTTGTTTGAAATTGTTATCGTGGGTTCCTCTCCTTCTGAAAAGGGGACATTTGGACGTCCCGAAGCTGTGCTTGGGACAAGTTACCAAAAAACGGGACGTATGGGCACATTATCCATGCCCTACCATCTCCAAGTTAGGTGGTCGCTGGATTTTCCCAGCTTACTTGGTCGTAGTATGATTGACCGGGAATCAACATTAGTTCGAATTTTGTTATTTACATAGTCAAACCCATAAAGATTCTGACGTATTCCATAATAAAGATAGATGTTACATTTTCTTAGGGTATCATTGCAGCTATGCTGATTAATACTTCTTTGCTGATATTGTTGAGATAGAAAGTGCAATCAATCGCATATTCATTAACTTATACTATGCGTAGCAAAGGAAGACATGAAAGCTAGTAAAATTCTTCAAAGATAGTAAGATTCATTATGAACTAGACAGATTAAATTGGGCGTATTGTTTCATTGTTAGAATTATAGAACTGTGTCACATTTTGGAATCAAGCCCGTCGACGGATTGACTGTCTATCGAACTGTCTATTCATGTTCACGGAAGCGCGATAACTCAAATACGGCCAGGGAAATTAGTTTCAATATATAACCTTTACACCAGAATTATAGATCTGTATCAAATTTTGGAATCAAGCCAGTCGACGGATTGACTGTCTATCGAACTGTCTATTCATGTTCACGGGAACGCGATAACTCAAATACGCTGGGAAAATTAATTTCAATATATAATCTTTATACCAAAATTATAGATCTGTGTCAAATTTTGGAATCAAGCCAGTCGACGGATTGACTATCTATCGAACTGTCTATTCATATTCACGGGAACGCGATAACTCAAATACGGCTAGAAAAATTATTTTCAATATATAATCTTTACACCAGAATTGTAGATCTGAATCAAATTTTGAATAAAATCGTCAAAGGATTGATTGTCTATTGGTGTAACTATTCGTGTGCATATCAACGGGATAACTGAAAAATGTAATGAACTATGAATATGAAGCTTTGTATGATGTCTTGACATCACAGCTGCAGTTCTTTATAAAAAATTGCCCACTCAGTAAGCTAGAAGAGATACAAAACGCATTCTCAATTCTCTTCCTTATAATATGAAGGTAAATGCAAAACTCACCGTGATTTATAAGAATAGGAGAAAGGAGGTATATATAAAATTTTGGTTCAAATTCATTTTCTCGATAACTGTCCGTCTGTGTGTTCATTTGTGTATAGGAACTTAATATCTCAAAAATGCAACTAGCTATATAAATGAAATTTCGTATATTGTAGTGTTTAGAATAGCTTTAAAGTGTTTATTTTTAAATTTACCATTTCTTCTTCTGCTGATTTCTACATACTCTTTCCTGACAGATATGCAATATTTTTTAATGTAAAAAAAAGACGTACCATACTTATCAAACTGCTTAAAAAATCAATGATTTTGAATCCAGGCTCAGGAGTAGGCAGTGAAGTTCTGTCTTCACAACAAAAAATGTAGGTCTTATCAAATGTTGGATCAAATCGTACGATGGGAAGAGATCCAAAATCCATACTCGATTCTGTTCATTATACGATGAAGCTAAACACAAAAAAAACAACACCATATTGTATAAGTGCAGTAGAAAGTTGAACAAGGTCGGCTTTTTAGTGTAGGATCAATAGTCGAACAAGAAAGTACGCTAGAAAGAAGAACAAGGCTACTAATTATTTTCTGAAATTGTAAAATCAAATAAAAACACGCTTTCTTAAAGCTTAAGAAACCTCAAACTTTTCTGCACGACTTGCATTGGAGGTGGGTATTAATAGTTTATAAACTTCAGTTAGCCAACTCTAAGTTTATTTTAAAAAGAAAGAAGGATTTTTAACCCATTTCGTCGACTCTTTCGAATTAACACCAGCTCATCTCCAACTCACACCTCGAAACAACCCCCTCCATAATAAATGCACCTTCCCTCCTCTCCAGTCGGCGGTGGGCAGGAGAATTAAATTCGTCTTTTGAGGGTTAATAGCATCATTTTGAGTCCCGTCTCCCCCCTTTTGACATTTGAAAGCGGGGAGAATTATTCATGTATAAGGATCCCCCAGACTCTTCTAATTTCACTCCAATAGTCTCAATTTGACCGTAGTCTTCGCCAAGCTTTTTAAATTATGCTTCACTTTCAAGTCTGATGGCGGCTGACTATTTGATTTCAGGGAGAGTGGTTTCCGCACCAGTGATGCCCTAATGAAGCGTGTGCGTTCGGAAATGATCGTTCCGAAGTCCACCGAAAAGGAAATTAAAAACCTCATAAGGCGCATGTAAAATTCAATCCCGAGTATTCCCGAGTGATAGCGTTTCGATTGGGTTCGGTATCCTTCGGCAAGCAAGGGTTTGGTGTTGTTTTGGATCTCCCAGCGGATATTGCGGTCGGAGTATTTGCTTAAAATAAACCTCTGATGGGAGGGGGCTCTGGCTTGAAACCAGAAAATATTGACTTGTTGAGCGCAGGGGTTGATCGATTGGATGAAATCGAAATTCCTCTGCTTCGTCGCAAGTCTTCTGGAGAGATTTCAGTGTGAAAAAAAATCTGAATAACTCTCCTTTGAACTTTCGATTTTAATGTTATTTAAGGATGTCACATAAAATAGAATTTATAGTGAGGAATACTATAATAACTATACCTTATTACAATATATAAGAGCTATGTAATATTTTCAGTGAAATATGACTAAGTCTGTCCCAAAGCAGCTATAAGTGGATCTCGTATTTCCCAGTAACGTTTTCTGGCGACCAGACAACTGTGTCCAACTTCGTAGATAACGATAGATTACTGGTTCAATTGATATTATTATTTTAATTAAAAACGTTCCAGATCAGAAAAAGAATTTGTGTATTATAATTTTTATACAATAGTAGCAAAGCCGGATATATCAGTTTGTTTACCGTATAAAAAGTGGAAGTGAATGCAGCTGATGGGAGCTTCTCAACAAGGTGTCACATCCATAGATTAAAGCGCACTCTAAGTGGGGGGGGGGGGAAAAATCACTTTTCAATACAAAAGTAGTTTGTCATGATATGGTGATAATTCTCCTAATTGAAATTTTCTTTCTATCTTCAATCGTAAAAGAGATTCGAGGAAAAGATAAATTACGGGGGAATTGAGCATCGCTTTTTAACTCATAACTTCTAAGCAATTGTCGCTATAACAAGTTTCAGTACAAAAGTTGTTTGTTCTGATGAGGTAATAATTCACCTAATTTGAATTTTCTTTGTATTTTCAATCATAAGAGAATTATGGGGAACTAAAATTTTCAACTCCCCACAAAATCCACCCAATTTGTGCTGTATAGGGCATCTACGAACTCGGCCCAGATTTTCACCGTCCATAAAACATATCCATCGCCGTTTAAAATCTAATCAAAATTACTCTAGTTATCGTGTTCACTAGATAACATGGGCAAAGGCGTTATGCATATAATAATAAGGAAAATACTAATAATTATAAGGAAAAGAACATTTCGCCCAGTATTCTCATAAGGAGTAGAGCTGCAAGATTGAAAGTGGATGGAAGAGACTGCAAATGACGAGATCTTTCCAATAAGGGGTAACATGCATAGGTTGAAATGTATTTTAAGATAGGGGAAAATGATGGGAAGGGTGGAAAAATCACTTTTCAGCTAATAACGTCGAAGCAATTGTAGCTATCGAAAAAGTTTAAATGTAAAATATTGTTCGCTATGATAAGTTGATAATTCGCCTAATTTGAATTTTCTTTCTATTTTCAATTGTAAAGGAATTATGGAAAAATGAAAATTTCCACTCCTACCATATCCACCTCCTTTAACTGGATAGCTCATCCACGAATTCGGCCGAGATTTTCACCGTCCTTGCAACATATCCCTCGCTGGTAAAAGCCTAATTAAAATTACTGTAGTTATCGTGCTCACAAGATAACATGGGAAAAGCATTATAAGTGTACATCTCTACAAATAATAATAAGGAAAAGAACATTTCGCCCTCTATTCTCATAAGGAATAGAGCAGAAAGAATGAAAGTGGATGGAAGAGACTGCAAATGACGAGAACTTTGCAACAAGGGGTAACATGCATAGATAGAAATGTATTTTAAGATAGGGGGAAATGAGGGGAAGGGTGGAAAAATCATTTTTCAGCTAATAACGTCGAAGCAATTGTAGCTATCGAAAAAGTTTAAAAAAGGTGATAATTCGCCTAGTTTGAATTTTCTTCGTATTTCCAATTGTAAAGGAATTATGGGAAAATGAAAATTTCCACCCCCTTTTAGCTGGATAGCCCATCTACGAACTCGACCGAGATTTTCACTATTCTTATAACATATCCCACGCGGATTAAAAGGAAATAAAAATTACTCCAGTAATCGTATTCACAAGATAACATGAGAAAAAGCGTTATATATGTATATATTAACGAAGGGTGGTTTTGTGTTCTAGGAGTCATGATCGGTGAAGATCTGCAGAAATTTTCCGGAAGTCGTGTCATGAGAACCATTGCAATAGGTGGAGTTCCTATAAGGAATCTACCTAAAAGGCATGGAAATAAAATTGGCATCGCTGAAAAGCATATATTTTGAGTTTTGAAGATGTGTAAAGATGGTTTTTGCACTATAATCTTTCAAAAAGTATCGACGAAGAAAGTTAAAATTTTAATAAATTTTCGTTAATTATAAGCATGTAATTAAAAAATTAAAATTTTGAAAACTTTTTGTAGTTAGCACCTACTAACCAAAAAGTAACTTTTACATTACATTACACCACCTGCATCCCCGTGTTTAGAGCTATCTGGCTCCTTTCCGACAAAAACATATAACAGATACAAAAGCAAATAATAATGAAAAATAACATACACTGGACAGGAACAAGCATAAGAACAACATGGAAAACGAAACAATATGGGAAAAAAATACGTAGAGAAAAAAAACGCGCTCAATGATTATCCTCTATAATGAGAGTGTTCTCATCACGAATGAAGCGAATTAGGAGTCGAAGTCGGGTTCTTGATAAGTTATTCGTGAGAATGTTTTTCAACCACTGTAATTTAAGTGGCACTGTAGGAGTTTGGAAATGCCAGGAAGAGGGTAAACCTGTATTTTGTGGCATAGTGCATTGGATCTCCCTTTTCTCCGCACGAGCAGTTGTCATGTGTTCGAAGATCGAAGGTATGAAGGGAAGGGCCCGTGTCCTGTAACTCTTCTCTATTCCATCTGACTGGCTTGTTTGAGACCCTTGGCACTATATCGTGTGTACTGAACCAAAAAATAACTACATGGCGAAATGTGATAGCTCTCAGTCCAACGATCAGTCCTGTAGAGCATTTTGAACGATTATTTGCATCACGAATATCGCATGACACAATTGACAGATAGTATCCAGCCTATTAAAATTATCACGTTTAAAGATT
Source organism: Araneus ventricosus (assembly GCA_013235015.1). Lineage (NCBI taxonomy): Eukaryota > Metazoa > Arthropoda > Arachnida > Araneae > Araneidae > Araneus > Araneus ventricosus. The sequence continues at coordinate 751,030 of BGPR01000217.1, forward strand.
CAGAAAAGTACAAAAATATCAATATACACTGAAATACATCCTTCTCGAAGTGCCGACCGCAGAACCTAGAAGAAGCATAAATAATATCAAAAGCGGTGAATAATATTTACTCTCTAAAATAAACCCAGTGGCGTTAGGTGCCAATCACTCTGATGCCAATCTTAGGGGGCGCCATGGAGACAAAATGTTAGTACGCCATGCACTAACATTTGCCATGTGCATGTCTTTTTTTGAAGCCAAATATGATAGGGAATAAAAAAATAATACCTAACAGCACAATATTCTCTACAAAATTGCTACACGATATCTTCACGAAATATCGTTCAGCATCCAGAATATCGGACAACGTCGCAAAAATATTGCACAGTATCTTCGTACTAATAGGGTTTGGTAGTGTTTAACCCCTGATGTCGATTGATGGAGGGGGCGAAATAAATCATATTATTCCCAGTGCGTCACTTAACCTCGCTATGGTCCTTCAGGGCCACCGCGAGTACTCGGATAAGAAGCCGTCCGGATAAGTAAGCGGATTCTCGCTTCCCTGGAAGGTATAGCAAGGTGTGGGGTAGTCACCTCCACTCCGATGACGGGACGTACCTCTTATGCGAGGAGTTGGGCAATGGCCGGTGATAGCCGTTAGGACTACTTTAGTGCCCGAGTTGCTTTCGTGCTGTTCCGGTCATTCAGATTTTACAGCACGACTTCGCGACAGATCGGGGTGGCTTCAATGCATTACTCTCGCAATGCCACTGAATAAATTTGCATGATGAAATTTCTTTGCTTCTTCAAGCTCTTCTTTATCTAAACTGCCTCTCAGTCCGTTCTATCGTTAGCTTGTGAATATTATCCTTCCAAAATATCAAATTAAATCGGAAATAAAAGTGGGTTTATGTTTTCTTCTAAACATCCACTTGGAAGGCACTTCGTATTTGCAAACCTGAAAATGTTCCACTTTTCTGTTTATTTCCCATGAAAAATAATTGCATGTTTCAAAGTTTCGGAAATAAAACAGGAATATTTGAGTCTACAAAATATATTTTTGCTAAAGTGACAATATAATAACTCGCAAAATAAGCAACTTATAAATAATTAGACTATGTTTAAAGCAAGTAAATACATACAGAGAAAGAAACCTTTCAGAATTTTAGATTTTTAACCATTAAATATAAAAGATAGGAATTAGAAAACAGTCTTCGGATTTTTAATAGGTTGTAAGTCTAAACTTTCTAAACATGAAATACGATCTATAAATAATAAAAACATTTATTTTTTGAATTCCTTTCTATCTTGCAGCAATGGAAATTTTAAGAAAATAAAAATTTTAAAAGAATAGTAAGTTATGAAACAGTAATGTTTCTTAAGTTTTCTTTTCTGAAAGTATTTAATATAAGAATGAATGTTTATTATGCATAGATCGATTTATGTTAAACATTTTATAATTATTTAATTTTTAATAATTATTTATATATATATATATGTGATATTTTAATTTTTTAACTTCTTTAATTCTTAAATCACTTTTAACAACACCTCATTTTAATTACTTCTACTTCATCATAATAAACGCACTACAACTTTCTTTTCAAGTCACGAGCTTCTAAAGGGGAAATTCCCTTTTCTGGGTACTTAAGCGTTCTGCGCATTCATTTCTGCCCTTTTTTCACGCCAGCATGTAAGCTTTCCACAACATAACCCTCTGAATACTGGTCATGGAGCTACGTAAAAATTGAATCATTTACCTATGAAGAATGCCTGAATAAAAGAAGATTAATCAATATATTGTTTGTTCCATGATCAAAATGGACTACATTTCACCTCAGTAAAGCCTGATTTTATATATATATATATATATTCACCGGTGAAAGTCGACATTCTCCAAATTTCGGTCTTTCACGGTAACATATATATATATATTATCCGTTCAATTTTAAATTAGCATAGAACCTTACAAGTTGGAAATATTTTGAAAGCAAAATCTTTTTAACTGTCACTCTTGAAAAGTCTCAGCAAAACAGAATTAAGAAAAGATTTAAGCGAGAGTTTTAATACACATTCCCTCTGCTCTCTATTTTAAAGTCTATTGTCTGACTAGAACACCCCCGCACATTATAGAACGCGGTTCAAACAACCTGTTCAATTTGCAGTTTCTAAATCTCCGTTCTGTTTTTCTCAATTTGCGAGATTTCACCATTTTTTATTTTATTTTTGCGCCCTAATCTCTGTTTTTAATGGACACGCATGGCTTGAATTAAAATACTGTGATGAGGCGTCGAAAAGACAATAATTTTTTTCCCGCCTATTCCATTTATCTACAGTTCCTCTTCCCGTTGTTTCTTTTTATTATTATATTTATGTATTAAAAAAACACCTGTCGGAAATACGAGAGCAGCTTTAAAAAGGGTCTTAGAGTCGAGTTTAATATGGTGCGTGGAGGAGGGGTGCAAAAGTAATTGGATCGCACAGTCGTGTGTAGGCGGTGATTACCTTGTTCAGCTTTAATTAAGAAGACATGCCCTCCTTAGGCCTAACATGACGGAATGATTGCAGAGAAGAAAGGCGAAGTGACTAAGCAACCGAAGTGGAATGCGAAAACATTCCTTTTCCGAACAGCAGCATTTCGAACACGACGACGTCGAGACCTTTTATTAAATGTCGGGAGTTTTGAAGTTTTCTAAGTTCTGTTCAAAGTGTTTTGAAAGCGAGGAAAAAAGCATGGAAGCTCAAAAGGTGAGTTGCATGTTAGAGTTGATATTTTGTATTGGACTTCTTAATTAAAACGTTAATGGTAGAAAGAATTTTAACGAGTCAAATTGCTTATTTGAATGCAAGCACACAGCGTCAGATTAAAGACAAGTCGCAGCAGACTCTCAAAAGAGCACTCTGATTGGTAGATGGTCTGGAAATGGCATTAACGTCAGACTCTTTTTCCCCGAATTTTTAACCGAGCGAAGCGTGTTTTTTATTTTTACTCGACCGCTCGGAATTTTGTCCGTTTGTCTGTGAATTTTGTTGTTACGCAATCGCGATCAAACACGTTGTTCGATTTCTTCGAATTTGGCATGAATGCTCCTTGAAGACATTAAAAAAAACGACGTATTTGTAATGATTTTTATTTTTTGATTCTGTTTCAAAATTCTGGCCGTTTTAATGGTTCCGTTTCATGGAATGTTTAGCTTTTTTTCAACGATTCTAGCCGAACGGAATTCTATTCAAAATGCTTCCAAAATGCCGATAATAACAAATGATATTTAATTATAGTTTTGCTAACACTGATAAAATCAGACACTTAAATATAGTTTTGTCAATACTGAAAAGAAGCAGATATTTAATTGTAATTTTATGAATATTACTTAAACTAGAGACTTGTGTAAAAAAGGACTAAGCCTTTAAAGACTACAGCTTAAATTTTTTCAACAAGTCTTAAGTTTCTTTTCTTGGATGTTCTACTGTTCACATCACTACTAGTTTCAGTTCTCTTACGATGTTCTTAAAAGTACTTTTTTTAATTACCTGGATTCCAATATCTAACATTTTCAAGGTAAGACAGAATATAATACAGACGGTACAGTTTTTCCCTGGAAGTTTAAGGTCCCCTTGAATTGATGGTAGAGTATCAGATGGAGAGTCTGATAATTCTGATGCCCGTTGAATCCTTTCGGGTGAAATTTCTTTCCACTTGTGAGGTCTGAAAGTTTGCAAAGGCTCAGATGTCGTCCTCATTATCTAGTCACATATCAGATTTACGAAGTCCATCCTAAAATAGTTCTCTTGTAGTTTTAAAATGGCGTTAACCAAACAAAATTAAAACCCTGAAATTCCAGCCTATCCATCCTTTTTACATCCTCATTCTGCCAGCACCTAATTTCTACATAAAATATCTTAAAGGAGTGGTAGGAATATTGGAATGATTATATTTCTAATTAAGGGCTGCGGGTCAGAGAATACATTGATTATGTGGATACTTTTTAATCTTTAACAAATATTTAATTTACTTCTTAAGTGGGCATGGTTCTTTTCCCTTTCTTTACACACTTTTAAGGTTTTAAATTCCCCACTCTGCGTCTACGGAGGGGTAGGGATGAGGATCAGTATCTATTTTGAATGCCTCCACACCCAAGCATTTCTTTAAAATAATAAATATAAATTTAAAAAAAAACGGCTTTTACCAATGCATTAAAAAAGGAATTTTTTTTTTTCAAAATCTGGAGGTCAGAACAAAAACCGCAAAAGCGTGAGGCGCTGAAAACAATAGGAGAAATAAATAAAACCACAATGATTATCATAAGAAACGAAATGTTGTTAAACATTCATCATATAAAATATATTATGAATGTGATTACAATTCTAATTTATTTGCAGCTTTTCTACCTGCGCCTCACGCGTTTCCGATTTTTGTTTTGACCTCCAGACTTTTGAGAAAAAATTATTATTTTTTCTTTTTTAATGCATTGGTAAAAACGTTTTTTTAATTTTTTATATTTATTATATTTTTTATTGAAACATTTAAATTACTGTGTAAAGTATTTTAGTCCTCAAAAATGCTATAGACGGCGCCACTGAACCTACCGAGTGTTTACTGAAACCTACCGAATTTTTTTTAAATTGATAATTGAGAGCTCTAAAATTATTAAAATATTGCATTTTCATCAAGACCCAATAAATATACAAAATTTCAGAACTCTAGTGCATTAAGAAGCGAGTGAAAAATCGACCACAAAATTCCAACCTTACATACATACAAGCTTGAAGCATTTAGAACGTAGTAAAAGCGTTTAAAAAATCCGCAAATGCCTTTAAAAAAGAGTAGTTCCGGAATCTAAGTAAAAATAATGGGCTGTATCGCAAGTCTGCGAGTCCTATAAAAGGAGAAGCGACGTATGTGATGCTCTGAAACAGTGGCTTGTGTTTACAATTAGAAATACTTTTTAATTGTTGTATTTTAAACATATAAAAATAATGTTTTAAATCGATGTATAGATGTAGTGATGCTTTAACCTTTAATTTCATTTTATGGACATAATATTAACACCTGGAGATTTTTAAAATTTTAAATTTATAAAAATAAATATATTTTAATAATGCATTTTAGATATATTTTAGTAAATAAATTTTATTGGCTCGATAATATTTGACTTTCATTTCGTAGCTGACAGTGTTAATAACTGATATTATGTTCTGTCAAAGACCATATAATTTCTGAAGAATTTAACCATATATCCTGTATTTCTATGACTGAATGGAAAAGCAAGGTTCTGCTCGTTAATCTCTAATAATATTTGCAAGTTCTGAAGAGCAAATTAATGAAAAATAAATTCTAAAACTGATCTCATTATCTGTAAAGTTCTACTGAAAGAAGTATTTTCATACTAAAAACATTGAGGATTTCTTCAAAATAATTTAAGATGGATATTTCATGCTCCTGTAAGAGATGTAATGTGCTTATATTTTTGATCGTATTATTTTAATACTTTTCAGAGTTCTTCATAACTATAGACTATTCTTTCGATTTTTTCATATTTCTTCTCCATATCATTGCATGAGAGAAATGTTTGTTTTTGTTGTTGTTGTTGTTGATCGAGCGAAACGCCATCCTGTTTCAACTCGACCGTTCGACGTTTCGTCTGACTGTCTATGAATTTGTTCTTCCATTTTTGTCGAATTTTCAGTGAATTTCCCTAGAAGTCATAAAAAAAACATGTATGTGTTGGGATTTTCATTTTTTTATTCCGTTTCAAGATGAAGACCATTTTAATGGTTTCTATGGGGGTTGTAGAAAATCTCGTGTTTGGACCTCCATGTCCAACGGCCGTCTTTATCACCTCTGATTACATATCCTTCCCCTCCTCTTTTCTCCACCTTCTTCACCAGCATGACAGTGAATGTTTCACGCAGGTCGGTTAGCTCACGCCAAAAACTGAACAGCGTCTGGGAACGCAGTAACGATCATCAGGTTCTCCAAAATTAAGGAGAAGATAAAGTTTTGTCAGGGTCAACTGTTCCACCTGTTAGGCACCGGAGATTGAGGATCGTCCAATGAGTGTGCTTTCAGGGCCGTCTTAGCAAATTTGAGAGCCTTGGGCTAGAGCATTTTGGCGTCCCATCAAAACCGTGACTAGGAACTTCAGTACCTATGACCCCACGAAAATACCTATCTAATAAAATAATTGGGAGCAATCAATAAATAAAATAAATAAATTCGATGCCCCACTATGATAATAGGCCGCAGCGTGCAGCTATCTACTTTATATTTGATAATGTAGATAACTTCTATTACACGCATAGCTTAGAATTTTCTCACTGATTGTCTCTTCATGAATGTGTTTTGAACTGATATGTGTGCTTATGTAACACTAATTACAAGCATTCATTATATTTTTACTTTTATCATAACTAAAATTGTAATTATATAAATTTTTTGGTTGATAATCAAAACAAAATCAGTAAACTTTTAGGCGCATTGGATCAATGGCGCCCCTGGGCCACAATCCAATTACCCCAAAAGATAAGACACCCCTGTGTGCTCAGTCCAAATATCCCATCATGCAGTGGTATACCATCACCATCGAACCGTATGTTAAACCGACAAATACATGGATCTATCGTTACCATCTATCTGTCGGTATGTCGTGAACAAAAAGGAACGAATATTGAATATCTGTGATCTCTTGTCTTGGAACAATGGCAACCCTGGGCCACAGCCCAGTTAGCCCAATGGATAAGACACCCTGTGTGTTCAGGTCCAAATATCCCATCACTAGTGTATAATAACACAATAATCGAACCGTATATTGATACCGACAAATACATGGTCTGTCGTTACCATCATCTCTCGAGTTATTGATGCAATTATTAACAAACCATCTGTGAATATATGTCGAAGATTTGACAATACTGCTTTACGGATTTTTTGCACATCCTTTACAATTAAGGAAGCATATTGAACATCTGTGAGGCTTTCAATCCAAACTTGATTATATTACCTCTTGAAGTATGTATCTTTCAAATAAATGTAGCAAATATTGATTGCTTTGAAGCAATGAAATCAACGTATCAACTTTGACTCACTCTGTAGTTCAATAGTTTCTAAAAGGGAATAATCTTAGAGCACTAGCCAAATTGATTCCATGTTTGCATTGATGTGTCACAGCATGACGTTCCCATCCGAGGATTAAATGTGTAGAATCTATCCAAAAACGAATATCATTGTTGCTCATGTTTCCCAGTAATACTATTCGGTGACCCAATGACACTGTTGACAAAGAGGGGACAGGTTAATTGAGAAGGAACAGAAACTCCATGATACTAATAAAGACAGTGAATATTGAAATTATTTTACACGTAAAATTAATCTGTAGGCTGAAAATTTTCTACTTTCTTCAAACTTTTCTTCTTTACCTAAACTAGTCCTCAGCCAGTTCTCTCGTTTACAAATGAGTTCAACTACAAAGCTGCCTCACTGTCTGGTTATCAAATATCACAGCTCTGAAATGCAAGAGTCACTGACTAATTTTGGAATGGTCTATGTATAACATTTACTGGACTTTTATTATATATTAACTCAGTATAAAACATTTTCAGACAATTTTATTTAACTTCTATTGTTTCATGTTTGTAAGGAATGGATATTGTCATCGATTTTCCACTCATTTCCTGGTGTTCTACAGTTTTGAAATTTTGTATATTTGTGAGTTCTCACTGACAATATACCCTTTTAATATTTTCAGAACTTAATTACCAGTTAATTCAATAATTTATAATAACTTGGATTTCATTCGAGGGGAGCCACCTGATACTGAATTTGAGAAAAGATTCCATAATGTTTACAATAAATCTATATATACAAAAGAGAAAGACACTCATTGACTCATCACCGAATCTACCAAACCGCTATCGCTAGAAACTTAAAATTTGGCAGGTGGTTGCTTCTTGGGTAGTAGGTGCTCACTAAGAGAGGATTTTTCGAAATTTTAATTATAATTTTGATTAATTAAAAATTACCTTAAATTTTCACGTTTTCCCGCAATGACTTCGGAGCATATTATAGCAGAAAAACCATTTTTACATTATTTTAAAATTTAAAAAATAGCTTTTAACTGATATCAATTTCATTTCCACTCGACAGACTGTTTTTTAAAATCAATTTTGAAAATGTTTTCAAATACACTTCCCAACAATGTTTTCATTGTTATCGTTTGAAGCTTTTTGGAGCATGCGCAAAAGAGCTCCTTCACCTATTAAAAGAAAATAACGAAGACATTATTAACTGAGAACTGATGATGGCGAGTTGCGTTTTGAAAGTTATTCCTGTCGATATTTTGAGACATAATTTGGTAAATCCTTTGTAAATTATTTATAAATAGGTATTCCTTCTTTGTATAGATTTGTATTATAAAGAAAATATATGAAAAGAGGTGAAAGGACTTTTATCCCGAGCAACAAGGTACCGATAATGTGTTTCTACGCGGACGGAGTCGCGGGCATCCGCTAGTGAATCATAAATTAAAGAATAAAAAGTCTAAGATTTTAAACTAAAAATGATTTCTACTTTCTAGCACACTCATAAAAGCGTGTTATTAAAAATTGTTATAAATCGTTTTCTTAACACTTCATAGGCCTAATGAAGATATTTCCCTTTACATTCTCCTAAAACTTCAAAACTCAAGAATTCCTTTACTGAAGCCATGCTTCAGGTGCTAAAGTATCTGCACAACTGACAAGTCATCCGTCTTCAAAGTTTAAAATTGCATGTCACATTGCCTTTCCGAAATGCTACTTTTAAGCCACGATAGGCAAATATTTAAATATAACATCTCCATTAGCATACTTTTTGGCCTGGGAATATACTGTTACAAATCTGTAAAACTGTTTTTTCCTGCTTTGTTCGTCTTGTGTTTTGAAATAATGTTTCACAGAGATTCGTATTGCATGGAAGCCAATGCCCCCGACATTGGCTTCCTATCCTATTAGAACAGAAATATAGAGAATGCCATAGATAATTCTATGTGATGTCACATCCTGTCGAAAAGGTATAAAATACCCGGAGGTTTTGAGACGAATGAGCGTCTTTGGAATTTGTTTGAACGACTTTGGATCTCTTTGGAAATTTGTCTGTAGTGCCAGCTGGTAAGTTGATAGATGCCGAGCGGTACTGAAAGTGTTGTTACTGTTATCTTTAGTGATTTTCTGTCTGTTTGTGTTCTAATTTGTACAAGAGCTGTTTTTCTTGCTTCCTGTGCTTCGTGTTTTCAGGAATATTCGTGAATAAAGCGTCATTTTCCTTTATCTTGTTTACTGGATTGTTTTCACCATACACTTGTCGGATGATTTTCGTAACAATACTAAGAAAGAGTCTCGACGCGGCAAAGCAAATCAAATTAATGTTATGAGTACAATGGGTGATCAATTAACAAATGATTTGGATTTGGAACAAATCGAACAATGGCAAATATTCATGCATGACCTGTTTATAAGCAAACTTTTTGGCCTGGGAATATACTAAGAACGAGCCTCGATATAGCATAGAAAATCACATCAAAGCTATGAATACAGTGCGTAATCCGTTAAGGAACAATTCGGCAACAAATTACATCTAACTTCCACCTATCGGAGCCACTGCGGAGATATTAACAGACGAAAATGGGATATCAGTGGATGATCGCAGATGAGAAAGAAAATCGAAAAAAAATGAAGTCAAAACCGTGTAATGTGAACTCTTATGCGTCTATGAATGATTTTTGGAATGAGATTATGAAAACTGCATACATAAAATTTTAGTGTTCTGCGTACATGTTTTCTAAATTTCTCAACAGACATCAACAGGTGACATGATGGAATTTTAAAACAGTGGAGTTTCAAGAAAGCTACTTTCCTTTGAAACAAGGAAAGAGATAAAATTTGAAAGACATATAACTACAATTTTAGTGTAAAAATCAGATGTTAAAGTTCTCCCATCTGATTTGCTGTATTTTAGTTATAACGTTCACATACAATGAATTGACAAATTAACAGACAGTCCACCAATCGACACATTTTTTCAAAATTCGATAAATATCTAGAATTCTGCCGATAAAACCGTATACCAAATTTTATCTATATAGATCCTTGTGTCTTTTATTTAAAGTGTTCGCATGCAATCGGAAGGTTAGGCGAATTTCCCCCTGAATTTGAGAAAAAAAAACACAATTTTGGTTTAAAGACACAAATCAAATTTCATCCTAATAATTTGTAGTGTTTTTTAGTTATTGTGTTCACAGACAAAACTCGAAAAATTATTTTTCGGGTTCAGGGATGTTTGAAACGTGGGGATTCCTCAAAAATTGGAGATGGAATTTTTTGAAGATTCCAATACTAGCCCTTTCTATGTTTTGTGTATGAACGAGTTTTCTGTTTTTTATTTTGGATTCACAGACCGTTTTCCGATAACCCTCCGATTTAAACAATCGCCAAATCCGTTTCGATTCTGTATTAAGCGACAAGTTTGAACCAGTTGTTTTTTTTAGTACACAAAGTGTTGAATGATGTGTTCTTTTATACTTTGAGTTCGTTTAATTTTTTTTATTTAAAACGGTTAAGTTCCAAATGGAACAATTGTAAAAAGCAAAATCATTTAGTTAAAAATTAAATTGCCAATAATTATCTATATATTTCGGTTAAAAATTTAACCGCCAAACAATCCTTTGAAGTCGCCAAAGAGCGATAACGAATAATTATGGCTGCCTTTCCACAAAATGAGCTCTTAATTTAAGCAAACATTGAGCGCTAAAGAAATAGGAACATTAAATTTAATATTTTCAAAGTATTCTTAAGCCGTAACTTTAAAAAACTTTAAACAATAACATCTTCAAACAGAATGCTGAAATTTTGAAGATTCCCATTGACGAAGCATCAACCGAAAATCGATTGGTATAGCGGAAGTTCTACATTACCCTAAATAAACAAAACAGAAAACTTGTCCACACGAGAAAGTAGCTATCTGTGATAGTTTGAAGACCTTCTTAAACCAGTCATTATGCTCCAAAAACAATGATCCGTAAAGTATACATACTTAATTTTCGCTCTTGTTGCGACAAACGGACAATCCCTAAAATCTTAATGGAACATTTGGAAATGAATATTCCTAACAGATTTTTTAAATTTGCAAACTATAAACATTCATCCGACTAAAATTCCATTATATAAGTGATAAATACTCTTACGAAAAGTAATTAAAATTATCTTAAATCATTACAAAATATTCTCTCTCTTTGCACAAACATGGAATTGTTCAAGGAATTCCTTTACAAGACAGATGTATGAAATAACAGAGAGCATTTCCTAAGATACGATAAAAGCCGCCCACACCTCCAATTAGAGGATTTCGGTCATTGCGTAATTCGAGGAGGTGAAATGAAATAGGAGGAAATAACCATTCCGTCATTTCCGTAGAAATGCTGAGTGATGCAGTCAAAACAATGAACAGTTCGTAGCCTTTCTCTCAAGAAACTTGAAACCTTTAGTGTCAACTAGTTCCATTTGGGTTCGGGAAGATTCGGGCGATTTTGTTGCAACGAGATATATAACTCTGATGTTGAATGGCACTTAAAAGAGTAGATTCTCGTGATGTCACAGTCACATGACAAGTCTTACTGCGCATGTTTGGTAACATTTGATTGCTTATTGTGGTGCTTGCCTCCCACCGGAGTAGCACCACGAGTACGTAGATGAGAAGCCGCGAGATAAGTAAGCGGGTTCTCGCTTTCCTAGTAGGTTTAGTAGTAGGATGGGATTGAGATACCTTCCTTCCGATGACGGGAGAGATTGTGAGAGGGATTGAGCCATGGCCGGTGATGGCTAATAAGTTGGGCATTCACGATCAGACCATTCCAAGTAAATTCGGTCGTCCAAACCAGTCGTCAATGCAAAACTCCGATGAGAATTGTAGTGGTGCAGTCGAAAGTTTGGATTTTCATCTTCGTTCGGCATCCGTTTGGAGTGTTGGGCAATAAAACCTGAAATATGGCCATGAAACGAGGCTCTCACAAAAGGGAAAACCACAAAATGTAGACTCATGGGGGAGGGGAGTGAGGCTCTCTCGCGAAACTGGAAAGAGGAGTAGGCGCAGTAGCTCTAGGGGATCGGAGTGACTGGTTATGTGTCTTGCACAGAGCCTCTGTGAATGTCCCACCTAAATGGATAGGTTGGAAATTGGAATAGCATGGAGAGTGCTGCTACACCATTTTATTATTGTTTGTAATTAAATCTTTAAGAAAAGAGAAACACAAAAGCACTTGAATTGCAATACATCGAACAAATGAAAATATAATTATGATTTATATTTTTAGCAGTGGTTATGTGTAGCTTCCAAATAAAAATTCCGATACGGTCTCTCTTCCCCATTCTAGCATGTTTCGTTTACTGTCTGTTATGAAAAAAAATCTTGTCTAAGTGATGTGGAATAAAATGCTTTTGACTAGCAAAAATAAGATTATTATGAAACATCCAAAATGACTTTTTCAATACGAATTATAACTTATGTTTTTCTTTTCTTTCCTTCTACGTCAAGTAAATCAAGATAAACAAATATAGTTTGATGAAACTTTTGAATATTACAATAATTAATATAATATTACAAACTTTTTGAATATTACAATAATTTTGTCCTGTATATAATAATACTGCGCTAAAAAAGTTCCGGATTTTAATTATTTACGGAAGGATGAATACAAATAGAACCTGCACCTCTTATATTAAAATATTTGCTGAAGAATACTTGCTGTATTCTCGGTACTATAGTAAATGGGCTAGCTTCCATCCCTTAATATAAATATTTTTATTTACATTAAAAAGTAATGCATGCAGATTTAACCTGATTATTTGGTGACTTTACTACCCAGTGCAACTAAGCATTTTTGCCATTATCCGTACAAGGATGTAAATGCAGATTACTAGCCTCACTTTGCCACCTCCTCTGTTGCACTTCTTCGGAACTCGAGAATAGTTGTTCCTTAAGGAAATTTTTCATCCGAGAAAAAAGTTACATGGAGCGAGATCAGGTGAATAAGCTGGTTGTGGAAATACTGCAATGTGATGTTTTTACAACTAATTTGACAGAAATTGGGACCTGTGAACAGGCGCCTTATAGTGATAAACCCCCCACGATTTGAACTTCTCAGCGACGGGAAGTTTCGAATGCAATTAATTATCAGTTACGAGGATGCACTGCACGTATTTGAACTGGTTGAAACCCGTTCTGACTAGTCGACCACATGATACTCTTCGCTTGCTCTGGAAGCTAATAATGTAGTAATGATAATATATACTTTAATAATATAATATTATCATTGTTATATTATTTTAATAATGAAATAATGATATTATTATATATTAATTAATAATATCGGGGTATGGCATAATTTTTTTTGCCATTTGGAAAATATTTAAATAGCTTCAGATCACTTTGAACGTAGTAAAGCCTTGCACAAAAGAAACTAAAATGGAGAAACATTTTAATCTTTTCTGAAAAACTTCAATAAGTAAGTCATTCAATTTTTTTACCTTCTAGTATACCAAGTATAGAAAGAAAGCATTGTAATCGTCAAAACATTCTATCGAGAGATTCTGATGAATCTCCATTCGTTTCAGAATTCACTGATTCCGGTAAAAAGGCAATTTCAGAATCATGGCTGTCTACCTGTGAGCACAATAACTCACACACGAAACAAGTTAGACAGATGAAATTTGGTCGTCCAACTAAATTTTAGTTTTCTATCAAATTTTTGACAATATATGTCTATGGAAGAACTGTCATTCTATGCCAGAGGTCGGCAACCCGCGACTCTTTCAATGAATAATTGCAGCACTTTCTAATTTAGTACATAATAAATGTATAACAAAATAAAATTTTAAATTTAAGTACAAGAAATAATTCCTAACAATATTTCATGAAAGCTGCGTGTACAGCGTACTTTTCTTGCTTAGCTCTAAATACTTTCTATTTATGTGATCGTCAAAATCACGAATTAAGGAAGAGAACGCACTCACTTACATTCAACTGAGTTGTAGTGTATTTTATTTCAATGCTTTTAAGCAAAGCAAACATAAACTCAATTTAAGAAAAATTTAGGGTTACATTTTAGGTTGAATTTTCAAAAATATGCAATTCATTATTCATGTTGCTGACTTGCGGCTCCATAAATATTATTTCGGCTAATATAATTCTAAATTTGGCTCTTTACGAAAGAAAGATTGTTGACCCCTGGTCTATGTTAATGAGGTGACTCAGAAACGCAACATTTTAGTATAGGTTCTTTATACAAGAACATTATATCTACAGCCAATTTTGGACTAAATCTGTCACAGATTTAGTCGCACCTAAACATGGAAAAAACATGGCCTAAAACATGGAAATATATCGCAATCTGGATGTAGGTCTTTATCTTTTTGACAATTACAACACTTTACCTACATGTGTTTCGAATATAAGAACATTATAAATCGTCTGTAGCTTAATCTACTATTTAATATGAATTAATTACTATGAAAATGTTTATAATTTATTTCCGAAACTTGTATTGCTTATATTTAACATTTTTTTTTATTTAACCTTATGGCAATGAAAGAATTAAATTCAATAATTTATTTATTTAGAAAATACACACTAAAGAATAAACTCCAATTACAGAGTGCATGATACAGAAACAAATACTAAAATAACCGTAAAACACAGATTAATAAAAACAACAGATAGACACAGAAATCACTAAAAACTCAACACGATTTTAAAAAGCACACAAAATAAAAACACTTCAAGAACACAAAAGCCGCAGACATTCACTCTTAAAAACACCTTAAGACATATTAAAGACATCAAGATCATCAGAGTACCTGTTAAAAATCTTGTAAAATTTACGTATGTAATTAAACCTGGTAAATACATTAACAAATAAGCAACTCTTCCTCAGACTTCTAGTCGGCACAGAAAAAGTGATACGGCTCAATATGTCACTGCAATCAATGGCATCATTAATCATCTTATGATAAAATAAAAGACAAGAAAGATCACGTCGGACCCTCAAACTGTGGATGCCAAAGATGTTACATAAATGAGATGAGGATAAGTCTTGTGGATAATAGTGATTTGTTCGGTAAAATAAGTAATTTAATTTACTTTTTGTTCTATATGGTATTATTTATTCAGCAATGTAAAATTAATTTTTTTAGGTTTTCACGCTTTCTTCATAAATTTTAGTTACCTTTTTAAGCTTCTAAATTATCTCCCTGTTAAGTAATCTCTTTGAAGCTTTGCTAAACAACAATATATTTGATTTCTTGGCATGTTAATTAGGTTATTATTTTTTGTTATCGCTTTTACTATTCACTTTTGTTTAAAAAGCAATATTTACACTTCTTAATTAGCTAAAAAGGTAAAAAATTAATTCCATTGAGGAAATCTGAAGATAAACGTAATTTTCTTTGATTTATAGCAAACTAATTTTGATTTAATCTGGTTACAAATGTAACAAAAAAGGCATTTTTTGATTGTTTCCGTTTTATAAAATTTTGAATAATGCGTATAAAGTCCAATTCATTTCTAGAATTTCGACAATTAATTTTGAGCCATCTGTTTTCCAAATACCCGAAAATCTACTCATTTACTGCAAAAATCGAAATTTATCTGATACCATTTTTATTCAAGGTTTAAAATAATTTAATCTTCATCTTTCATATCGGAGGAAAAATTATTTTCACAGGAAAAATCTTTCCTCAAGATATGAGTTAACTGAATTAACAAAATATGAATGGAATTGATTTGGAGAAATATTATCATCATTTTTGGACCAATATTAGATCCATTCATTGATAAAATATTTTTGAAAACATTAATTTTGAAACTCTTTAAAATTGAAAATTTACTGGTGCTTGATTTAACTTTCAGCAAAATCTACAGAGCCAAAAATAAAAAAAAGAATGAAAAAAAACTTTTATACTTGAGTTTCATAAAAGAATATTTTCCGCTTAGTAGAAGCAAGCAGCATTTGTTAAAAGTGATTTGCGGAGAAAAAGGATCATTTTTAGATCCATTTTAAATCAATAAGAAGATTTAACCGGTTTTCCCCTGAGGAAAAAAACAGAAGAAAAGAACAATATTCCATTCTATAGCTCGTTAAAAAACTTATTAAGCTTACCTGGGAAATAAAATTCCATTTTACGCTGTAAAGAAATTGAAAATAGGATTATTCCTTAAGTCCCTGTACCGGTATTAACTTATCTCTATTGATTTTGCAAACGATTTGTCGCAAACTTAGAGTGATAATCCTTTCAATCTGTTTACAATAAATTATTTGAAAGGAACCGTTTCCTCGTCTGCTTTGTTTTAATGTGTAATATAATGGAAATTCAAAATATTTAAAGTTGAGTGAATAATATAATAAAACCAATTTCACGAGAAGAAAAATTATATTCAATTGAAAACAAAGATATGATACGAAATGTTAAAAAATTTCAATATTTTGAAGGGAATTTTTTATTAGAATGAAAATGATTTTCTGGAATAGAAAATTAAGTTATTTGTAACAGAGTAAATGACATAAGAATTTGGAATTATTTGCGAATACTTTAGCAGTTAAAATATAGACTTTATAAGAAGTATTTTGCATTAGAATGATAATGTATTTTCATTTTTATTGTTGTTTCTAACAACTGAACCTTCTTGGGATATAGTGTATAAAATTACAAGCATAGTAAATGACATACAAAAATTGTCTTGTGGGTGTACAGTGAAAGCAGTTTATCAAGGAGAATAAAGGAGAACGACGCTTCATTCACAAATTTTCCAGAAAACACGAAGCACATGTAACAGGAAAAACAACACTTGTACAGATGATCAAAACAAACAGACAGTAAATCACTAATAATAACAATAACAGCACTTTCAATAACCCTCAGCTCACTAGTTTGCCAGCTCACATTGCAGATGAAACACCAAAAGTGATTCTCTTTCCTCGTTTGCAGCTCGGTATTTACAGCCTTTGCGACAGAGCGTGACGTCACATGGAAAATTTCAGTAGAATCTCCATAACTTCTTTCCTAATGGAGATAGCTCGATAACTTTTGGAATCTTCATTTTGTCGCCAAAGTCATCTAAATCAACAAACTTTCAGATCAAGTTTGTCGTCAAGGTCGGGGGTCATTGGCTTCCATCCGATACGAATCCCTGTAAATCTTTCTTCCCAACCATAACGATAACAGGGCAGGGAAGCGACATTATATTTTTGTAACAATATGTATTTGAAATTATTTGCAAATATTTCAGCAGTTATAATGTAGACTTTTGCATGAATAATTTTCATTAGAATGATAATGGATTTAGATTTGATTGTTGTTTATTGGAACTAGGCCTGTACACTGCATCACATTCTAAGTAATAGAAATAAAAAAAAACTATTTTTAAATCAGCGCATGTGCTCGACTTCCATGTGTACTTGCACAATGTGGCAAAAATTGATCCTATTTTATAAATTGCTCATTTTAACATGTTTCCATTTTTTACCATATGTTTTCCGCAGCATAGTCAACACTGGCTCTTGCGCCACAGAACGCAATAACAACAACATACACAATATGACGCGTTTTTTGTTAAACTTCATACTGTAGTGATACGGCGGAATATGTATTTTCGATCTCTACCCCGAAATTAATTTCGTACAAATTTCAGTCAGTCTTATAATTCTGGTATCAAGACGATATACCAAATTTAGTTTATGTAGCTAGTTACGTTTCTGTTTTATCGCGTAAACAAACACACGAACAGATAGATCAACAGATTGTCAACACATTGCCGGATTCGGTTAAAAATTATACATAGTTTCAGAGTGAGCCTGGTCAGTTTCACATGGATGGACAGATGGACATCTCTTTAACAGATATCATCAAAACTTTTATGATTAAACACCATGTACCAAATTTCGTTTTCCTAACCGGATCTAAGTTATCGTGTTCGCTAAAAGACGGACAGACATAATTCCATAAATGGTTTTACATTGTCTGATGAGGATGCGATGGGATCATAGCTGGCATACTTCTGGTTAGCTAATGCTAATCTGAGGTTAGTAGTTCAGTCATTAGGTGCCGAAAAGGGGTGGTTTAAAACAAATTCTGATGGAGATGTAATTTTTTGCTCCTTTATGTTTTTTGGGGTGCTGATTACGAATCTGAGGCTTGCCACCAAACATTTTTTGGTTGGAATTTTAGATATAGTCAAAAAATGGAAAAAAAGGATTTCCCCCCAGTGTTTTGCTTATAACTTAAAAACAATCAAATTTTGTATATCATCATTAAATATCAAAATAATCAGCACAAAATTTCCTACAATTTAAGCCTATACAATTCTTTTCGTTACGCGTACCGTTTAGGGGCTATAACTGGTTGAAGCTGGGCGAATATTTGACTTGCCGGCTAGCGTGGCTTGAGAAATAACAAACCATCCTATCTGTATGCACAAAATTATCAATCTTACTAAATAAATGTCTGATTAATTAATATACCTTTTCTATCGTAAACTTCTTTGAACAAATAAGGTTTTAATCAGTTATGGTATTAAAGTCAGTTAAAGTTATTATATTATGAATATACTAATATAATCGGCACAAAATTTCTTTTAAATCTCTCAACCTTTAAATGCTACCTTATTTCCATGCTAGCGGCCACTTTTCATATGCCAAGTGCGCCCATTTATATTTGCAAGATATGCAGGACTTGAAGAGAACAATGGGAACAGAAGAATATGAAAAGTTTGCATCTCAAGGTAACTTCACTATTTAGCGGACATTAAGTTCTGGTCTTGCACGTGGAGTGATATGACTATTGAGCAGTCATTAATGAAAAACATGAAAACATTTTGGGGCCTCACTCATGGCCGCGGTGTCAGTGATAGTGCTATAATCCTTTCCTAGAAAATTCCAACTTATTTTCAATAACCAATGACGTTGTTGGAGACTCAAGGATCAATTATTACATGATCAAGGAGAAAGGTATTCTTGGTATCAAAAGAATTGAAGTAATTTTCATACTGTGAAATTCAAAAGAAAGAGTGCAACCACTAGCTCTAATGAGTAATGCCATCAATATGCAAGATGAAAGTATATATATCAACACTACAAAGCTTTTCCAGCGAATTAGCGTTACAAACCGACGTTAAGGACCCCCTTTCATATATAGTAAATTTGATATGTACAATAGCCAATAGAAGAAGTTTATGATTACTATAATATGAAAAGGGGGGGACTATTGAAGATGATTAAAGTGTGAAGACTTGAAAGTGTTTCTAATAACTTCAGCTTCCATTATGATATTAAAATTCGAAGAAAAAATTATTTCCACTTGTATTAAATCACAGTATAATTTTGATTCATTTTATTGTACAAATTTGCGAACAATTATTGTAAAAATCTCCTACATAATTATTTTGAAATTCAATTCATTAATTTCTTGTCCTCCTTATATTTTAAAATGCCTTATAAATCATCAGGATCAAGAAACAACATTGTTGTGATCTTAAAATAATTTATATTAATAAACTTAACGTAAAGAAATTTCAAAAATAAACTTTTATTAGTGAACTAAGAAGTAGGAATTTTTAATTGAATTGTTTTCTACCTTTTAGATTTTAATGTATAATTCATTTATATAAACATTATACATTCTTGAAATAAATTTTTCTTAGATTCAATATCAGATGACGTCATGAGTATGGAAGCAAAATTTAATTAAATTAATCAATTAATTGATAATTAACTTCTGAAGATATTAAAAGAGTGTATTTTCATCAGCAATACTCCAGTGCACAAAATTCCAAAACATCAACAAGCAAGTGAAAAATCGATTACAGAATTCCGTTTTTAAAATATGAAACAAAACAAGTTAAATAACATCGTATAAAAATATTAAAATCTGTCCGTTCATTACGCAGCTATGAAAAAAGAAATCAGCTATCACTTTCAGAGCATTCTTACTAATTTTAAAAAACTCATATTCAAGAAATTGTATCTCAATATTTTTAGACTTACATCGGTTGTCAATGAAATGTTAATCAAATAAATGGTTGTAACATGCATTCAATTAAAGCATTTAATACTCTTTATCATTATTGTTTATATTACGAATGATCTACTTAGAAGAAATTTATATTACCACTAATGCCTTTAATATCTTTCTTATTTCATTATATTACGAATGATCTATTTAGAAGAAATTTATTTTACCATTAATATCTTTCTAATTTCATTATATTACGAATGATCTACTTAGAAGAAATTTATATTACCATTAATACCATTAACATCTTTCTTATTTCAATTTAATAACAAATCAAAAATCTTTCATAGATATTCCTATTAAAATGCATGAAAGATTTCAATTGATTGCAAGCCAAAATATTACACTTTGCATCATCTCGGATGAAACTCAATAATCTCGCTATAAATATCTCTATCATTAAAAATTCAAAATCTGTTTGACGCAGCCTAAAATAAATACCTTTCCCATAATCCGATTTTAATGCTTTTATTAACCAATTTTCTTACGGCTATTCAAAGATACCGGAATAGAAACTACCTTTCTCAACAGCATCATTTGTTTGCCGAATCAATTAACACGAATCCCCCTTTTTCCCTCAACGCGAGCTGAAAGCACGGTTGTGTTTGAACTTACTCGAAGCTTGAATTTGAAGTTTGTACTCTGTTTTAAGTGATCACTTTCCATTAGAGGTTTTCCCGGGAGGAATTCGGATAAAGATCTGGAGAACAAAGCGGCCATACTTTTCGAAGACAAATCAGTTTTCTCAGGAGTACAGGAAGTGAAAAGAAATATCTTGGCAATGTGTCATAACGGAAACACTGTTTTTCTAATAAATTTGTCTGATGTGGGAGTTTGTAGGAAGTAATTTCTTTCAATACTTTGAACTGATCGAGATATAAATCAAATCAGCTTTTGTGTTCTTTCTGAATGCGTTTTCGACTCCTAAATTGCTTTTTATTTTATAGGAGTTAATTTAATCCATATATATTTTTTATTTTATAAATTGTTTTTCTTAATTTAGTATTTTTTTTTTTACTAAACTAGTATTGTTTTTTAATTATTAACTGGATTCTGAACATTTTCATGTTGTCACGCAACCCATGAAAAGCTCTAAATATGCACATTTTTAAGATAAATTATTCCTATATGTTATAAATCATACATGAAAAAGAAATTAACGATGAGAGCTTATAATGTGAAGATAAGAATTGATTATAACAAGAATTGAAGAGATTAAATAAAAAAGCAATGTTTCATTTAAAGAATCGTACGCTTCACATAAAACAGTCCTCGAGGATATGACTATGGGAAAAATTGGTTATTCCGAAAGTCTCTGCCAAGAATTGGGGTAAATTGAAAATAATTCTTTTTGTACGAACAATGAAGTTTATTCAATAATATATGCGCCGTTTCATTTGATAATGATTTCCCATATTTAGGGAATTTTCATTATCCGGTTCTCATGGAACGTGCCTGGCTTATTGCTCAAAGACTGCTTAAGGCACTGTTTGCTTTCCTCCAGAATATTGCATTTTATTCCCTTTAGAGAATTTTGCAAAGAGCAGAGCAGATGCTAGTCAGAAGGTTCAAAGTAAGAAATATATGGAGGATGGGTTAAGACATCCCATCCAGTTTTCAACAACTTTCATCGGATGTTCAGGATAATGTTGTCTGGCGTGATACTTGTGAAATACCGCCGTATAGATTGCTTCAAATTACCCACATGTCTACTATATTTAACCGAATTAATTGTTTATTAGGCTGTAACTGTTTGTAATAGACAGAGCACTTCCAATCCCACCAGCAACAAAGCAAATTTTACTGGGAACGGGTTAACTTTTCGGATGATTGTTCAAGTTCACTCGTGTAACTCCTTGACCTCTTTCGATCAACATTATTACAGACAATCCATTTCTCAACGCCCGTTATCATCAGCTTAAAAACTGAATCATTTTCGTTCTGTTTGAGCAATAAACCGAATGTGAAAATGCTGTGTATTTAAAATTTTCTCTTAACTTGCAGGGTTCCCAAACATCAAGACGTCTACCGACATTAAGTCGCATCAAATGCTCGTAAATGGTCAAACTTTGAGTCTCTTTCCGCTTTTTCACGGATGGAAATACTTTGATTATTTGTGATGAGCGCCTAAATTTGGACGTCATCAGCCGTGGATGGCGCTCTTCAGCGTGAAATTTGCCACATCTGATTATTGCAGATTTATTACTGCGCACTATTATTCACTTACACTATTTATTCACTTACTATTGTGCACTATTTATTCACTTACAGCATTGTCACTGTAAGCAGCACGCCTTTTTTGTGCCATGATAAGCATTCTTGTCTTTGCTGTAGTAAAAAACCATTAAATATCGAAAATGTACTTTTTCGTTCTCCATGTTTACAGTGACACTAAATAAACAAAATCAAACCAACATTGATAGTGAGTAGATACGGATTTTGATAAAATCACTATCTTACAAAAATGATTTAATTTTAGAGGTTGCGTTCCTACAGAGATCAGCGCAGGCAGGGTCGGCCCGAAGCCCGGGCAAACAGGGCAACTGTCGATGGCGCCAAAGACCGGGGTGGCGCCAAAGCGGAAGTGTGAAGGATAAAAAGTAATGTTTTAATAGATTTGAGAAATAAAATCATGTATTTTTAAAATTTGCTGAACGTATTATTTTAGTTTCATAAGACCTCTAAATAATCTTTAATAGAGCTGAGGATTAAAAATTCTCTCCATAATATTATTAAGATATATTTGCATATAAAACATACATATTTCTAACTAAAAGTGCGCCGACATTATAGAATTTAAAAAACATACGTTGGTTGGGGAAGAATTTGCCCAGTTGGTAAAGTTACTTCGTTCCGTTTATGAGGGCAGGCTATTAGAAACCTGCGAGATTTTTACGAACAACCCAATACGCGTATATGATTGTTTGAAAGTGTCTTACATACGACATTTATTCGTTTTACAGAGCTCCTTCATTAGATACTCCTTCATTTTTATCAGCAAATGCTCAATTTTTTTCATTCTGCAATTAAATTATACTATGAAATTCAATATTTAGCATGTCTTCCTTACATGCAAGTTGCTATTTATGTTGAATAAGAATATTACACATTTATATTATTGTTTATAAATATATGTGAGGCACTACTTCAGTCAAGTGAAAATAGTAATTGCGTTTATTTTTTAGAAATAATAGTGGCTATAATTAAAATAAATTTTCTAAAAACATGAAAATACCAGAGAAATCAACAGAACAAGTACAATAACAGCATTGGAAAGATACTTTCTTTAGTTGTAAGATAGTTTTAAAAAGCATAATCTTCAAATAAAGTTTCCAAACTTATAAACAGGAAACGCTTGAATTATGAAATCAGAAGAAAACATTCCAAACTGTCAGAGGAAAAGTTGATTATGGATACTTTTGGATCTTCCTTATTTACATTAGTAGTGAATTTCATAACACCTACAAAAAATCATCATAAATGCCTTTCTTATGTTAAAATATACGAAAAGGTCGAAGGGTGGACATCCCTGATTCTTAAACCATGTAGTAACTTTAACACAAATGAAATTATGTACTGAAAATTACCACACAAAAATCACGGGATTTAAATTCATAAACGCGGTTCTGATCCTACATCGAGTAGCATATGCGCTCAATTTCATGAATCGCGGACTCATGAGAAAGGAAAATTGTGTCATTTTCTGTTGGTCAAAGCTGCCTTGGAGCTCCAAGGTAGAACCTGAGGTAGAAAAGATTGACTTAGCTCCAATATATAGAAGTAGGTTGCATTCCTTTTGAGGTACTTTTCCGTATTTGCCGTTTTTGGTCTTGATGAATTTTCTTGGAGCAGAGCATTTCCAGTTTGACTTGGCTTCTTTCTCGACAACAGCCGATATTTTATTCATCTTTCATACAACTGCAATTTTGCTGCACTTGCGTCGTTTTATACAAAGCACTAGCAAAGCTATTAGGTTCTTGCTTCCGCTGCTAGTGAAACCTAGGATGATTTTTTGAGTTACAATATTCAGCTAATGCAAATTTGAGATGCCATAGTTACAATTTATATTTCATTTGTTTAGTTTAAAAACAAGCGAGCAACCTGCTTCTCCTGTTTAACATCGTAAACATGATGCCTGCAACATGTCAAGTGAGCAGAAATTTTCAATTAAAAAAAACATCCTACAGCTTCTCTAGCAGCGGAAGCGGAAACCTAGTAGCCTCGCTAGTGCATTGAATGTGAGCATTCTATATGCAAAACCGCACATGGGTCTATCAGTTTTTGAATAATGCTGATTAAGAACACGGCCAGAGAAACAGCACAGCCCACAAAATTCTTCCGATTCAAGTTCCTCAGCCATTCTTTGCTTTAACCCTCTAGGCCACTGGTAGAAATGCGAAGTCGTTATTCAATTAATTTCGTTATTACGTAAGGTTATGAACGCATATAAAACACTTTATATTATCTTTATGCTCTTTAAACACCTTGAAATTCCTACTTCAGATTTAAAAATCCTTCAATTTCACGCAAATATTCTTTGTGTGCAGGGGATGGAGTTCCCCCCCCCAAAAAAAAGGAATGCATCCGAGGAGAAAGAAAGAAAAAGAGAATGGCACTATAATCATTACGTCTACACGTCATTAGAATGAAAAGGAATAAGTAATGTTAAAGTGAATGCACAGTTCGATGATCCGAACATTGCTATTTTTAATCTTTCATTCCTGTCTTGTAAGGGGAGGGGGGCTGCGTTGGCCTAATGTTAAGGTTTCGGAGGATTCCAGACTCGAAACCGAGTCTCGAGGATCAATTCAACTGAAGATCCGCCATGTATGTGGGCCTGTTGCATGTTAAATCATACGTAAGGGGCCAAACGTTCTGCCGCTGGTGTGGCGCGGAAGTTTGGAGCTTAGCTTACCAGCTTAGGTACCGTCCTCGTCATCTGACTGCGTTTCAAAATTATGAGATCCTTCCCAAAACGGGATGTTAATATAACTAAACCAAACATATCTTTTAAGTAAAATGCTACAAGAAAATACCATTCTGTTATTCAACAATATTTATGACGCCCACCAGTATCTTGGAGGGTTAAAACATGGCACGGCTGAGGAGCATGAACCGCGATTCATTTAATTTCGTTATTAGGTAATGCCTTAAAGGAATATAAAGCATTTTATATTATCCATAGCTTCTTTAAAATCCATGCAGTTTCTCCAACAGCATATTTCAAATTGTTTCAACTTTACTCAAATAATCTTCGTGTGCAGGGGTTGGATTCCAATAAAAGGAATACTCCCCTCCCCCCGAAAAAAAGAAAAAGGCACTATAATCAGCACCTAAACGTCACCGTCTTTCATTAGTGTGAAAAGGAATAAGCATTGCTTGCGCGAAAGGAGAGGGACACTAATAGCATTAATTATCACCTTTCATTGTATGAGAGCATTTTCTTCAGTTCCCTCCTCTCCCAATTCTAAAGTTCTCCTTTCGGGTAAAATCTCGTTTTCGAGAGCGCTGAGTTTTAAATAACTTTAGGGCTCTTTTCTGGAATTACTCTTTAGTTGAGTGATTTTTTTAATTGGAAGTATCTGGTTTATTGTTGTTTTATTTTCGTTCTTGAGTTTGCCGAGTAATGTTTTTGTGTATCTGTTTTCTAATTACTGAGAAGCTGCAATGTATCTGGAAGTAAATAATTGATGGTAATGGAAGTGCATTATTTCTGTAGATGCAATCATTGATCTGAGTTAACATTTTTAGGGACAGAACAAATGCTGTTACATAAAAGTGTTAATCTGATGCACTTAGCCTCAAAGAACATTGAAAGAATGTTTGAGAGGTCCAAGAACTTTCCCAGTCATATTTAACAAACTAAGAAGTTTAGGGAACTCTTTAAGTCATGTATAAATAGCTAGTATAAATTCTTCTCATATTAAAAATGAAATGTAATATATCAATAATTATTTAAATTTGAAAATATCGCTTTACAATGCATTAAAAAAATCCAGATTTACTTCCCCGCATTCAACATACAAAATAGAGAAATATATTTGCAAATCATTTACGGCGGCATTTCTTTAAAAGAAAAGTGTGTTCTAAGTTTTTAAAAAATCATTCACCTTGCTTTTAAAATTATAAATCTCTCATCAATGTGATTAACATAATTTTTGAAATCTATTCCGTAAATAAAATTTGCATCTTAGTCGCCACGCATATTTTGTAAAAGAAATAGATAGTGCGGTCTTCTCAATTTTCTTACATGCTTCCAGATTAAGATGTCACTTGCAGCAACCAAATCCATAAGAGAAGAAAGTTTTCCAAAAATAATTTTTCCCAAAAGTTTTTTCTCTTTTAGTTTCAGTGAAAAAAAATTCAGGCTGTGAATGGGAAGGCACACGTTAAAAGTTCTTTTAAATGTGGTTGATTTTTTTTGTGCAGTTTCATAGCACAATGCCTGAAATTGAGTCAGCTGCGTTGCTTTCCAAAGTCCAAAAATTTAATCCAAAATTTAATTCAACATCTGCAGCTTGTGTGTAAGGATTATATAGTCAATTTCATCTACCTAGTTGAGGGGTGGGGAACCTGAGGTATTTTGAGTTTCTTATGCGGCATTTTTGAGTTTCTTACGCTGTCTTACCAGTTATTTACAATTTGCATTGAAATAATATACTTGTCTGAAATATAATAGTAATTTCAGAACAGTAACCTTTCAGATTCTGCCCGTGCTGCCTTTTGCACAAATGCCGAAGTTTAATGATGCCTTTCAGTGAAAAAAAGGCTCCCCACTCCTGACCAAGATAGTTGCATTTTTAAGTTATCGTGGCAACATATACACGATATATAACGATATATAACATTATAACGATATTGCTGATAGTCTTGCTAAAGAAGGTACTACCATGCCTCAGGCCTATGTAGAACTCTATGTAGCTATACTCAAGAAGAAATTCCCTTGGTAACATTTCTTGGAGGCATCCACCAGCTCATACATGGTATCGTAGTGAAGGCCCGGGGGCTGCTATACGTTTTAAGGGGGATAGGAAAGACCAAACAACTTTGGCTCCCTTATCATCCAGTCACTTAAAAAACCTCAGATTCTTTCGTGGTGATGAGAAGTTCAACATCTGCACAAAGTGCAACATGATTGAGCCCATTCCGCAACATCTACTTGACTGTGTTGCCTTGGTGTATGATGACCTGATTAAGAGACCGGATTTCGTGTTGGAGGTGATGAAGGCGAACGATCTCATGGATCTGATCTGATTCAGATCAGAAGGATTAGAAAGAAGAAGACATATACACGGACAGAGAAATATAGAGGCATAAATCCAAAATGCTTTTTTTTCATATCGTTTTTTTCTCAAACATCAAAATTCACCAAAATTTCGAAGTTAAAATTTTTACGATGACAATACCTTATCTATTCTTCATATACGTGAAAGTAAAATAATAATACCAGTGACAATAAAGTATCAATCAAATTGATCGCACTAATAGAAAAACTCCAATAGCTTCTGATAAAACCACTCCAATGTTCGGTGCAACTGTTCTACCAATGCTTTGTCCTTTAAATACTTAGGCATATTGCATCGACGATTGTCTATTCAAATAAACACATAAGCTTCCAAATAGGCAACTGGAAATGATCTTTCGCTATCACAAATGTCAGAAACATTTGTGGATGAATGAATGACCAATGGAGTGAACTGCTATTGAAGTGAACCAAACACTGAAGGACTAATACCCATTTTGAATTTGAGAGCTTCAGCTAAATTCGATTTTAGCTGAATAGTTATTGGAATCAAGCAGCTTCCCACAGTTTTATTACACAGCTACAGAACACACTTCCCTAAATCGAAATGCCATGTTTCGGATTTCATTGGTCACAGCAATAATGGATTCCCCGTGTAGAATTAATACGAAACACTACTCTACCTATTAGTGGGTGCTGTCGCTGATTTGGCAATGGCCAAAAGATTGCAGCGGGATGAATTTTCAAAGGCTCTTCAGTAAAGTGCCCATATCAGATGTATTTGTTCAGTGGTAATTCAGTGTCCTGTATGTGTGTCTTCTTTGTTGAGTTGAATAGGATATCCTTCTGTAAAGATGGAATCCAATTGAATCTGTGTAGTGTTGTGGTTCCTCATTTTGTGAATGTGCCCTCTTATCCGATATATACCTGTTCGGTTCTACGTAGGTGCCGGAAGATTTAAGCTATAGTCATAATCGTGAAATCAATAATTATTCATTCAATGATGTTCGAAGCGTGATGATGTTTTGAAACGACATGAATGAGTAGTAACAGTTTGGTATTGTTGGGGATTTTTGGCACAAGGTCTAGTTTAAGACATGCTGCGCCAAACACATGATTAAACAACTTTAAAGAAGTTGTACAGAGCAAAAGTAAGAGAACTGCTTTGGTAGTATTAAAAATAAAATGTTTCATTTAAAACGAAATGTCAAATGCTAAAATTTCAAATGCAGTGAAAAAAACTAATGGTCTTGAGAAAAATCAAAATGTTTAGGCTGTTGTTTTTCACCCACTGAGTCCTTAAGTTTTAAAATGGATGTGAGGAAGAAAGTTGAACTTTGATGGTTAAAATTAGGACATTCAGTTAAAATACGGATAAAAAAGTTTACCACACCACAACACATGAAAGACAAGGCATGGAATCTATCTTTCATAACATTAATATAGTTTTTAATGTTGTATAAAATAATTAACTTTTTTAAAGTCATGTAGGTATTGCTTTGATGTGAATATTTTCTTGAAATCTGTTTTGTCAATCTTATCTCTCACGAATTAAATGTTGGGCACTTTACACTCCACCATTGAAGAACAACAAACTCTTACCACGATTGTCATTATGTAAATTTTCCCGAAATGACCAAATTTTCTGAGCATCAACCCAGAATGGTTTTAGATGGGAATGAAGCACGGGATAGAGAATTACAAATAGGAATGTCTGGTCGGCATAATACAGTATTCCCTAGTACTGTTTAATGAATACTTCAGAAGTTACCTTATAAAAATTAAACTTAATCATTGTTTTTTAAACCAAATTTGTCTGAACTGTTATTAAGCTAAAAAAAATATCGGAAGTTATTTTATTACGGAAGAATAATTACAGACAGAATCAGTTCATTTGGTGCTTCCTTCGAAGTGATTACACTGTGCAACTATGCATTTTTGGCATTGTGCATACAAAGATGTAAATGCTGATTACAAATCTCCTTTCGCCACATGCTCCATTGCCTTCGTCACTGCATTTCTTCGGAACTTGAGGATCTTTGCTCCTAAAGAAATTCTTCGCCCGCGGAAAAAAAATCACATGGGGCGAGATCAGGGGAATAAGTTGGTTGTAAAAGTACCGGAATGTGATGTTTAGACATGCAATTCGACACCAGAATGGACCTGTAAACTGGCGTCTTATCGTGATAAAGTGCCCACGACTTGGCCTTCCCCGCGACGGGATGTTTTGATTGCCTTTAATCACGAACTACGCTTATGCGCTGCTTATTTGGACTGGATAAAACTGGTTCTCACTTCTCCGTCGCATTATACGCTTTTCTTGTTCTGTGGGAAATGACATAATTCATTAACATTTGGAAAATATTTAAAAAGATTTTACAGATCTAACTTTTTGATTGTTAGAAATATAAATATTTAATACAAGATTTTTATCACAAATATTCCATATAAGTATAAATGTAGACATCCTGGAGCATTTTATTCAAAACCGGGGATATTTTTTTAAATTGTTACAAATAATTAAAAACCGGGACAGCTTGGACCGGACCCTTGGGACAGCAGAGGCGGTAAATCTGACGAAGGGGGCGGTCTCTCCCCTAACGTTTTGCGGGGGAATTTAATTTTTATTTTATTTTAGCTGCATAAAACTAGGAATTATAAAAAAGCAACAGTGTCCGGGTAAGCTATCTAATTTTGCAATTAAATTTTTAAATTTTTTTGTCTGTTTCCTATACTCCCAGGTACTTTTTAGTGTCTATAAATTCCTAATCCCCCCCACTTTTGCAACCCTGTTGCTGCTACTGTTCCATCAATCTTCCGAATAGTTCTAAAGAAAACTTAGAAGCATTTATTAATTTAGTTTCATTTCGGCAGCTAACCAATTTAGTTAAACTGAAAGTCAAATTATTACAATGGCAACAAATTGTGCAGTTGTTCTATAACGTTTTAAACTTGTTGCTTGTTTCAGACATCATTCTGTAGGTTAACATTATAAAAGTGGGAATTGACTCAAAGCTGATTAAAACTGCCAATAAATGCTAATACTATTTTCATGGCAATGTTAATGAACTTTTTAATTTTTGCATTTGTTTGTTATTGAAGCGTTTTGGGCATTTTTATGTTACTAAGGCAATGTCCATATGACAGTTTCTAAGTATTATTTAATCGCTAAGTTCTTGTTTTTCATTCTCATTCTTAACGACTACATTTTCATTTTCAATGCCTTCTGAACCATTGTCACTCCAATCTCCTCAACGCTATAGATATCTTGGCCCAAGAATTATTTGAATTTGTCGTGGGCACAGGCAAAGTTAGTGAAAGGTTACAACATTGTTCCTATCAAAGCTCGTGATTCTACTCATTCTAGTCGCTTGCGAAGTGCGGAAAGAAAGAGACTTCTTACACTTTAGAAAAGCTGGCAGCCAATCACTCGCAGCACTCTTACATTTATTCCAGCTAACTGGGATTCTTATTTGATTTTAATTGCTACGATTTAACTATGCGACATAATCGATTCCTAAGATCGATTGGCATTTGATTGTTGAAATTCCAAATTTGGGTTGTCTTTTTCATAGTAATAGTTTATAATCTAATTATCTTTCTGTATTTCTTTGTATGATTATTAATTAGGTAATATTATTTTATATTTAATTTTAATTATTGGTTTAATAGGTGTATATACTGAAAATGTTATTTGAGTTTTAATTGTTTGTAAAAAAATATTTAACTATATATATATATATGTGTGTGCGTGTGTGTGTGTATATACATAAACAACTCGAGGCATAATTGATTCTGGATGTGAAAAAAAGCGATTCCAACTTGTATGCAGCATCTTCAAGAAGAATGTTTAAAAATTAATAAAATTTATATATATTGTTTATTTTTTATTTAATTCAATTTAATTACGCTTGAATTAATTAAATTATAAAATGAAATTGATTAGAAATAGAATTTACTATCGATAGCAATTTTCATTTTGCTGCAGTATATCTGGAGTGTCTTGAAATTAATTCCATATTTACCAGTTGCCTTTCGCAATGAACATCAAGTCGTCACTACTTCGGCTGCCTCCACAAATGTTTCCTGGGGCACCCATTCACCTGTCTTTTATAATTCTTCATTTCAATTTTAAAAAGAAAACGTATTTTGCACATTTAAAACATACTCGGGGCAAGTTGTTAGCCCCAACGGACCCAGCTTAAAAAAATCTACAGAAAAAAAAGTGTTTTTTAAGATTTCTGCAGATGTTTTTGAAGACAGAAGAAATCTGCATTTTTTCTTCAATTTAATCTGCATAAAATCTACAAAAAAATTCTTATTATATTTTTCTCTAAATAATCTGCAGATTTCTTGAAGACAGAAAAAATCTGCATTTTTTCTTCAATTTAAGCTGCATAAAATCGGCAAAGAAATTTCTTATTACATTTTTCTCTAAATATTCTGCAGATTTTTTGAAGATACTATTGAACAAAAATATTACTAATCTCATCTATTACTCATCTCTACGACTTTGAAACACGTAATCTGACCATGGTTGATTTTTACAACACTAAATGGAGCCACTAGAGCTATGGAGACGCTAAAACTCAAATAGATTATTTTACGCCCATCGCGTGCAGTCCGGTGTGGCCTTGTGGTTAGCTTTCCTGCGTCCCATCTCTATGAAAGCGGGTTCGAATCCCGGCCAGGACGAGTTTAAAGTTTTGTCACAATCTGAATCGACATCGTAGAAGTAAGTTGAATTGCAAATTAGATTAATTAACTTAATTGTGAAATTAATAATTACATTAATTGAAATTAATAACTAAGCCTTGACTGCAGAAAAACTGAAGGTATTTGGAACATATTTTTCTTCAGATATTCTATATTTTTTTCTGCAGAAAATCTGAAAGTATTTGGAACATAGTTTTCTTCAGAAATATTGACTGAGGAAGCAAGTTTGAGAATTTTTAGAAAGAGGGAAAACGGTCTATAACCGAAGCTTTGCGTCGTATAAGCGAAATACATTATCATTACAATGGTTTCGAATGAATCGGGACTATGATGAAATGACATATAAATGAGAAACGTATAAAAATGCTTTACTGTGTTTCTATTTTAAGTGTTGTAAATTAGACTCTATTTAAACTCCTACACCATCATAAACTACATTTTGCCTCATTAAATTCATTTTATGAACTATTTTTTCGTATAAGATATATTTTTTGATAAAAACTGATTTTACTGTCTATATAACATAATTTGTTCACTTCAGGACAATTCAAAATGTGTTAAATTAATCGGTGATTTTTTTCTCTTTAACTCATCTCGCCATGATAACTGGTGCTTAACTCTTTTCAAAGATTCAAGTAAAACTTGCGTCTGCTAGACTGTAACCTATTATAAGATTTGATTCAATCCAGCTGAGTCACACACAGAATCTCAGTTTGTTCCATCTTACTGAAACAGAGATAATATATATTATATAACAGTTATTACCAAGAACAAATACGGCATTCCTTTGAAAATGAAAGCAATATTGCCGGCATAGATAGACGGTATTCGTTATTGCCAACAGAATATAATGATTTTTTTATATATTTAATAATATTTTCATCAGCCTTTTGTGTTACCTTATCGCATACGCGCTATACAAAGAGAAGGTATTGCGATTGTAAAAAAAATCTCTATTTCGAGATTCTGATGAATCTCAACCTTTTAGATCTCCCTGAATACCGGAAATATAGTTTTAGAATTGTGCTTGTGTGACTGTTTTTCCGCTTCGAATTTATAGTAATTCAACTGCGAAATGAGCTAGACTGATGAAATTTCATATATTGCACACTGAAATTTTAAATCGCATCAAATTTTGTGTAAGCTTTCTCGGAAGAGAGACTATCAGTCTGTCTATCAGTGTGTATAGGAAGACTGCTATCAACCGAACGAGTTATACGTGTGAAAATTTATATATTGACCTTTACACAAAATT
Organism: Araneus ventricosus; assembly: GCA_013235015.1. NCBI lineage: Eukaryota > Metazoa > Arthropoda > Arachnida > Araneae > Araneidae > Araneus > Araneus ventricosus. The sequence goes on from BGPR01000217.1 coordinate 784,314, forward strand.
GTAGTTGTGTGTCAAATTTTGGATAAATCAGTCTGTCTAACTATACCGGAAATATATTTTTAGAATGTGTATAGGAAGATTGTCTGTTCATTTTATTATACTAAAATTAAGTGATGTCAAGGTACAATCATGACAATAACAAATAATATAGAAAATATCATAACTTTTCAGAATCAAAACATAAAATACATTTAAATTTGTGCAACTTAAAGCTTTTTGCTCCTTCCCGGCACCACTTGTCAGTGCCTTATTACTTTTATTAAATGGAAATATCGATCATATTTTCGAGGATAAGAACTAGGCAAATATCGCAATGTTTTAAAGAGGTATCGAAAACTTTATCCATTGACGTCGTTGTGAGATTTTTCTTTTTCATTTCGTTCACATTCATGATACAACGGGCAACGCTGTGCGGGTACTGCTAGTATTAGTTATTTAACACACGTACAAAATTACACATCATTTTATATACAACATTAAGCTAGAAAGAAATACTGTGTAGTTACAAAATATTAGTTCTGATCATAGGTTTCAGTTTCGGTTCTTTAAGCGTTGTCGGCTTAAAGCGTCCCCTAGTGGATACCGTCCGGTTTTGATGAAAAGTCACGTGATAGAGGACAATTCCGTCAGTTTTGAACAACGATGAAGCTAAACACAAAACACGCCATACTGTGAAATTGTAGAATCAAGTCGACAGGCGGATGCTCCCGATTTTTTTGTCAAACTAACTCTCTGAAATAGGAATCTGGCTGAGAATGAGGAAAGTGCTTCCCTCCCCCTTAAGTCATTGGAGAACTGTACAATATAGTCTTTTTTTAACTGATTAGTGATAAACCTAACCATCCCATACGGCGAGAAACAAAAAGACAAAATGATTCAAGACATACAAAATGATTATATTAGGGAGGTGACAGCCTATTGGTTTATCCATGCGGTATTTTCATAAGGTCCAACTCAGAGGAAGAAATTCTTCTGTGCCCTCTGAAAGGAAAAGGTTTAAACTACTTTTGAAGAATGTATGCTAAAAGAATCGTCAAAAAATTCTACTTACAGATTTCAATGACTCCAAACTTCAGACTTCTGAGGAAAAAAATTATTTTCGGAATTGTCTATTTCTCTCTCTGAGTATGATAGCTCAAAAACGGAAAGGAATAGACCAGAGTTCATAGAGAGAGTTCAAAGAGAGAATAGAGAGAGTTCAAAGAGAGAATAGAGAGAGTTCAAAGAGAGAATAGAGAGTTCAAAGAGAGAATAGAGAGTTCAAACAGAGAATAAAGAGTTCAAACAGAGTATGGAGAGAGTTCAAAACCCGCAGTACGCGTATCTCCAGAGATAAATGGAGGTACGCGTACTACGGGTTTTGAACTCTCTATTCTCTCTTTAAAAGGAGAGAGTTCAAAACCCGTATTTCAGGGATAAGTGGAGGTACGCGAAAGCAATTGGGGTAGCTATCGTACCGAAGCTATCCTGCGCCTCTGGCAGAACTGCTGAAGCTGCGCCACTTCCCATACTACGTGCTACATTTTTGTTAATTTTTCATCCCTTTATGCCCCCTACCACGAAAAATTATCTTGCATTTCTTTCTCTTACACAGATTTAGCAAATTTTATATCCTCGTGTATAAAAATTGATCCTCGTACGGCCGTCATCCACCACCAAGGGGAAGTGCAGTCACTGCTAACTATAGGCGCAAGAACTTACAGCTCCCGTAATTCTGAATCACCCACAGAAGGCTTATTCTTGAATTCTTTTCTATTTAGACGAAAAATTGTTACACTCTAACTTCTAAACCCTGTTTCTTTTAATGGTGATTTTAGTGCCGCCTTGTGGCTGTGTCCTTGGTGGGCGCCAATCTCGTCATTCTCTTGTTACATACCTGATAGCAGAAAACACAAAATATAACGGATTAAAATGAAAGAAGTTGTTTGAAAATCGATTTTGTTTCCCGAAGTTCGTGTTAAAAGTTGTTCGAGCTTCATTTTTTGAATGTCTAATTTAACTCTACCGATACGGGATCGTCCCAACCTTCCCTTCAAGCAAAAGACGGTGGACGTCCGAATATTATCCTTGTGAAGTTTCCCTCCCCTTTCATTAAGTGTGATTGATTTCACACCCGTAGCGCGTACTTTCTTCGTTAGAGTGGCTTGCCCAGAAGGGTTTGGAGAACAGGGGAGGGGTTCTTAGAATTCGGAAAGTGAAAGCTGTCATTGCAGTTTTTGAGAGGGGAAGTGAATTTCCCTTATCTTTGAAAGAGAAACTCCGGCGTTCCTGTATTTTGAGGTCTCTCTATTAAAATGGTCTCAGGAATAAGAGGGTTAAAGTGTTTATGTTTAGAGTGACATTTTTTTGATATTTGAAAAGTTAGTCGTTTGTGAAAAAAGAAAATTAATTGAACTTTCGACTGATTCTCTTTTATAGTCTGATTTAAAAAAACGAAATGTGATTGCCTTCTGGGTCTGAATGAACGAAGAATGCCTAAAACTCAAACACAGAATTTGTGGAAAGAACTTACTGGTCTTATGCGGTTATTAATATCAAATATCGCAATCAACTTGACACAGATCCAGACAGGAGATTACATCTAATCTTCATTTAGATTTATTTTGATTTCATAAAGCTCAGTTACATCCAAGGAAGTGAAGGATTACATGGAAATTGTCTTCTATTTGAACGGCTGATTATCACGATGAGTATTTGTTAGCTTTCATAATAAATTATTATCAATATTATCTGTTTGTATTTGTTAGGAAGAAGAGCTAATGCCATTATAAAAAATGCAATAAATTGTAAAATCAAAAATAAACTCTACAAATGTTATACGGAAAATTCGAGTCGTTTTACTTAAGCTAACCTAAGCCCTTAACAATAATAATATAAAAACTACTTGTCAAAAATTCTTTCCGCATTTGGGGGGAGGGTGTATGACAGTAGGGTTACTCAAAACTAAAAAGGCTAATCAAGAGGTTTTGTAGGAAATAAAGGTTGGGAACCACTGAACTAGACGAATAAAATTGCGTAGTTGGTCTTAGACCTAAATTGTAGATATGTATCAGATTTTGCAAGCAATAACCAACGAAAAGAATACCGAAGGCGGTTACGTTATAAAATTGACGAAAGTTACATTTGCATGCTGTTCCCTTATCTATAAGGCTTGCTTTATGTTAATATGAATAATATATATGCCGAAATTTTCATTCTACTTAAAGGAACGAACGAAGTGATGAATAATATCTTCGGGTGCCTTGCCACAACCGAACGCATATTAACTCATCAACGCTTTTGATGTCAATCGAAAATTTTCCACTTTGATGAAAGGAAAGAATGCAAAATCCACCTTCAACAGCTGCAGGTAAATTGAGCTCTTTGAGCGAGTGCTCTGTTCTCACGAGGCAAGTGAAATGTTCTTTCAAAAGGCATTAGAACATTTGATCGTAATGTGTTCGAAAGCCCTCCACCCATTTTACTCCGAAGCACTTCAACGGCTTTTCGAGTTCGAAAGAGAAAATGTTTTAATGCAAAATGGAAAAGTCTTCAGCCGCTTAAGGAATTGCCGGCTGAAAGGTATTTCGTAATATTCGAGTAAATGGAAATGGGCCCTCTCGGGTTTGAAATTCGGCTAATTTTTCTCCTTATCTTGTAACAGAGTAAAATGAGTTATTTGGTCAGTGTGCTACTTTCTCTTTCTAAGAATGGTTAATTTGTGCTCGATTTTCTATCGTGTATTTTATAACGAAATGTATAGAAAATTTTCCGAAATAGATAATTTACCAGTTTTTATATTATTCTTAGAATTTTAGGAGCTATAACTGTCGCCAATGGTCGCATCTGCCCTCGAATTTCTCTTACTAATATTGCCTGTTTTGTGTCTATCTTTGTGCTGTGACTCTGATAGGTTAAGATACTCGCGCATCGTGGTTGATTAAGAAACTCACGCATTGTGGTTGATTAAGAGACTCACGCATTGTGGTTGATTAAAAGACTTCTATAATTTAGTATAAAGATCACATATTAAATAAATCCATCTAGTTTAATGCGTTTTTGAGTTATTGTGTCTACATGGACAGACGGCAGACAGCCTTCTCTTTTATTTTTAAAACATTCATAAACCTACGATTTTTATTATCCAAGTTTAATGAAAATCATCTGTAAGTGAGAATTCATTTATATATATTCATATATATAATCTAAATCCAAATAAAACCAGTATACAAACATACAGAAATAAACAATAATTAAATCCTATATCAAATATTCATTATTAGAACAATACATCACTTTTAAATAAAATCTATTAAATTGAAATTACTAATGATACCATAAACAAAAATCAAGTTTAAACATATATGTCAAAAGTGAAAGAACACGTTTGTTATTAAAAATAATGAAATAGGCAATCCAAGTATATATATATATATATATATTCTTATATGTATTCATATATATATATTATATATATATATATGAATATATATATATATATATATATTATTATATGTATTCATATATATATATATATATATATACAAACATATACAAAAACAGAAACAAATCAAGAAATTAATTTTAATCGAAGAAATACTTAAATCGAAGAAATACTGTTTCAAATGAAGTAAACTTTAGGAAATTGATACTATATGGTTAACATAAATTTAAAAAAATATTTAAATATGAAAAAAACTTCACTAATGCGGTGAATGCGCCAATGCAGCAGTACAACCGAAAAGTGAGAAATATTAACAAAAGAAAACATCAAAACCACGTCTTAAAAGAAAAACCAAAACAACAAAACGGAATATAATGCTAACGTCCGGGACGCGTCATCAGCAAGGGAAATCCCGAACGAGCGTATGCAAATTTATTTATTTTCGGTGTTTTCCAAATACAAATTCTAGCAATAATGCTAAAAAGAGTTTGTTTCCCCGGAACACCGAACAAAAAACAATGGTTTGAAACAAAGAAATAAAGCAAAGAGTTCATGTCTAATTGAAAAAATAAAAAGTTTATGTCTAATTGAAATAAAATACGTGAAACACAATTTCAAAACCAATAATGTGAAACAAAAATGAAGAAAAAGGTGTTAAAACTCACCCAATAGTCCACAAATGGACAGACAATGGATTCAGATGCAATAACACGCGTTCAAAACTGCTGACCTGAACTCGGTAATGGTCGTTGACAGTTAACGGGCTCCTTCGGGATTTCCCTTGCTGATGACGCGTCCCGGACGCATTTTCCCATTCCTTACTTGATTTTGAGTATGGAGAAAAATTGAGCGATTTCATTGGTCCACTCCTACGAAACGTCATACGCGCACTCGCATAGCTTATAGAAACCGTACTGCGCAATTGTAAACATAGACGCAAGCATCAGTTGATACGTTATGTTTACTAAATCACATAAGATGAATTAGTTCGATTTTGTCTTTTATTTTGTATACTACTTTACTATATATCCTAGTCTGTTATAATTGATGATATAATCACATTATGATTTTAACCTTCTATCTTTGGTAGTATTGTAACATATTTTAATTTGGCATGTGTTTTTTTCTCTACTGTTTTTCGAAAAGAGATTTATCTCTGCTTTAGTATTTTAACATGCATATTTGTTTGCTATCTAAGACATTTCTCAATGTTTTCAGTTTAATAATATTTTTGATTATGAAGAATGATCCCGTTTCCTGTACTTTCATGCATAAGAATTTTAATGTAGGGTAGATGCTCCACTTTTGGCCACATTGGATCTGCTTTTCCAATAACTAACCAGTAATTTCAAATTAAATAATAAGAAGCTTTCTAACCCTTTAAACAATCCTTATTTTACTATTTTCAATCTGATTGGTTTAATTTTCTCAAACATGTGGCATGTAAAAAAATTAAATGCATGATCATGTGTTTTTAGTCATTACATAAATTTAAGAATATCTGGATGAAATAAAATCAACTAATTTAGTTTTGTTTCTAAAATAAATGCAACTAATTTAGTTTTATTTCTAAAATAAATGCAACTAATTTAGTTTTATTTCTAAAATAACAGCAACCGATTTAGTTTTGTCTCTAAAATAAAAAATAAATGGTGTAGTTTTGTTTCTGAAATAAAATTTACTGATTTAGTTTTGTTTTCACATTACATAGTAATGGCTCCAATCAAAAATGAGGCGGCAGAGAGCATTCCCATACAAAGATTTTGCAACTCACCATCTAAAGTTGCTAATGCAGTTAAAGCCATTCAAAATGGAATGTCAAAAACATCTCCATTTTGAATGTTTACCTCACATTTATATTAGAAAATTTCAACTTGAGGAACCTGACTCGAGAGATGAGCAATATTCTTTTATGTGCATGGATTGCTTTAATTTTAAAAATGATTCTGATGAATTTGATAAATGTTGCAATTAAAAATTATACAAATGCATATTTGTGGATATTGGTAATGTGTATAATAATGCAAATTCTTGATTCATAAGATTTAAAAAAAAAACTATGCTTTAAGTATTTGTGATGTAAGTTTATTCCTTTGCCATTTTTTGTTTAATATTTTATCAAAAAAAGTTATGCGAATATATACAGTTTGTATTTTATAAAAACAAATTAAATTATTTTCTGCATTCCTGTTTCTTTTTTAAAAAATTGAAATCTGGAGCTAAAATCAGCTTAGGTAAATTTTATTACATATCTTTATAAATTCATCAAAAAAATCACATTTAAAATAACAGAAAAGAATGAACTAAAATACATATTGCATAAAAATGATTTATTTTGGCTGAAAATTTATTAAAATTTCTGTTAAAAATATAATATTAGTGTGGCCAAAATGGTGCAAATTGGATAAATTTATTTAAAAATTCATAACTCAAAATCTAAAGTATTCTTCAGAAAAATTTTATAACTAGCAGAAAGCCAATAAAATTTGTTACAGAATAGTATAAGTATGATTTAAACAGTCATCCACTGTGAAATTTCCATTTCAAATTTTCTCTTAATGTGGCCAAAACTGGAGCTCATTAATATCACTCATGGATTTTATGTTGCATCTTACGGTAACTACATCATTGCTTTCCACAATTTCATTTTCAAAATTTGGAGGCAAATTATCAGTTACGAATATGCTCTGGCAAAGCCATCTTTATCGCGAGTTAAAAAGAAGAAAGGAAAGGCACTCGATAAAACACAAACGAAAGTTAGTATTTCAGTAATGGCGAAGTACTTAAAGAACGAATAGTAACCTAAGCAAATTCGAAGTTCGCGTTTTAGTGACGTCACCCCTTCGCGAATTGCGCGGCGGAGCTAACCAATGAAATTGTTCCATTTTCCTCCATACTCAAAATCAAGTAAGGAATGGGAATATGCGTCCCGGACGTTAGCGTTATATTCCGTTTTGTTGTTTTGGTTTTTCTTTTATGACGTGGTTTTGATGTTTTCTTTTGTTTATATATATATATATATTATAGAAGAAATAGGTCTTTAAATGGACTTTGCCCTATAATAATATATGTCTTGATCTCTTTGTAATTTCAGAGTCCCATCAATAAAGTTTCTAATAATACAATATGTTGCTTGTTACGTCTTGTCTTATATTTTCTTAAGAAACGAATAAGAAGCAGGAATTTCAAAATCGTTACCAATTTCACTAGATCGCTTTGCAAAGTAGTCCACCGTTTAATCCCCTTTTTCATTTCTATGTGTGTTTACGTATGATAAACCGAAGTAACTCCAACAGAGGGAAGTTAGTTCTTTTATTTTAAAAATAAAGTTAGATTTCAGATTGGAATTTCTCGAAGTCTGTATGCGAAAAAATTATCTGAATAAATATTAATTTTAAAACCATTCCTCCTAGACCCAGCTCAAAGCAAAATAAAACGCCAAGAGTTCTACCCGGGAAACAGCATTAAAGGATTTCAATTTCAAACAGTGAAAATGGTATACAATGTTACCTCCTTTAAGTCTCCAATACCGGATTTTTCACTGCAAGCTTCAAAATCAAAATTACTCAGTTTTTCAGGAAAATCAATAATTTTAATAATTGAGACTAGATTCTTATTTGATAACTTATTCAAAACTGTTTGCAATATAACTCCAGTTATCCGAAGTCCAATAATGCGAATGTCCAATTATCCGAATTTGTAATTTTTGTAATTTCGTACATAATTTGTAATTTTAATACATATGTGTATGTTTATATATGTTGAACTTCCACACATAATCTAATTTGTGGCTTCCTTTTAGGGCATTTACAGTTTTCTGTACCCCAGGGTTGTTAATATTAAGTTCTTTTTTGTCTGACGTCGGTTTTACTGAATTTCTAAGATCGATCCGATCATCCGAATTTCTGTATATCCAAATTGACCAGTACACCGTTTAATTTGGATAATTGGAATTGGAATCAGTTTAGTTACATTGACATCCCGTTTTGAAGCAACACGACGGCTATTTTGGGATAGACCTTGTAATTTTGAACCACGGTCAGTTGACGACGACGACACCTGAGTTGGCACCCTTCTCAAAACTTCCGCACCACATCAACGGGAGACGTTTGAGCATGTATGATTGAATGTGCAGCAGGCCCCAGACACGACGGATCTTCAGTAAAATCGGGTTTCGTACCTAGAACCCTCCGGCCCCAAAGTCGGGACCTTACTTCCAGACCACCGCGGCCCCTCTCTGCTGTATTTTGCAACTAGAGAAAAAAGTGATATTAAAATTGTTATAACTTTTTATCTTATATATTGAATTTTTTATGCGCCACCAGCTTCACTATATACAGTACGGAAATTTCCAAAAATACACTCAGTACTCTGGTGGGAAATGTACGATAAGGTTTTGTTAATTTCAAGAAACAAATTTTTTATCGCGGAAAGTTTTTAATGGATTTATGGGTGAGTTAATCTCCCCATTCACTAGCGCCATAGAGCAGTGAGCTCTTTATTGCAGGAAAATACAGAGATTTTATAAGAAGAAGATGGGCGTCTCAATTGGAATCGGCAGCCCTTCCAAAATGTGAAGTCAAATAATAGTTTTTCGAGTATAAATGAAACAGAAGCATGTGTTACGCGACATTAGAGTTGAAAATTAAGCACCGATATTTTAGTAACTCTAAAGCCTCACATTTATCAATAGAATCCAATATGCTGAATATTCCTCCCATTGATTCATTATTATTTTCTAATTTTTACAAGTATCCACAAAAGGTACCGGTCATCAAAAGTCTAGAAAAAAATTAATTTTTCATTTCCAAAGCATCTTGGAAACAAAAATATAAAATGAGTAGAGCAATCACAGTACCCTGAGGAGAACTCTAATAAACAATTTTTTTGTATTTAAAAAAATCCTACGAAATAGACGTCTTATTTCCAAGAAAATATAAGAAATAGTAAGGTATGTGGTCTTAGCATTAGCACTGAAGATTTTCATAAAATTCTGGATCGGATCCAGTTTCTCTTCATGTGCGATGGCTAGATTTATTACTTATGAAGGCAGAAATTAATTGGTAACGTCGTTGGTGTTCATAGACGACCATACATCATACCTTACAATAACTTGAAACGATTCTGATTTCTGAAAGAAAGGATTCTTATTTCCCACAATGATCCCCGTTTTAAACGATTGATTTGAAATAAAGTTTGTCCGTAATCTTAGAGCAGAGCCACAAGTTGGCATGTGCTTTATCCAATTTGGATAAAGGTTAATGAACAAAAGAAAGGATAATAGTTTACATTTTTTGCTCTAGTCCTTAGTAGCTTTGACATACTTTTATAAAAATCCTCATCCACGTAATATTGGTAAAAACAAATGCGATTGAAACCTACATAAAGATTATTTTCAATCCCAACAAATGAATTACCTCCAACAATTATTCTTCCAATAATGGCATCGATCAATCATAGAGGAACATGGTAACATCCGTTTCGCAATTTTGCCGACAGAATTTCCTGGGCTCTATGACAACAAATGGAATGCTTTCGCAGGAAAACTCGGCGGCTATTAAAGAGGAGACGGACTACTATCCAAGACATCCCCGACACGCGTACTAGTAGCTGCACTCCAGCACTCATTAGTGGAACGTCACTCAGTCATTTCTGCCCACCCCCCTCCCAGCACTCAGTTTCCCCTTTCAGAGAATCTTTCCTGGGGCTCCATGGTACAATTTATTTTGGTTATTCGTTCCTTTTCCCTGCTTTTCAGGCAATGAACTGAGTGAAACATGTATCCCCGAATTCTTTTATTACATGCTGCGAGTCACTGTTAGGCGAATAATCGATTTCATCGAAATTGCATTGATGGGTGTATGTAATCGATGATGGTTCGTGGTTTCGTAATTTCAACAAGTTTTGGAGCGTTGGGATTTTGATAACTTGTTATAAAAGAGGTGGTTTAAAATGGAAACGAAAAGATTTTCATAAAATACGCTTTTGTTAGTATACGTAATGATAGAAAATATCGTTGTTGTTCAGGCAGAAGTCACTAAATACACAAAAACCTTTTGGCGGACTATTGCAGTCAATTAGAATTTACAATCAATTATTTCGTGATAGAAACCTAATATCTTAATATCAGGAAAACAACCGTAGAAGCTAGAAATTTGTAAAATATTTTTGTTATTTTTCATAATGACTCAAAATCAATTAAATTTAAACTGACCACATTTCCAGAATATAATTTTGGACTTAGTGACTTTTCTCTTGAACGACGATGATATATTTTTTTTCATCGCAAATTGGGAGACCAAAACGAAAGCTTAAAAGAGTGAAACGCTGATATAAATACTCTAAGTAAATTGGAATTTTAATCATATTCATAATATATTTTAATTTTCAATGTAAGTTTAAGAATTTTCTTACTTATGGTATTATTTTACTTAAAATGTATCAAAAATTTGATTAAATTTGTAATTTAGTATAAAGCACATGCGCCAGCGTTCCACGTTTTTACAATTTTTGTTCTGATAAAATTCTTGAGTAAAAAGCTGCCTTCTAGATTTTAGTATTTTAATAAAAACGTTTTTTTAAACTTCTTTTTGCACGAGTGGTAGTCTTTTCCTATGTTTTGAAAAGCATTTCACCGTGATTCATAGTTTTTATGACAAGAGTACTTCATGTTTTCCTGAACAGATCTCTGGTCAGAGATGCTTTAACTTTGACCACCCTGAAGACTTCTTATTGTGTGTAGTGAGCTGCAGTTGGTTGAAAAACAAATTCCTTTAAAAACATGTCGATGGATATTTGTAAACGATTATAGTTTATTGTTGCGTAATTCCTACACGTTATGGTTCAAACTTTAGTAGAAGTTTTTAAAGCGGACAATTAAAAGATTCATTAAATTGAATGTTGTCTGAACCAGGGCTTTTCTGTCTTCTAAACTTCATTTTTCCACCTAAAAGGAACTTTTTCTTCATTTTAATGGTTTATTTCATTCTCTTTGTTTTATTATTGCTGCAAAACTATTTTGTTACTAATTAACTAACCTTCAAACCAGGTTTCTGCAACAATTTTCTTTATTTTACTAAATATCTCAGTTTCTCAAGAAAATTATCCTCATTTCATGTTTTGAAATGTAAGTTATTTGGTTTTGTCAATTTGAGGAAAGTAGTTACTTTGATTAGTTTAAAGAATAATACTAGAAATGTCCTAGGAGAGCATCTACTGAAAATTCTCTACTATTTTTGTCTGTCCAATTACAGCCTATCTGATGTTTGTAAATGTTTTTACATGCTTTTAATTCACTTAATTTACTATATGTTTGTTTAAAGATGCATTTTTCACTCATGTCTTGATGTAACTAGTATTCTTAAATTTTGTATGGGAATGCAATTTTTTATATTATGAGAACTTAATTACAAGTCAATCGGTTAATTTTAATTTCAACAAGAAATATGTCATGAGCTAGGCAATTTCAGAAAAAAAAATGCTGATAAGATTTCATAATATTTGCAATAATGTATTATGAAACATATTACACTAAGAAGATAAGAGAAAATAATAAATAAAAAATATGAAAATAATAGAAAATAATAAATNNNAATAATAGAAAATAAAAAATATGAAAATAATAGAAAATAATAAATAAAAAATAATAGAAAAAAAAATAAAAAATAATAGAAAATAAAAAATAAAAAATAATAGAAAATAAAAAATAAAAAATAATAGAAAATAATAAATAAAAAATAGAAAACTAATAGAAAATAATCAATAAAAAATAGAAAAATAATAGAAAATAATAAAAACACAAAAATGTACTTATTAATTTGCTAAAAAAGTATACTACTAAAACTTTGCTTTAAAAAACCTTTTATTGTTTTTATTATTCTCACTTTGAATTTTAAGATTTTCAAAGAATGAAATCATTTTCGCTCATTTATTTATGCATATATACTCCCTGATTGGCCATTGTAGGGGAAACTAGGATACTTGACCCTACGCGATTTTCTCAGATTATGAGATAATTTGTAATTTGTGTGTTACATTTTTATTTTACCTTCGGTCACATGGACTATTTGAGTTGATTTTCATTCCAATCTGAAAAGCCATCATAATGATGTGTAGGTAAATATGTTTTGGGAATCCAAAAGTAAATTTTCCCTATCAAAATCCTATAAAAATATATCCTTGACCCTATCAAAAGCTATTGCAGCTTCGATGTCGTAGCCCACCGAAGCACATTTTGTGATTAGGATCAGTTTTCTGGTGCACAAAGTTTGTAGGCAATATGGCAACTCAAATATAGAGAATAACTATTTAAAAATTGTTTTTTAGTAATTATTTAATGAATAAAATTTCTTTTTAATATGATAATTTCAAATAATGCAAATAATTATTTTAGTAAGAATTTTAAAAATAATTGAAATTTAATTAATCTATTTTTCCTTGCCTGAGAAAGAAAGATTTATTTATTTATCATTTTAATAAAAATCTTTTGCTCGAACTATTTGTCATCTTTTGGTTTGATTGAATGATTCGCCATTTCTGTTGAGTTTGTCTTTCATTTGAATTTTCTCCTAAAATATATTTTTATTCCTTTGTTTTTATATTTCTTTAAATATCAAAAGAACTGAGTAAAACTATGAAGTTTCTCAATTTCTTGTTTTATACAAAAATTTTTTGTACAACATTTTTTAGATGCTATTCATTTTATTTTTTTATTTTCCAAAATAGGCAATTCTTCAACGCACTAATGACGTTGTTAGGTTTCCAGTTCCATTGCTGTAATTTTTTTCATTTAATTAAATCAATATTTTAGTTGTTTATTAGATTTTGAGCTAATTCAACTTAATAACTAGATTTAATTTAATGACTTAAGTAATTTAATTTATTAACTAGATTTTATTATTAACAACTACGTTTTATGGTAAACATATTTAATTTTCAATCTGTTATATTAATATTATTTGATAATAAAAATTTTTTTAATTCAGTAGTTTTATTCTAATCACGTGCATAAAAATTATCAAAAGAATTTAAGTACTCTTTGCATGTAGGGTCAAGCATCCCTAGCTTAGGGTCAAGTATCCCTAAGGTTAGGGCTATTTGACCTTAGGCTATTTCATGAAATATATTTATTTTATGATTAAATGAGATATCTGTTTAGCATAAGCACATTTTTCATTCTTAAAAACAAATCATTTTATGATGCATTTCAAATATTCGAGAAATATAAGAAAAAGTAAAAGTAGAGTCAAATATCCCTAGTTTCCCTTACTTTGACAATCCACTTGACAAGAAAATTAAATTGTCTCAACTGTAAAATGAAGCAGTTCATTGAATCCTCAATTCTGTCTGAAGGCAATATGGATTTCTGTTAATCAAACATGAAAACTAAGCTGTCCAGAAATTCGATGCGGACCTACCTTGAGAATAAATGCAACGACTGATTAAAAAACAATAATGTTTACAAAAAAATGTCCATTAATAGTGCCTCATAGAAGTTGTTGTGAGTCTTGCTAAATTCAACTAAGTCTCACTTATTATTCCCATAATTTAAAATGCATACGATGCATTGTTAACAAATGTATGAAATTCAGTTAAGCAAGTCAAGTCCCACATAAAATTTGTATCGTATTTTATTTGTTTTGTATTTAATTTGTTACTAGCCGCCTTCGGCGACCAGCAGGTTCGCCCGTTTATATTAGTTTTATTTTTGTATTTTATATTAATTGTAGCATTACAAGTCGCATCCACGATAACTCAGCAAAGATGAACAAAAAACTGAATATTTCATTGTATTTGACAGATAGTAAAATATTTAAAGACGTACATTTTAAAATGCCAGCGATACAATTCTGTATGATTCATCGCAGCTAACGATACTTACAAACTGGGTTTTAAATAACTTTCGCTCAATTCATCCATCACTCATCGGTGAATGATGTAATTTCTAGTTTCTAATATCAAATCTGATGAGTTATCACCTGAGGAAATTCAAGTTTGGCGGCAGTACTGTACTCTTCAGCCTAACCAAAATTTTAACAAAAAATTACCTATAATGCAATATACAAAAATCTGAAAGCGTTTTCATGCCTCGTAATTTTAAAATGGCAGGAAAGCATGACATTAAATGCTTGAAGAAAGAACGAAAATCATTTCAGTGTACCTCACACACAATAAAAACAAATAAACCTGAAATCAAATATCTGTTACCAGGCTTTATAAAAATATTACTTTGAAGCAAGTGCGATAAAATATTGCGGAAATACAATGAAAACTAAAGTGAAAATTCTGCTTTGGAGTAAATTTCCCAAGAAAACAATTTATACAATCACAACTGTAACAATTGCAAAAGCGCGTGAATAAAAGATTTGCTGAAATAATGAGATGGTTTGAATTTTATTTACAATAATAAAAACATTGTTACAATTCATGTTTCAAAACATTTTGAAACATTAATTAAAATTCAACAAAATGTCGCATGGAAATAAAATTGGTGTAATTGAAAAGCTAATTTCTTTTGTTATCTTTAAGATGATGTAAAAATGGCTTTTTTGCGATAATAGGATCCGCAGTTATTCCGGAAAAACGTTAAAATTTGAAGTAATTTTTAAATAATTTAAATTCTAATTAAAAGTTCGAAAAATCCTTTCTTAGTGAGCATCTACTCCCCAAGAAGCAACCGCCTGCCAAATTTCAAGTTTCTAGTCCCAGTGGTTTGGAAGATTTCGTGATGAGTGAGTTATGGTATTTGCCTTTTATATATAAAGATATCGTCAAAGGATGATTTGATTTTAGCTTTTAAGTTCGAAAATATGATAATTCGATGACCGCGAATCTTACGATTTCGATTCTGATCAGATTTGTCAGAAAATTATCCTGAAATTTCATCACAGTTTCACAAATAAATACATTTAACTGATTTTTTTGATAATCCCTAAATAATGCTTCCCTGCTTATTTCATTTTCTAAATGGAATTGATTCATATGACGTTATATTCACATGACAAATGTAACTACGGGTGTCATTTATCATCTAGCTGTACGTTGTTTAACGCTGTGTGGTATGATAACTTTTACATCCTGTGATATGATCAATGGAAAATTAAATAATTAAATTGGTATAGTGTAATTGACTTGCATCACGTGAGCATGCATTAACTCCATTATAAGGGTGGACTTAAATTACTGGACCCATTTCAAAAATTAATTAAAAAACTAATAATGTTACAACTGCGTTTTTTTAAATGAGAGAGCAAATAAAAAAGTATTTTTTCAGATAGGTGGCGTACCATTGTGGCGTTCTAAATTTACTACAGCGAGAGATTTCCATACGCAATGTCTACCGATCAGCAAAAGCCAATGCGCATTTTCTGGTTTCCTTTCTTTAGTTTTCCTTTGAATATCTCGAAAACTATTCGATTTTCAAGTTACAAATGATTTAGCAAATTAAAGAGAGTAAAATTCCCTTCAAATATATGCTTTTATGTTTCTTCTAGCTTTAATTGTTTCGCAGATAATGTCTCTCAAAAACGGGAGATGTCCAATAATTTACGACCACCTAGACCACTGTGACGGCGCGTTACCTATTTGAAAAAATAAATTTTTGAAAATGCGTTATCATTAAAAAAAACGTAGTTTCAACATTATTAGTTTTTTTATTAATTTTTGAAATGGGTCCAATAATTTTTGACCACTCTGCAGTTGCATTTGGAGTTTCGAAAAGATATTTCTTCCGTAGATGGATATATGATCTTTTCTTTCGGCCAAAATAAAGAGACGCAAAGAAAACATTAAAAATCCCTTATATCACTAATGTTTAGCTTTAAGAAATCCATTTTCTATTTCATTTTTTATACCCATAAACAGAAGTAAAACGTATACAATTCTATTTAAAACATTAAGACTAATGTGATTATATTTAATACATTAAAACCACATTTCATCATTTACATTAAGTTTATTTCGTTATGGTGCGATATCCTGTATTTTAAATTTTCCAAAAACATATTCTTTTCCTGAAACGGAGAAAAAAATACCTTGAAATATTCTTAAATACTTTTAAGGCCGAAACATTAAAGGAAGAAAAGAAAAAGGAAGTTGAATAAAAAAAAACTATTTCTATTAAAAGCCATACCTTTTTATGTATGCCATCAATATCCTTTTTTCCTTCTGTCACCATCTGCTTTGACTATTTGCTAAAAGCCATTCTGAGCTTTTCTCAAATCATTAATGTCTTTTTCATGACTTCCATACGCCAGGCTATTTTTGGAAAAGAGAAATAATCAAAGTAGCAAAACCAAAATGTTTCACCCTCTTTTAGCGATCTGCATCACCGTACTGAAACCGGTAATAGCAGATAGAAGCCTTTTTTCCGACTTTAAGCGACAGGGGTTTAAGCACACAAAGCATTCACCGAAATGTTGGGGCGGTCATTCATTTTTCAAAATTAACAATTGGCAGATGATTTAATTTCTTCTAATGTCGTTAGAGGCTCAAAATCGTTAAATGGATCGTTAAGGGTCTGAAAAAATTTGACGGTGAAAACTTTTTTTTTGTTTGCGTCAGAGAGACGGTAACCTCGTTTTAAATAGATGGAATATGGAATGAGAACGATTTCCGCTTTTAAAATGTTTGAAATGATTGGGGTTGATAAATCTTTATGAATCAGATATCAAATGAATTCTCTCTAATTTAATGGAAACATCTTAACACTGTAATTTTTTATATTTACATCTGTATTCGATTTCATTAATGTGTATAATCTAATGAGATTTGAAAGAATGACTCCACTGAATAAATATTTATTCTGTTCTTGGCACGGTTTTGGGGCGGGTCAACTTAATAGGGAGAAAGATAGAAAATTCAAAGAGACAGTAACCTCGTTCTAAATAGATGGCAGAGAAAATGAAAACGATTTCGGCTTCTGAAATTTTCGAAAGGATTAGGATTGAAAATCTTTATGACTCATTTATTAAATGAATGTCTTTTAATTAAATGGAAATACCTCAAAATGTTCATTATTGCGCTTAAATTTGTGTCTGTTTCTATTATGTAGATATTTCAGCGGGAGCTTAAAGAGATGGGGCTCACTGAATAAATTTTATGAAGACTAAGCATCCTAAATTAAAGCATACCAGGAAGTTAATAAATTATAATTGTTTTTATTTTATTAATGAAGATGGTCTAATGGGACTATGAATAAAATTTTATTTAATTTAAAGAAGTCGAATTAAGAGAAAACCTAGACATTGCAAATTATAAATGCATTGATGAAACTACTATTAACTATATAATTGGTAAAATTAAATGATTTTGTAATTAATGACAAGTTTTAATTAATAATTTATACGTGTGTGAAAAGTTTTCCGATATTTATGCGAGTTCATTTGTTTCGCTCAAAAAAGCGGATGAAACTTTAAAAAGCATTTTTTACAGAATGCTTGATTAATAGGAAGCACCTAATTTTTAAAGAATTGTTGAAATTAACAAGAATTGAAAGCACGCTTTGTAGTTGGCTAATCGCACTTAGTTTAGCATGACTAACCAAGCCCATGAGACAAAGACAGATGATGGGGGGGGGGAGTGCGGCAGCTTCCCTTGATCAAAACTACCTGAAGAACTTAGGTAGACTTGGGTACATCGCCTACCTGCAAGCGTTTTAGAGCAAACTGGGCTACATCAGTGTTTCGCTTGGTGGAAAACCGCCAGCAGTAACCCGGAACACAGCTAGTAATAGCTGCTAAAGCTCTCTGTCACTTACGAAATAATACTACAGTACAACCCTATTAACCGAACTAAAAAAGGAAGTCGGTTCGGTTAACGATTTTTTCGGTTAAGCTATAAACATCCATTACTATTTTGTATCTAATTACAGTATGTAATTCTGAAATGTTTTGAGTGTAGTACGAATACAAAACTCTCTTTGTACGCTACACTCATGTTCTTCATTAGAGTTAAAATTACATTTTTAAGATTACAGCAGATGCATAAATATATACTTAGTAGTAGTTTATTGCATAAGAATTACTCATTCAAAAAACTTAGTAGTTTTTGTTTGTTCTTACATCCCTCCCAACGTTTTCGAGCAGTAATGTCCCACCATCTTTTCATTAGAAGGACGTCAGTCAGCTTTGACTCACTGCAATTTTTAACAAGTCTTAGGGAAACCTAAAATAACAACAACACATGTACTGTAGTTTCTGTGCTACTTTTTTTTAAAAAAGCATTAATATACAGCAGACTGCAGCTGGTGCAACAGTCACTTGATTTCCACATTAAAAAATACAAGGCATTTAAACACTGTAGTAGGCTATTGAAAGATGTTATAAACTCTTAACTTAAATCATCGTCAACTGTCACTCTGTCACCCACGTTGTCTACTTCGGGCTCTTCTATCAAGTCAGAATTTGACCACATAAAACCACATAACTTATCTTTTATAAACTTTGAATGTAATGTAACGCAATTTTTGCATAAAAGTTTTGCAGTGAAACACTCGTAAGTTGAAAACGAATGAAAACGTATTATTCGAAGATTAGAAAATATTTGACTTGGACATCTTTTCCAGTAAACTTTTCAGTGATATGATAAATGGTTTCTTTACATCGTCGGTATGATGGAGCTGAATTTTTTTTGTGTACAGAGGAGAAATTATTCACGAATCTCCTCGAACATTCGAATAGAATATTTATGAATAAGAAAAGCAGATGGGATAAGAAAAAGAATTTTTGTTTACAAACAGACGAGAAATCAATCAATAATCTCCCTAAACATTCAAATAGCCCGATTCCATATTTCTATATTTCTGAGTAATATTTACAATGCTTGCCGGAAATAAAACTACTGCATTGAAAACATGATAAAAACATTTCTCAACTACTTAATGCAGTGTTTTATTCAAATGTAACAGTGTTTCCCATCGTGTATTACTTAAGTAGTTGTTTTTAATTAATAAATAAATAAGATATGATTTGAATTCAAAGCTACTGAAATTTTTTAGCAGCAATTCCCTCATCCATTTAATGATTTATTAAATTTTTGTTGAAACTAGTACCTTAGCAGGAAAAGGAAGATTAACAAGAAGATCCTCTCCAATGCCAATACAGCACTAAGTCAATGGACACTAACATTTTACTTGTGATTCCTTATCAATGGATGATTAAGTGGCAAAGCAAAGCCTATTTGTCGTGGCGCAATATATTTTATTTAAATCAAGAATGTGATTTATACATCCATTTTGGAACTTGCTGTTCAATCTTAATCCTTTCAATTTGATTCACATTTATTAGATGCTTAATGATTCGCTGACAAACCTTCCTAAGGGGGAGTGGTAATAAGTTTTTCTAAATGATCATATGAAGTACTTAAGAATTTATTTATTTTTTCTATTCTTTTTAATAAATCCACGTAGTTGAACATTAGGTCACGTGAGAAATGGAAGGAAATGATGAAGGAAAAAATGGAAGGAACTACTTAAGTGCTTATTTTCCTTTTATTGCGTTAGAATTGATGATTCGCTGATAACCCTTTAAAACTATGCATATATGTATGTATATATATGCATATATGAGCGATAGAAAATCAAAAATCAATACCTGAACATAAAGAAAAACTAATTCAAATAAAGGAAACATGAGGGAACAGTTACACTATGGTAAACATAAATTCTAAATCGAAATTAGAAAAGGAATAACCTTCACTAACCCGGTGAATGTGCCAATGCAGCAGCACAACCGTTCAGTGAGAAAAATTACACACACAACATTATTTTGGAAAAAGAGAACAAACTAATAAAAACAAAACACTAACGTCCAGGATGCGTAATCAACAGGGAAGTCCCGTACGAGCGTGGAAATAGTAATATTCGATGTTTTCTACATAAACTTTAGCTTGAACGCTGAAAACGTTTGCTTCCTCTGAACACCGAAATATCAAAAAATAAATTCATGCGTATTTTTACTTTCTACGTTTGTTTCTTCTGACATTAATTTTATTTGTGTTTTCTTTCAATACACATGAATTTATTTTTGGAAATTTCGGTGTTCCAAGGAAGCAAACCTTTTTCAGCATTCAGGCTAAAGTTTATGTAAAAAACACCGAATATTACTTTTTCCACGCTCGTACGGGACTTCCCTGCTAATGAACTTATCCTGAACGTTAGCGTTTTGTAGTTATTAGTTTGTTCTCTTTTTCAAAAATGTGTTGTGTGTTTTCTTTTGTTTATATATATGTGTGTGTGTGTGTGTGTGTGTGTGTGTCTGTGTGCCTCCTCTTTTTTCTTTTTACGTTCTAATATACGAAGTTTACAAAGAGAAAGTTCGTTTGTGTATGTGAACTGTAAACATGATAATTCCAAAAACGGAATCAGTTAGATATATGAAATCTTGTAAGTGGTCACACTCCAATTAAAGATTTGTATCAAATTTTGGTCCAAATACAATGTCTGTTAGATAGACAGACTCTCTGTACGTCCGTGAATTTGTGAAAGTGATACTCAAAAACACTACCATCTAGGTTAAGTTGAAGCACGTATGCGGCGGGAAAACACTTTCAATTCTTTTAACTTGTAACCGCTATTTTCATGATTTATTCCTAATAAATTTTAACATGGTTTGCAAACGACTATAAAGAACCCTTCGTTTCTGTCTGATAGCAAAACAGACATGAACCTATTGCAAAATTTGGTTAGTTTTGGTCCTGAATGTGATATCAGTTCCTTGCCCATAGAAACCGCTTATCAATGTTAAACGAAAATATTCAATATCTTCGATTTGCACTATCATATTTAATTCCTTTGTTTATACATGGCGTCCCGAAAGATCATATACAAACTTAAAGTGTAGATCAGGCATACAGAAACAAGTCATTTTTAGAATAGAAAAACGGAAGGCCAGTCCAAAAGATGACGGTTACAGATAGACTCTTTGTCAGAGAATTAAAAAAGAAAAGGATTCGCCAGATTATGTGCACAACACAGGTATCCACAAAAGTTTATTTATCTCGCCCTGCCAAAGCATTCATGGAAATTTATGATCTAGCCCAGCAACAAACCTCTCCGAAGAGACCAAACAGGCGAACCATCCGTTTGGAGTCCTTTAGCTGTAAGAAAATTTGAAATATATAATAACACAGTAACAGTTGAAAAATAAAAGAAGAAAAATTAAAAAATAGCAATACATGAAGAAAAGTAGGAAACAAAATCCTAAAACAATTTTCAACAAGAAACAAAAATTTACACTTGTGGAACCTCAATAGAGGCTTTCAGCAGAGGCTTTAATCCTGTAGAAGGTTTAGCATTTTTAAACAGGTCCATGAAACCCAGATGATGAAAGTTCATTGTGAAAAACACTTTCCTAATCTCAGAGAAATTTGGACATCCATACACTTAAAGTGATGCAGTTTCATCGTCAAAACCACATGAACAATTTGCTGGTTTCCCAAAACACTTGTGTTAATAGATAGGGAGGCAGTCGTGGGTGGTGAGAATTTGATTAATATAGAAAATCCCCACAACAACATTTGAAGTTGACTTTCGTATAGGAATCTTGCATTAGCCCTTTCGACCCGACTTTTGCATGATTAAAATTTAACTATGAAAAATAGTTTAATTTAATTTTGCCATACTGAAAAAAAGTATACTATGAGTTTAAAGTTTTTCCCTTTTCCCATTTCCTGGAAATCTCCTGTGACAATATTCTCAATCGTATAGACGACTGGGACTATTCCGGTAAAACATCTGTAAAACTCTCTTTCCTTCTATAAGATTAGCATGTCAGTGAAACAACTTTACAGCTTCGTAACAATAATCTTATAACGAAAACAACATAAACATAAATCCGCCATTTGCAATCTGAGAGTATTTCCAAGTTTCTTTAATCATAATTTTATTCCCTAATTCCTAAACACAAAAACCCATATAAAAGTGGGATTTATTTACCAATACGGAATAAAGTCTGATCTCGGGGACGTATATGCCCATTAGGGCCGAAAGGGTTTAGTTTAGTTATATTAATGTCCCGTTTTGAAGCAACATGAGGGCTATTTTGGGACTTTCCTCGAAATTTTGAACCGAGATCAGGGGAAGAGGAACACCTGAGCTGGCACTCCCTCTCCAAAGTTCCGTGTTACATCAACGGGATACGTTTGAATATGTATGATTGAATGTGCAGCAGGCCCCAGACACGACGGATCTTCAGTAGAATCGGGTTTCGTGCCTAGAACCCTCCGGCCCCGAAGTCGGGACCTTACTTCTAGACCACCGCGGCCCCTCTCTGCTGTATTTTGCAACTAGAGGAAAGAGTAATATTAAAATTGTCATAACTTCCGCACCACACTAGCGGGAGGATGGCTGACCCCCCACGTATTATGGCCAAAAGCAGCGGTGGCTCGTGCTTTGCAATCTGGGGGTGCTGTAATTTTTAATCCTTGAATAATCCATCATCCTGCAACTCATAATCTTACATATTTGTATCACTTGCATTTTTTTGCTTTTCCCATTAGCTTTGAGTAGTTTTATATTTAACTAGCCGAGTACATCGGTTAGTTAAAAGCAACAGCACCCCCAGATTGCATGGCACGAGCCGCAACTGACGGAAAGGGTTAAGAGAGGATTCCCATTCGTTGCCACCTGTACTTCATTTCGTCTATAAGATCATTCTTTATCCGAGATATGGGAAGTTTTACTTCATAACTAATGTCCTCACGCTTTGTTCACTTCCTGACCAGAAGGTCAGTATGTTCATTACTCTGGATCCCTATATGAGCCACATAACACACGTATAATGGGAAACAAATTTGCAATAAAATACTACAACATTCCAAATGCATGTCTACTGCCGCATGTCAGATACAATGGTAAGTAGAATGCAGTATCAACAACAAACCTTTGGAGTACTTAAAGCAAGTGTTCAAAGTTCTTCCGAAGAGATACTTGCTTCACATGCTGCTATTCAAGAAACTGTGTTATTTTATTATTGAAAAATTATATTTCATTAAACTTGCGTTGTAAGCATTATCTGGTGTATCCTTTTCTTTTACTTAATTCACTGGTAAATGCTCATTTTAGCCTCACCCTTTGAGTTAGCGACTCCATGTTGTATTGTAAAAATGATTTATTTCTGTATGCCTGGCCCACCCTTTAAGTTAATAAACGACTTTTAGGGACGCTCTGCTTCTTATTCGTAAAATGTAGGAATCAAAATGAAAGAAAAAAACCCTTCTTATATTCCTCGACCCAAAACGTGCAAAATCCAGCCTTTTCATGAATCTCTACAGGTTACTATTAAACCAACAAAGTTGAAAATTCTTTCTTTGATATACTTTTCTGCACTTTTTTCTCTTTTTCATCAGTTTTATTTTATTCAGAGTTCCCCACGACTCCGAAAAGAAAGCGATTTTGATGAAGCTCTGAAAGGTTTTTTCAGGATTGTATGAAAAGACTGGCGTGGGTACAAAGCGGGTTCGTTCAATGCGGCTACTGTGCCGAGATGCTTTTTTTTCAGCAAAAGTATGCCGGATTTTTGCTCCAAACGGAAGGAATTTACATTTATAAACTTTGGAAATCTCTTTCAGGAGCCAAAATGGAGGAATATATTTTAGGATGTTAGCTGTCGTGAATTATATTTCAGATGGTAGAGACAAACCCTTAAAACTGCAAATGGATGTTTTTAAAGTTTTTTTTAACGAAAACGAAGTTAAATTATTTCATTTTTGCACCGGATTTCTCGATTTGGACTAATTTGCTTCTTCCATGTCTTCTTAAACTTTTCTCACTCGCAAATCTGCTTTAGCAATATTTTATAACGCCAACACAGAATTAAAAAAAAACAGAAGAAACGGAATCTTTAATTAATGATAATTAAAAGTAAATTTAATTATAAATAATTGTTCAAAGGAGTAATGAATTTCTTTTTAATCATAAAATATTTTATTAGCAATTTTTGGTTACAAATTAAGTGAGTTCCGACGATGTAAGTTGCAGACGTTTTGGCGTCCCCAGTATTGCTCAATGTAGCGTTCTTATGGTCGAGACTCACAGTTTTAGAAACCATACTTTTAAGTAATTTGCGTGAATAAAACAATAAATAAACAATAGCTATACAGGGATAATCAAAAGGTCTCATATAAACTTTGAAGGTAAGTCGAGCATATACAGAGGTATAATTTTTGCCTAAGAACAGGCATTTGCAAAATCAACTGTTCACCGCAAGTAGGGTCAGATTATCAGGGTAGTATCGAAAGGAAAAGATAACAATACGATACAAAATATTTGCATGGAAGTAACTGTAGGAACATTCCGCCAAGGACATTGTGTGAGCCGTACTGGGAGCAGGTATGGGGCGAGAAAAGAAATTTCCACTCTATCAGTCTAAATGTTGATAGTGAACTATTGTTACGCACATGTTGTCTTTGAAACATCATTGTCCAAATCTTTCATTGAAAATGTGGTTTCGTCGATGAAAAAATGCTAGGTCAAAAAATCAGCTTCCGCTATACCCAGCTGTTTTTCTGTCACAGATATCCCTCTAACGTTTGTTAAATCCCTATGGAAAAATTACTCATCTGTGTATACCTAATTTTCCATCAAAATGTGTTAGATTAAAAGGCGAGCTTTCCTATTGAAGGTGAAATGTATCTTCGCACATTCTTAGTCATAATGTGTGAGCCTAAATTGCGAAATATTAAACTCTCATTCTTGGGATCGATAGAGTATGGTTGTACGAGACTCATCCAGAAAGTAATTTTCTCACATTGCTAACAAATGGTAGGCCATGTATTGTAATGGACTGGTGCGCATGTCTAAGAGGTTTAGGATTTGGCTATCGTATGCGATAGTTGACTCCCTATCATTTGAATTATTGGACTTGCAGTGGCATAAAATGCTGTCTCTTATTATTTCTCCCACCGACTGCGATGTTAGATAAATGACGAAGTCTTAGAAATTCTACCGGGTTTCATGAACAAGAAGTTGATGCAAAACATTTTCAGAAGATCGTCAATATGTAGGCAGTGAGGGACTTATTGGAGGGAAATCCTTATTAGTGATTAGCATGTGTATCTGGTGAGGCAACGCGTTGTCGATATCGTCTCATGACGATTGAGGAGCTCAGGAACCATTTTCTGCAGATATCTCAGTCCTTACGATTTCTCCCTTTTGGATAAACTGGGTCGGCTTGGGCAATATTAAAAAAATTCCTTATCCGAAATTGTCGAGAAACTACTATTGTTACAAAATTTTATGATAGGTGGGGGACGAAGAACTTGACTCTCGAACACTCTCTGGTCGAACACTGGATTCTTTCCCAAGAAGCAATGCTATGACGCAGGAATGTAAAAGTTAATACCACATTATGGAAAAGTTATACCACGTTATAACAACATTCTCGATTCCAGTGTTGAATATGTTGAAAGGTTGCTCAACAATTGCTGCGTCTCTTAAATGCCTCTTCTTAGATATGTCTTTCGTTTAAGTTTAAGGTCCTAAAATCTTTCTGGATGTTCTTCGTAATCTGAATTTTGATGTGTTGTTCTGAAATAATCAAATAGAGCAGAACCTCGGGATCCAAACTAAATGGGCTGACATCTGTTCGGATTGAGGGAAATTCGGACTATCCGGCTCTTTATATACCAAATGTAGTAGAGTAATGACTTCGGGTACTTTGAAAACGAGTACTGAAAGTTCGCATCGTCAACAGGTCTAGTTCCTTACGTCAAAAGAAGATAACCGATTTTGTTTCAACAAATTAAGGTGCTGTATTCATTCTTAAATACCAATTAACATGCTTATTTTAAGTTAGTAATAAACATCAGCTTTATTTCTGATTCCTAATTTGAACTTTCCTTCATTTTTAATACAAATTTTTCTGAAAATTAAAAAAAAAGATGTTTGGATTCCTGGGGTTCGTATTCCCGAGGCCCTACTGTACATATACATCTGCCTGCCCGGGGCTTAATGTTACGCGATCAGTATCAAATAGTTAACGGATATCTTCAGTCAGATTTACTTTATCTTATCAATAATCATAAGAAAGAATCATAAGAATAGCAATCATAAGAAAGAGTTATCAGGATTAACTTATATCATTATGTTTTAATCCAAAAATACTATTCAGTTTATTGATCCACAGTCGTCTAACACCATAATGATAAAATTTTCCGAACACTTTACAAGAGCAAACGTCAAATATCTGAAGCAACTGCCACACTAATGCTAGGAAACTTCAGAATCAATTTTAAATTTTAAACAAATATAAAACGAATTTTTATAAGATTGAAGATTTTTCTCTTCCCGACATGAATTGCCGTAGGCATATTAGAACACAAGCTGGGTTTTAGATTCAAGACAGAATTGAACTGTCTCTTCCTTCAGTCGTGCTGAAACTATTCAGGAAACCAATCTTTTTGATGTCACATCCAATCAGCGCACCCATGCATCAAAAGCGCAGTTTCAACAAAACAAAAAGCGTTTTTTCCCTTTGTGATCCATAAAGTAAGTATTTTGGTTTCTAAAGAAGATTCAATGTGCAAATCCATCAAAAAAATTTAAATTCAAACTGTTACACACCGAAATATGAATCATGTGTTGTCAACAAAGATGCAAAAAGAAAACAACTTTTGTTTCCTTCTCAAATGAAAAGAGGTAATTCATTTCTGACTTGGGATTTATAGTCGTCTTGACGTTCAGTGTCAGATTTAATTTTTGATTCCAAAATCATTTCTTTTATTCTTTTGTTTTCTTACTTTTTACATTCTGGTATACGAAATATACAAACAGAAATTATTGGTAGTAGTCAAAATATTCGACCTCTAGATTTTGATGAATCTCCTCGTTTTAGAACTCCCTGAGCCCGAAAACGCTTTTTTTGGGATTATGTCAGTTTGTGAACACGATAACTGAAAAACCCATCGATCTAGAAGACTGAAATTTGGTATTCGGTATTTGCACCGAAATTGTATATTTCTATTATGTTTTGAATGAAATCCAATCTAAGAGAAATCTCTCTATCTACCAGTCTGTGTACATGTGAACACGATGCTTCAAAACTGTAACAGACAAATATATGAAATATGCATTATTTTATCACTAGAATATTTGCCCAAATCGGTATGTCTGGCAATCTATTTATCTGGGATTATGCGATCTGTCTATTTGTGTATGCGAAAGCAATAAATAACTTAAAAACGCCACAAGTCAGATGGGAAATTTTAGTACATAATCTTTACACCAAAATTGTAGCTCTATGTCTATTATTGGAGTTAATCTGTCAAAGAATTGTTGGTCTGTCTCTCCATGTGAATGTGAACACGATAATCCAAAAACTCAACAAACAAGATAAATAAAATTTCGTATATCGTTTTGACACAAAAACTGTTGATGTTTATCAAATTGTAGGTCGAATGGATCAATGGTGAAAAGTTCAAAATGTATACTCGATTCCCTTTGCTATTGGGCAGCGGTTCCCTATCCTTTTTCACTCGAGTATCCCTTTGATTAGTCCTTTTATTTTTGAGTACCCCTACTGTTATCCGTCCAAATATCCCTCAGCACAAAAAAGTTTTAATAATAACGCCAAGGATTTAGGTTACCTTAGGAGCCAAACGACTCTAACTTAATAAAATTTGTAGGACTGATTTTTGACTTAACATTTCATTCTATTTTTAAATTAGTATTTATCAATGTCAAAACAAATTAAACCAGCATTGAAATAGAATCGCATTAACTTATGATTAGGGCTAACAATTACTCAATTAATCAATCCCTGCTTTTTCTTATTTTGTGAATAGGTTTTCGGACTCGTACAATTTTCACTTTCATTTTTCATATAAACTTGAGACAAAGAAATTCTAAAATATTCTTATGTTTTTTTTCACCATTACCAAGATCACCTTCGCGTATCCCCAGGGGCACGCGTACCACAGGTTGGGAACCTCTGCTACAGAGCGAAGGTAAAAGGAAAGTGCCTCGTATTCTGTAAGCAGTCGAGAAAATCGAGGGCGTACACTCCCGCTGAGTCTGTTACTTATAAGTTAAAACTGTAGATGTTACCTGAGCAAAGATATTCCCTTTGGTTTGTGAAGTTTTAATTCTTGACAAGTTTTGCATTTTCCACTCCCAAAAATATTATTTTCTTTATTCGACTTAATGCAAATTTGATTTCACTTTTTAATATCCAGATTCAGTTTTCGAGGTGGCTGTTCTTTTGGTAAAATGGTTTTAAGGTCAAAATAGTCAGTTAGGATTAAAGTTAATTTTAAATTTTATGGGACTATAACATACGTATAACCATATTCGCCCATGATGCGGTTGCTCGTAGCTTTCTATGCATTGTCGTCTTCAGTTGTCACTAGCTGCAGTAACCAATACCTGTAACGAACTCCGTATTTAGGATTAAACTTTCTTTGAATTTTATGGGACTATAACGCACGTATAACCTTATTCGCCCATGATGCGGTTGCTCGTAGCTTTCTATGCACTGTCATCTTCAGTTGCCACTAGCTGCAATAACTAATGCCTATAACGAACTCCGTATTTAGGTTTAAAGTTTTTTTTTATTTTATGAAACCACTTCTATACCCCGGAGGCTCTTGAAAACACGTATAACCTTATTCGCTGTTGATATGGTTGCTCGCTCGTAACTTTCTATGCACTGTCGACTTCAGTTGTCATTAACTATAGTAACTAAAAATAAAAATTCCTAAGGCAAGTTTCATGCAATGATTTCAGGAAATATAATTCCAACAAGTCATCGTTCAAAATTCTTGCCTTTTTCGAGGAATGGGGAACACGACCATCAGCAAATTTCTTAATACAATTACGGGGCAAACCTCCTTCTTGTTTCGCTTACCTTCATTCTAACTTAGCTTTTTTAGCCAAGTATTCCACAGAATAATGCTAATGCTGAAGTCCTGATGAATAACTAGAAGAAATACCAAAAATCAAAATTAATATCCTTTAATATCCTTTAATATCGTTTTTGCTATTTAGTAACTCAGATCTAAAATTACAGGGCCAAAATATAAAGAGTATGACTAAGAGAAGTCACATAAGTCAATTTTTAGGAAAGCAAACAAAACTTGCTTCCTTCTGTATTGTATTCAAATTTTTTCTTCCTATCCTTGTTCCCAATGAAATTATATTAGGTGTGCCGGTTAATAATGCGGATTTAATTTCCAGGGGTGGCGTGGCAGTAGCATGGCGTAGATGCGCAGTAAGACACATGACATGTGAACGTAGTGCGAACAAGCTTCATAACCGCAGACGTCAAATGCTCTGAAGGTGTGCACAGGAGTGATATTCGTTCGCAAAACGTTCACACCAAAAAAATGTGCATGTGCGGGAAATGTTACTTCATTACTTTATTGTGAAGAAAGTGCATCTGAAAGTTGCTGCATATAGTGCAGGATGCGTGTAGTGAACATGCACCACGTGGAATGAAGACAATGCTGTGTATTTGGTGGGATATGGAGTATATCACGAGCTTCTGAAATCCAGTGAAACGGTCAATAGTGTTCGTTACCAACAACAAATCTTCAATTTGAATCAAACCCTGATCGTCAAACGACCACAGTGGACCAGTCGATATGACAAGGTGATTTTGCTTCATGACAGCGCATCTCCACATACACCCAAACCAGTGAATTAACACGTTAAAAGTTCTTGCCTGGAAAGTACTACCTCACCCGCTGCATTCGCCAGATCTTGTGCCATCCGATTTTCACTTGTTCCTGTCGATGTCCAGACACTGTCTCAACAGCACTTTCAAACGTACGGCGATGTGACGGGATGGATCACTGAACGGTTTGCCTCCAAAGAAGTAAAGTTAATTTGGGACAGTATCCACACCTTACATGACAGATGGGGAAAATGTGCAGCTAGCAATGGTCATTACTTTGAATAAAACACTGCTGTTACTTTTCTACCATTTCTCGTATTTCTTTCCATACAACTTCCGCATTTTTAACCCGTATACCTAGTAGCCCTTTGTAGTCAGAATAATTGTTTTGAACAACCCTGTTTTCATTTATTATCTCATTGGCTATTAAATAAAAGAGATGTTATAAAAATCTGTCAAATAAGATTTTATTCTATATTATAGGAAGATTTTATATTTTAACATTTAGATGCATTTAAGCGATTTAAACATCAATTTAATTTTAATAAATAACTTTAAGATCATATTCATATTATTATAAGATAATATTTATTTTTTAAAAAACATCGTTTACCATTTTCTTTCAGTTATAAAAAGAAAACAAATAAAGATCATAACTTCATATTATTACCGAAGATATTTTATAAAGGTTGAAAAGTCTTCAGCATTATGAAACTTCGTAGCCTCTGAATACTTTTAAAAAATACGTTGCCAACACTTTTACTCTAAATAGCAGTTTCGAAATGAAGGAATTTGACAGAAACTGTTTCGGAGTTTAATCAGTGGTATACATATTACCATCCGACCTTTAATATAAATATTTTGCGAAGTCAGCTTTACTCTTCAAGATTTGCTTACCCAGAGTTTTCTTTGCACAAAAACTTAAAATTTTCAGATTTGCCTGGTTAACAAATGACGTCATTTACTTTTTATATATTCTCATTTCATTTTCCTGAACGTCGACTTTAATGATAAGTGCGTCCTCGTAAAGTTATTTATGCTTATTTTTTCTGTTTTCAAAACAGTTTTAGACTCATTTTCGCAAAAAGGAGTAAATTCCAAAGGTTAAATGGTGAGTTTAAAATTTACCTCAACCTAGCGTGTGTGAAGTGTCGAACTTTGATCAGAGAAAACAAAATTTGATTAAAATTTGCGTTGATTTCACTTTCTAGCTTTTAAAAATGTTGACAAGAAATGAAATATAGTTTTCAAACCCTTACCAGAAAACTTTGGAGTATCATAATGTAGTTAATAAATTGTTGAAAGGAGTACAAGGATTAGAATTTTTCATTTCTTTTTTCCTTCTAGTCCAAGAAAGGTGAATTTGCGTACCTGATTTAGTACAAATATCAAGTTTAGCATACATTTTTCAGACGTCAGAATTATAATTTTTAAACCAGCAGCAAAACCTGATATCATGAAAATCAGTTACTTAACTTAATTAAGAAAACTTTTTAATGTTAATTGAATTATAATGAATTTTTATGATTTTTGAAAGGAGTTTTGTAGGGGTATGTAGTTTGAAGATCTATAATCTCAATTCACATATTTTGTTTCTGAAAGCGGCTTGACAAGATTAATTTACATTTCATTTACAGTGTATCTCAAGAGGTAATTTACAATCATTACGTGTCGCCTGTCAGACCATGAAGAACAAGTTTGACATAGGAAATTGTGTAAAAAATAAAACCTCGTGTTGCTACAGAAACGTAAAGGACACGCAAAACAAACTATAGCGTATAGGAAGTCTATAGCGGTGTTAACATGACTTTACTGAAAACAAACCTAATTATAATTATGAAGAAAAAATTCAACATACAAAATGTTCAAAATGTCGTCCATCTATCATAATGCGGGCTTTGCAACGTCGATGCATGGACCAGTTAAAATTAGACAGATGTGTCGCACTCACGTTTCAGTAGCGATGTGCTAGGCTAACTTGATTGGACCTATCTTCATCGCTGGATTGGCAGAAGTGGACACATCGGATGGCCACTACTATTCCCTGATCTCTCACCGATGGATTTCTTTCTGTGGGAATATACGAAGTCCATAATAATTTTCTTATAATATAGCCATGAAAGTTTCTTCATATGCCCAATTTTGTTTTTGTTAATAAAGCAATGTTAACATCGCTTTTGGCTTTTGCGTATCGGTCATGTTGTTGTTTGTAAGCAACCTTTTGTGACAACCTGTATACTGTGCAGTAAAGGGAGAGGATTAGGCCAGAAATGGGTTTTCAAATTATTCAAGAAGTTACGTCAGTATGGTGTGATGTGTGTAAGTGGTGTAGATGGGAATAACTGAAAAGAAACAGGGATAGTGTTGAGAAAAAGATGGAAAAGTCTACCCGAAAACGTCTTATTGAAATGAAAATTCGAAAAGACAGATTCTATTAATATTAAAATAAATCGTCATCCTTGAAAATTGGCGAATATATTTAACAAAAAACTTTTTTAAAAATTTCCTAAACGGATTGGAATACTGCTGAAACAGATAAGGAACTTTGGGTCACAATTATTATAACGGACTACTATTACTGAGTGCTCTGTACTCAAGATAAAAGGCGATGGCCGAATGGCACTGCTCAGTTTAATAACTTCCGTATGATAAATGTTTTAGAAGAGATTTGTGTAATCAAACGCAATGTTTGAATCCTGTGTTAATTTTATACAGAGGGTGTGCACGCATTATTCGAATTCGTTTCACTGTAGGAAAAATTCGTTTGCTTGGAAAAATTTATTTTCACAACAATTACATTTTCGAAAGTCTAAGTTATCAACTCATACCTAAAAAAAAATTTTTTTACATGCAAAATGGCGCTTTTAAAGAAGCGATGGCTGGAAGGCTTCGTTTTTGTTCTTTCCATAGAGTGTTAATCGTATTCAGTTATTTAAAGACGTTGTGAAAGCCATGGGTTTTCGATATCTAAAGCCACATTAGGTAATATTGTTAATAAGAAAGCAAAAATCGTTTAAGCTTGGTTTAAAGTGGAAAAATTGTTCCAAATGCGTATCCAAGGAAAAAACGTAGTTCTCCGAATATTGCAAAGTTAAGATCTCTAATGTTAAAAGAAAATCCTCCAAGTCAAAGGTTTGTTGCCAAATCATAAAAAAACGTAGTATCAACTGTAAAATAATTATTAACACTGATTTGTATCCCAGTAAAGCCAAAAAATATAATTTTAATCTTCTTTCCCCACGTTACATCGCTGAACACAGAACACGCTGAAGAATTCTTTATGAAAAGTATTTATTCGGCCAAAAATGGAAAAAATGTTGTAAAAAATAGGTGAAGTCTGAGTCCATTTAAATGACTGCAAGAAAAAAAAATTCAATTCATTATCATCAAAGAGGAGAACGAAATCTTAAAACATAGTTCAAAGAATCTAAAAAAGTTTTTATAAGGGAATTATGATTGCTGCCGGTTTTTCATATAATGGCAAAATAAAAGTAAAGAGAGTGGATAAAAACGTTAAGATCAAGCAATAGAACTGCACCAAATCACAGCAAGCAGCCGCATATCTCAGTCCACTGTTAATTTCCAGTAAAAAAATAGAACAAAAAATGGGTATTAAGACTATAATCTTCACTGATATTCCTGGTAAATAGCTCTGTACCAACCATGAGTTTTTGCGGTTTTGGACTTTTATAAAGCACATTATCCAAACGTCGACCTACAAACCTTTGTGGGCTTTGAAAAGCTGTTCAAAAGGAATGAGACAAAATACCTCTTCTGATACTACACAATTCATTATTGTTGTGGAAGTTACGATTAGAAAGTTTCTTTAGAATACGGGCTATAAAAATAGTATGTTAAATAGTTCTGCAAATAATATTAAAATCGTCTAACCTACATCGTCGCACCTACAGCTTTATCTTCAACGATCAATCTTCAATTCATCTGAAGAATCTATTTCTGAGGTCGATGCTTATCTTGAAACGAGATCATTTCATTTCTGGCAGGAGGGATTTGACAAGCTGACGAAACGTTGCCAGAAGATCGTAGGAACTGAATGGAGATTACTATTTTCATTAATTCTGAGTTTGTAATAAAATGTTCTCTCCGAAAATACTTTTCTATCAACATGACATTTCTTTGTTTCAGTCTCTGCATTTGCTAGTGCATTATTATTGGATAGTAATAAAAACAGAAGAAATAGTTAAATTTGTCTACGAGCTTCGAGCAAACTACAGCTGAAATACAGGTTATTTACAGGACAGCTTTTTCATCAGCTTGACACCCTATGATTAACACTTTGACAAGTCTCAGTGATTAATTTCATAGTTAAATGCACTCTCAACATCTTTAAAAGAAAGGTAGATGATCGTATCCATCAAACAGAAAGTCAGTAAGAAAAAAAGAAGTAAAGAATACCATCGAACACACAAACACCTCACTGTCTAAGAGACCTTCCTCAGAGTATCCTCAAGGGTTTACTCAAGAATAATTGAAGGGTTCTCTTGTCCACCCAAGTGACATAGGAAGAGTCATCTTCTATTATACAGGAGGACTAGGAAAGAATATATATTTTCTTGGAATGTTTGGTAAGGAGCTAAAAAAATTCTCCTTCTTTGTTTTCTAAGTTACATTTGATTCTTGTTTTGATGGAATATTTCAAAGTTTCTCAACATTAAAGTAATTTTTTTTCACATTTCTTACCTATAAAGCCGATTAATGCATTTGACTGATTTTTAATGTACAAGAAATATGTAACTGTGTTAAGAAGAAAAAAGAGCTATTTTGAAAATTATGGTGCAGTAGATCAAAACTTTGGTTGAAACCTTATTCTTTAATTCTGACCCTATATGATAATTTTATTTCAGTGAAGATAACAGATTAACCCATAGGACTTTTTGCAAGAGGATTAACTCTACAGGAGGGATACCTAAAGTTCGAGGATAAG
This sequence comes from Araneus ventricosus, assembly GCA_013235015.1. NCBI lineage: Eukaryota > Metazoa > Arthropoda > Arachnida > Araneae > Araneidae > Araneus > Araneus ventricosus. The sequence goes on from BGPR01000217.1 coordinate 819,289, forward strand.
ATATTATCAGATTATAGCCACGATCTCGATAAGTGATGGGGAAGCATATTAAGACGGGAGAATTTTAACCTCTTATTTCTCAATGACGGGTACAACCTCTGTAACGCATGACTTACTGCACGGGAGAGGGTTCCAAAAACATCCACTTTGTAGGGAGCACAGAGCTCTCCTTTGCGATGCGTTGCAGCCAGTATTTCAAAACATTTGGTAACAGCAAGAATAAAACAACTATGAAATTTCTAAAGAAAAATCCACTCCATGTCCATCTCATTGATAATATTAGTACTTACTTGGCGCCCTCGTCAGTGATGATAAGAGGTATGTGGGTACCAAAGGTTGCCAAACGTGCCTCAAGCTGTACAAGGTACGAGACGTAACAAGGAGGGTTACTAGATCTCGAGACTATATTAAGTAAAGGAGAAACGACCACTACAAAGACGGAATGAGGAATGCGTGATAACGACACAATAATTATTAAGGAGGAAAACTGAATACCTGTTAATACTATAACTATTTTAATGCTGTAGATAAACATCTAATATAAGATGGAATAATAAATCTTATACCACAGGAAACACCGGGAATATTCCCGCTTCGATTTTCGGGTGAGAACACAATATGACGCGATAGTGTGTAAACACAGGATGAAATCTTAATAATATTCATTCCTGTCTTTTGTATGCAGTACAAATTGGCGAAAGGTGCAATAAAAATGATTTTATTCTTTAAAATTTGCTTTCTCTATTCTTGTCTATAAATTTTATTTAATAACTATCTACCTAAGAAATTAGCTATCGCATCCGGCGTCAGCACTGTTTTCCTGGACAATGTCTTGCCATAGTAGCTGCGTAACAGTATGCCATGTTGGTTTACACCTTTCTTTCTTTGTGTCTAGTTTTCAATCTTTTAACTACAAAAGCTTTCCAAAATCAACGTCAGAGCGAATCTCTTGAACAATGCGTTACCATGGCAACCATGTGACGCTTTCGAATGTCGTTTTATGCATTTGATATTAGAAAATATTTCGCAGCCTAAACCTTTTTATAAAACACATTATATAATAAAAATACCCACATATGTGTGTATGAAAACCAAAATGCAGAAAGCAGTGACATTCGAGCACTTTTGCCTGTCAAAGCAGATAGTTTAATTTCATCCGATGCACGCTGCTGCGTCTTTTTCCAAAACTGGTAACATTCTAGCAAAGCACCACCCACTATCCACGGCATACCCACGCATCATGCACCTTTCAGGGTCTCATTCCTCATCAGTTATAAGAGCCCCACTTGACAGCTTTTCTATTTGACAAGCCCGAAGTTGACTTCGCCCCCATCTGCCATCAGCAGGCCTGTCACTCACCGGCCGCCTTGCCTCATCCCTCACCCACCCCGTTGTTGACGCTCGACAGGGCCTACCATCAATGACAAAACGCCAAACGACGGCAGAGACTGAATGGAAAGCTTTGCTATATTAGAATGCGGAATTTCCACTTTTGGAAACTGTCCAATGTTTATTTATGAAAGAACGCCATTTTGGGACTTGCAGCAGGAGCTTTTATTGACTTATGGATATTTGGGTAAATTTAATGGTGGTTATCGGTCTGGCGAAACGATAGTTCGGGGCTCCGTGGCAAAGTTGGCTTATGTCAGAAATGAGGCGCATATTGCGCTGTGAACTGGACGTGATCATTCAGTTAACTAAGTCTTGCATTCCTTATTTGTACTTATTATCCAAATTTGGTAACTTTATATATGTTGAGAATTTCTTCTTTTAGGTAGACCCTTGCAAGAAGATTACCAATTTCTATGGTTCTCATGACACGGCTTCGGTAAAATTTGTCCGATCATGATCCATAGAACCCAAAGCCACCCCTTATTTAAAATTTTATATAATTATGTATATATGTAACCTATGTTTTGGAAAATAAGTGGCCTTTATTTATTTCATTGGCCATTTAAGAATAAACAACGTTTTTTGAATATCATTCAGATATTTCACCTTCTGATGAGCAGCATCCCAGAATATTATTTCTCCTCACTTTTCTTTTTTTGATTTTCGATTTATTTCGCTTCTGTGCGATTGCTGCCACACATACACATAATTTTATCTTGGGAACATGATAACAAGAGTAATTTTGATTGGATTTAAACCGGTGAGGGATATCTTGTATTGAAGGTGAAAGTCTCGGCCTAGTTCATAGCTATTCAATTAAAAGCAAGTGAGAATGGTGGGCTTTCCCCATAACTCTCTTATTGTTGAAGATGGAAAGGTAATTGAAATTAGGCGAACTATCACCTCATCGTAATGGACAACTTTGCCGTTAAATTTTTTAAAAAGAAGTTTCAATCCTAACTTCGTCTTCCTCTACCTGAGCATGTTGCACCTTGTTGGAAAGTTCTCATCAGTGGCATTCTCTTCCACCCTTCTTCATCCTCATAGATTCGACAGTAAGAAATTAGAGGTGGAGATGGCGGAGTGTGTGAAATTTTCTTTCTCTTACAACTCCAAACAAAATGAACCTACCTTCGTTATCGCCTTCTGACAGGAATTTTGTTTTTCACATTTCAGGTGGTTCGGGTTGAATCATCCCTGTTCCAATTACTATAGAGATAAAACTAGTTGTCATAAAAACTCTAAATCTCGGCGGTATGTATTGCAGAACATAGGAGAATGAATGACTCAAAAACGCTCCAAAAATGAATGATAAGGTAAAATAAGCAAAGAGTTCCTTGTATAAACATAATTCAACTGCCATCGAATAATATTTCTATCACAGTCGAGATTCATATAAATTACAAATTATAAATGATAAATGACTGTAATAGATAATAAAAATTGTCATAATCACCAAAATCTTAGGGAGTGTATATGGGGTAAAAAGTTCGGAGGTAAAAAGAAAAAATGAGTTTTTTCAAAATTTTTCTTTCTCATTTTTTGTATCATACATTTCCTTACGATCTGAAATGTATATCACACGAATTTGCATTCCTATTACATCAGGTGTTTCGTGTCAGTATTCTGGACAAGAATACTATAACTGCAACTATCCTTAAGCCCACATTTGATTCTTTACAATCCCATTGTAACGAATGTCACGCTACAAAAGCCATCAGAATAAATAAATATATATTTAACTAATGTTCGAAAAAATGAATGCTCAGAGAATGTCCAGAAAAGAACTGACGATTTTTAAAATGGAATAGTTAGAAAGCCATTGCAGCTATTTAAGTTATTCTTGCGAAAGAATAATCACCGAAATCAGGAATTTTATCTTCTTTGTGTTAGTACGAAAAGTCGCTAAAAGGTGGCACTTCGAATTCAGAATTTTTCAATCACTGGAATACTATTGGAAGTCACGTGACACTGACTATGTACAAAAAAAATTACTGAAAGAACAGCCATATAGAGCAGCGTCATCATTAGGAGCATTGCAATAAGGGATACAGTTAATTCAAATCGGTACGTTAAAATCATGCATTAATTTGTGGGCAATCTTAATGTCTTGAACAATTTACCACGAACAACCAGGTTTATGTAAGACTTCATCCAATTAGTCAGGTTTCCCTGGAGAAAAAAATTAACAATTATATCGGTGCACTGTACTACCTCCACGCCGTCATCAAATGTATGAATCGGACACCGTATTTAACGGATAGTGATATTAACGATATAATCGATATTAACGATATAATCGATATTAACGATTTCTTCCTGTGGGACCACGTTGAGACCATGGTGCAAGGATTAGCTGCATCGAAGCAGCATCTAACTAAAATTATTTCTGCCAATAACACGGCAAAATCACCCATATATTTTGTGACTTGATTATAAAAGTAGGGAAATAATAGTAAAATCAATGAATAATATATTAAGTATTAAAAGAAGTACCAATTTCTTTCAAATTCATGATTAAATTAAAATGAGGTTTCTCTCCAAATAAAAGAGATAAATCAAAAATCCTCGTCTTAAGTGTTTCAAATGTAGTCCGTTTAAAGCAAGGCAATAGATCAGAATGTGATAGACAGTTGACAAATCTATCTCGACGATGATTGCAGGCTGGTGCCGATTTTGTGAAAATAAAATATCTACTCGTAAGATGAGAACGATCTTTTCAAAATCCTGTAAGGAAATGTAATATCCGATAGACGATTAAATAATGAAATGCATTGTGTAAAAGTTTTACACCATGCAGCTTATTTTCGGTTTATAAATTCCACTGTCTTTCAAACTTTGAACTAATATATGTAGACATGTTGGTGTTATTCCTGAGAATGTTAATTATTGATTAGTGCCAGAAGTTAAATTTTGATTTATATATCAATTATTAAATGCATACTTGATGCCGAAAATATGAAACACAAAAAATATACAATTTGCTGTATCTAAGAATATACCTACCTTTCAGGCACTGGCACCTAAAAAATATTTAATTGGCCGTAAAATAAAATTGCTGAAAACACAAGATATATTGCGCTGATTAAACAATTAAAGAAAATTGAAAGAGAATCAAATTTTTAAATTTAAAATATTATTTATTTATAAAATTCAAATTAGAAAATTACTGCCAACAAATTTTAGTAAGAAAATAGAAAATAACAAAATTGAACTGATGCACATTACCCATATTATATATTTTATTAGCACAGTCTTTATGAAATTAATATATGTAAAAAATGCTTTTTTACAATGGCCATTATAAAATATGATTACATTGAACCAGAGTTAAGTCAATCTACATTGAAGCATCTCATTATGTACTGAAATTATTCTTTTCATCATTTTCGAATTTCACCGATAATTCTTTTGCATCACAAATTTTTGAATTAGTGGAAGCACTTAAGTGATATTTTATAATCACTTGCATTCGATCTTAACTTGGAAAACCAAGTTTACTTTACTTTTAATTTTACTCGAAACACGTGCTTGCACACACAGTTCGCAGCACCAAATTTTAAAATATCACCACTAATTGTTGAACAACAGAGATGAAGTAACACATACAGCAAGCCTTGTAGTTATAAACAGGTGATTAAGCTGTATTTCTTATGCGCACAAAAAATTCTAGCAGAGCTTCCTTCAAATTCACATACATAACAAAAAACGAAGATTACGAGTGGCAGGCTGTCCAGAAGTAACATTGGTGTACTGCAGTCTAGGATTTTTTCATAGAGAGTTGAGTAACTTGGACCAATAAAAGTTCACTCATTCTACATTTTTTTTGGAAATCGTAAATCCACAGCCATTTCGCACAATTATTCCTTTTTCTTTGGACTAAAGGAGTAACTCAGAGGCAAGCACCCACCCCACAGCCCGCAGGTGCAACCACCTCTTTAGGTTCTGTCCAACCGTCAAAAAATTTCTAATCACACAAAGGAATCTCTTCCGATCAGGCGACACTTACTTTTTACGCACAAATACATCCGCGAAACAAGATGGCGAGTAAATAGATCCGTTGAATAAATTTCATTTATAATTTAATAAAGTTGAAACATTAAATGAAAAGACATAAAAAGTTAAGGCAATTAATATTTAATTTGATTACTAAGTAAATAATTAAGAAAAATTTAGATATTTAATAAAACTGTTAAAAATTACCGTTTAAATTTCAAAAGTTGCCAGAGATGCCACAAGATTCGAAAGAAACTCTGGTGGCGAAGATTTAAATAATTAAAAATACTGATAAAGCCGAAAAATGATGTGGATGCAATTTTTGCAATCTAATAGTTGGTGTACGGAAAAGGATGTTTATGAAACTCAGTAGAAAACTTTGCTACAGGATCTCCTATTTCATTTCCCATGATCCCAACAATTTATTTTCACGATTCTGGTAGAACTGGAACTAACGATCAGTCATGAATGTGCAGGAGAGGGCATTGCTGATAATTTTGTACTTGCCAATTTTGCCGTGTCATTATTGGAGACTGTGGATATTTTGAGAATATTGTCTTTCGATTTCCAAACGTATCCACTAATTGACAGCTTCTGAACCCGGAGCTTCAACTGTAGGAGTAGTTTGGCACCAACACAATGAGTCATTCAAATCCTTTCGTCATTCTTTAATCTACAATAAAAAATAACATAAAAATTGTAATAGTTCGCTTAGTGTTCCATTCCAAAATCCGTCAGTCCGTTTCTGGACATCCTGTGCCTGTTTCATGATAAAGGCAATATCTCTTCGACAAACAGATTGTTAAACTTCGACGGCATAGAGCATTAAGAACGGAACAATTCGAACACGGTGACTAATTCTACGCAGCAGAATTCTCACAGTAATAAGTAATTACGTGCAGGATATATTTTCATTGTCGCAATATTTTACTTAACAGATTACTTCTCAACAAAATAGAGAAATAACTTAGGAAAGCCATAATACCTAGGAAAAGCTGGTAATCAATCAACAGTTTTTTTTATTATTTACTAGGAACATCTTAACAGTATTAGAATCTAGCAATACATGGGAATCCGAGCAACATCAAAACTCAGGCCATCTTACTCCATCGAACTCAAATTAGAAGCGACTCTTAAAACAAAATAAATTCCCGGGAACAGCTGTCTTAGACGAATTAAAGAGTCGTTCATCTAAATTTAAAGTGAAAAATAACTAGAAAAAAGGTCAATTCGCACTCTCAAGAAATATGTAAAGTGACTCGAGTAATTTCGAATATATTACGCATTGTGCAATTATTACGCGTAACGTTAAGAACAATTCTTAGCGAACACAATAATTTAATATTTTCTGCCTTAACTTTTCTATATAAAATTTTAGTTGCATATTAGACACTTAATTATTTTTGGGGTTTTTTTAATTGTTATTCAACTTTGTATAATTTATTTATTATCGTTTTCTGTTCATATTAGAATAATTCGACTTTGTTAGCGTTATTAGAGTAAGTGTAATTTAGATTAGATTAATAGTTTTTCAGAATTTATATTTAGTTAGCTTTACTTAAATTATTTATTAGTTATAGTTTTATTTTTTACAAGTTGGTGTCGTCTATATTATTTGATTCACAATTCAAGTAAGTTCCGTTCCCATTAGTTCTCCTTGAGTAGTTTCATAAAGGTTATTTGAAATCACGGTTATTTGAAAAAACGAACATTAAAAGTCTATATTCTTCCTGTTTCCTTCTCATTTTAAATTGCTGACGAGTTTAAAAACTTGATTGCTGTCAGTTGCTATTGAATTTAACCTATGTCATATATTCTATAAAAATCATTTTTTTTAAAACTTGAATTCGAGCTACAATTTCAGAATCTAAAATGCATTATTGGAAAAATCCATTTTTCTCTGTTGTATAAAACATAAATAATTTAAATTTTAATTCATGTCCGCTGCTTCTAAAGTCAAAGCAATTATCTTGGATTACACTGTTGTATTCAAAAGTTTTATTTCACCTTATATAAATTTATTAAATAAGTAACGATCCTGGATTTATGTTTAATGAAAATTCTAATTCCTCGCATCACATTTTCTGATACTAATTTTTGAAAATTAAAGAAAAGGGCAGATAAATTATATTTATTGTTTCTTAAACATTGAATCACATGCGCATATGTTAACCATTAGAGTGATTACATTGCACTTCATTCATACTTCGCAATGCCACGGAGAAGAAAAGAAAGTTAAAAATTGACCAATCCCAGAAGCTGTTGCAGAAAACCAATACGGAAGAAACAGAAGACTTATCTTATTTATCGATTCTTCACTCTGATATCTCTAAAGCGGCAGTGTGAACGAGCCTTTGAACTGAAATCAACTGATATTTTTAACCTCTCGAAATGGAAGCAGCTTGTGATTTAGAAATGTATGATATAAATGAGCTAATAAGACGAATAACAAGACTTACCTTTTTTCTTACAAAGAAAGCAACATAAAATAATCTTCATTTTTCAAATATTGTTTTCTCTTACAAAACACTTGTTGGAAAGACGATATTCAAAATGCTTATACCAGAAATCACATAAAACCTGCACTAAAATCTCAATTTTTAATCAATCCCTCAAAGGGAGAAAGAGAGACCCGACGGTTTCACAAGCCTCACCACGGCGTTGCCAGGTTACTGTGTTCTAATTAAATTTCTTCTGCAAACGATTAGGCTAGCATAATAGCAGCTGCTGAAAAAAAATAAATAAATAAAAATACCTTTTGCCTTTTCGCGGCAGCTACCAAAACATTATTCTCTCTTCACTCTCAGGGAAACTTATTTTCTCCCCTCCCCTCATGAGAGGGGTGGGGGAACAGGACAGGGAAATTGCGAAGAAGTTATCTTCAAGCGTTTTAATAAGCTTCATAAATGAAAAGTAATTTCGGGAAGACACGAACCGGAAAGTATCTTTTCCTCCCTACTCCTTTTGTTTAATAGACGGTAACTCTTTCTCTGTCACTCGTAAGGCTAGAGAACCCTTCAAATATTCTTAAGTAAACCCTCGAGGATACTTTGAGGGAGGTTTCTTAAAGAATGTGAGGTGTTTGTACATACGGTAGCATTCCAAACCTGGGTTTTTTTCCCTCTAACCCTCTGTGTTTGTCGGTCGACGTGCTGCAGTGATTCTCTTATTTGCCATTCGTTTAATGATGTTGAGAGTGTGTTTAAATATGAAAGCGAGTGCCGGGATTTGTTGGGATGTCTCTCTTGGGATGTAGAAAAATGTCTCGATTTAAATATCCTGTATTTGAGTAGTGATTTGCTGGGATTTGGCAGTCATATTTGGGCAGCAACTATTTCTTTTTTATTTCAGCTTTTCGTTACTACCAAATGATAATGTATTGCAAAAGCAGGAATGGAAGCTAATTATTAAGGATGTTTATTGTCTATTTTTATAAAAGTAAGTGTTTAAAAATGCTACCTAACTGCAAAGTTGTTTTTGTAACAAATCTCTACTAATAATAAAGGAGAATGTGTGTTTGCGCTCGACAGGGCAGACTGCTTGACCTAGAGCTACCAAATTTGGTACGGAAATTCTTTGGAGGATGGGAGTATGCACCTCGGAGCCCTTTTTGAAATTTTGATTAAAATTTTTAATTAATTAAAAAGTAAGCGAAATTTTGTCGTTTTCCCTTAATAACTTCCGAAAATATTACAGTATAAAAATTATTTTTATACTGTCTCAAAGTTCAAAAATTTATCTTTTTAATGATGTCAATTAAGTTCCACTACTATTTTTTTCTCTAATTTTAATAAATTTTGAAAACTACTTTTAGGCACAATTTACAACAACTCTTTTCATTGTTGCAATGAAATCCAAACTATTTTTATTGTTTAAAAAAATTTAATTGCGAGTTTATCTTATATTGTTGAAAGCTACGATCCTTACGGATTTTACTTTCTTTTGTTTCATCGAGTTTTCTGTGAAATCTGTAAACAAAGTGCTCTAAGTAAGTTTATTAAGAAACATATACAGTAAATTAATATGATTATGGTTTCTATGTTTTGATTCTTTTTATCAGCATGTCTAAATCCAGCTAACATACTAATGAGCATAAAATGTGCTGCGCCATTTTAATCTTGAGATTAAATGCATATTTTGCCTTCAGAATAAGAAAGTGAAGTTGGCGCGGGAAACTTGCAATTAGGCATTAGATAACATGGTCAGTTATTTGACTCTTTAATGGACTTTCATGCAGACAACGAACACAACAAGTGAAAGGCTGCTAAAAGAACACGGGTTAAATGTCTATCACGATTTGAATTTTAAAATTACTTTGTTAAGGGAACTATAAAAATAAAATTATGCATTTAATTAAAATTAAATTCTCGGCGAAAAAGCTGGTAGCCGAAGGCGGCTAGTTTATAATATAGCATAATTTTAATAGACTAAAGGATTAATAGACCTCTCCATACAACTGTGGTTTTATTATGTTGCAAAATGTCGATTTCAAAGTTTCCCTTTCTCTATAAGGAAAGAAAGTATTCTATATGATTTTGATTTGATTTTGTCTTTGTCTGTCTGTCGGCCTGTGAAAACAATAACAAAAATGGAAGGTGGTCTTCACGCCAAATTTTTAGATTTATGTCAAATTTTGGACAAAATCTGTCAACGGGAAGTCTGCATGTTATCCATTCGCTTGCACGTGAACACAATAACTCAAAAACATAACTGGCTTGCTGAAAAAAATTTGCTGTGTAGCCTTGTAACCAGAATTGTAGATCAGCATCAAGTTTTGTATAGAATCGGTTAAAAGACAGAGGTGCGAAATGCCTACTCACTTTTTTTCACTATGAGACGAAACTAACCACAAAACAAGCTCTATTTTAGAAGTATATGAGAAAATCGAGTGGAGAATATTCCTATTGGTTAGCTTTCATAAGCACCTATGCAGATATTTTTAGCTTAGAATATGGTTTACATATAAGTTAAATGGATCAAGTCTCGAGTCGAATTCATAACTCATAACCTTATACTCGAAGAGACTCACTTGGATACCTTGGTAATTCTGGAAAACTGTATGAGCGCTGATGGTGAAAAAAATTTAGAAAAAGTGAGAAATTTAAAAAAAAAATTAAATAGAAGTTGATTTTCCGAATTATTTGTTTTGATTTTGTTGTCTCAAAAATCACTGTTTGATACCCTTCATTAATCATCCATCAGCATTTGAGTAAAGCATCGATTATCTGTGCAAATTTTTGTATCTAAACTGAATTGGCCATATTTCTAAACCTTACCGTCATGAAACTTCTGAGCTTTCAAGGAAACATCTACAAGTCTTTATATGAAAATAGTAGAGAAGTCGGATTGCATTTTATGCAGTGGCGGTTTTTTGCACAGGTGCTAGAGGCACTCGCCTCATACCTCGAGATCCTTGAGGGCTTTAAACTCCATTTGACGTGCAATACAGAGCTAAGCAGAAGGAGACTTAACGATATTGGATAGGGGAAGGGGTCTCAAAACGATTTTGTGCCTATGGGCTCATACTTTTAAAATCCGCCACTGATTTTTTGACAGTTTTCAATTAGAAAAACCTCAAAATCTTTGTAAAATGTAAACCTTATATATTACCTTAAATTTGTGATTGGTAAATAATGGCTGGAAGCAAAAATATGAAGAAAAAGAGAAATATAAATTTCATGTGATTGTAGCCATGCTTTTGTAACTTTTTTCCGAACATTCCATCCCCCCCCGCAATTGATATATGCTTTGAATAACTTTATTAATATTATAACACTTTAAATTTTATGCACACAACATATTTAAATATTATAAGAAACATGTAAACTAATAAGGTATTTCTTGTGATTGTGGATACCGAAATCTTTCAGGCTTGGAAAGGTTATAACAAAAATAAGCAGGTATTTCTAAAGGTTTTTATTTTCTCATGACAATCCAAGAACATTTTAGAATTTGCAAACAGAAACAGATGACAAATGATAGAAAGTATCCAAATCATGGCTTATTTCGAATGACATGCCAACTTTATATTTAATGAAATGTGATAAGAATGTTTAGATATCGAATTGAATTGATACAAATCCTCAATGTTGCTTTGTCTAACAAGAAAATATGGATTCCCAAACTACTAAATAGTTTTCGACTTTCATATACCATCCATTAGACAGATTTTGAAGTCAAAATTTCGACATTTTGAAATTCTTTTTTTTTCTTTTATTTATTTTCGAGGTAATTCAAGGCAGTTAAAAGTAATATATATATTACATTTTAAAATGGTTTTCTAGCGATTTTTGAAAATTATTTTCTTAAAAAATAAACAAAAAGCAAAATATATATGGATAGGAATGAAACTTTACTTCACATTTAAATTAAAATCGATATTTTTTAACATGAGTTAAAAGAATTAATTCGGGCGTTATCGGGTTAAGAGTGTCATGGTGACCTAACAGCGCAGTCTCGCCATGGTGACAAGATCGTATGGTTAAGACCCAATTCCACCGAAAATTCACTGTTCTTATGTGTCTGGTGTATGTTATTCCTTCTGTAATGGGTCAAAAGTCCTCACGAGGGTCCACCGGAGAAACAAAAATGCTGACTCAGGTGTCATTATGCAGGTGTCTCTCTCATAATAGCACTCATGTGGCTTCATAACGGTGTTTAACACCTTGTCATACGAATTTATTTAACCTCCTAATTAGATAATACATGCTATTTGGGCATTTATTGCTATTTCAATCAAAATAAGTGCGCAAAGGATTCCTGAGGTACTTAAGCGTGTCCAAGTGATTTTTATCTTTTAAATTAAATGCTGCTTTAAATTAACTATAGATTTAAATAGCAAAATTAATCTGTAATCTGACACGGAGTTACGCTATTATATACGAAAGGTTTAAGCCTGCAAATCCAATGAAATCGAATTCCTATTTCTTAAAGACACACACAGTAGATAATGGAGGACTAAAATGATTCGTGATTGAATTAAAAAATTACTAAAACCATTGATAAATCAAACACATTGTGATTAATAATATACACTATTTTAAATTTCTCGTAACTCTTTCGTTTCAATTCCAAAAGTTCTCAGCAGGGCCCAAAAGCAGATTAACATTTCCTAATTAAATTTACTTCGGCGCCTTGTATATTAGAATAAGAATACAAGAAAGCTTTATTACAGTGACATTAATAAATGAACAGCCAGTTTAGCTTTTAAAGAGCTTCATTCTAAAGAAATGATTAAATCGTTTCGTTTGCGATCAAGAAACAACCCCCCGAAACCTTCCTCTCAACTAAGTTCTACGTAGGGATGGTTCCCCAGAGAATTTCCACCCGCCCATCCACGATAGAAGAATGAATGGAATGCTCAGTGATGACGTCCCCAGGAATGTTCTGGCCAAGAATGTCACATCAAAAGAATCTACAAATATTATTCGCAAAATAAAATAAATTCTTCGAAGAGCATAGCTACAAGAATTCCATGACAGTTTCAATTAGAACAGCAAAATTAGCTGCACATTAGGATCGTTCTAAATAACCGAATCTCGACTAAGAATGAGGAAGTAGAAGACAGTTATTGGAGAAAAGAAAGAATGAAAAAGACAAAGCCTAGAATAAATAAAAGATTTTGAATATTATACAATATATGATGAGCATTGTTGTTCTTAATTTATAAAAATAAAGTGGAAGTTGTAAACAACCTTTGTTTAATTTTTTTATATTATTTTTTATCCAAATTGAAATTTGACCCCTGCCACTGCATTTTGGATTTTTAAATAAACCTTTCAGATTACATAAAGGCATCAACTATTAAAAATTACATTTTATTTTTGTATTAACAGAATATATATCCTTTATTTTGGTTTTCATGATTCTTTTTATTTTTATCGGCGCAGAGGAAATATAATTATTGTCGAAAAATTCGATATAGAGATTCTGATGAACCTTTACGTTTTAGGCCTCCTTGTGTCCGAAAAAATGTTTAAGAATTACTTTTGTCCTGTCTTTGAACACGATAGTTCAACAACGAATCAAACTACAGGAATGAAATTCGGTATTTTGTGTTTACAACAAAATTAGATCAAATTTTTGACGAAATCTCATAAACGGAATGTAATTTTTCTGTCCGTCCGTGCGCATATCAACACTGTAACTCAAAAATGCAATCCGCTAAATTTAGGGTATAGTTTTATAAATAAAACTACATCTACGTCAAATTTTGGACCAAATTTGTCGATGATATGAAAGTTTGTGAACTGTTTGTAGAATATGTATGTGGAAGGATAACTGAAAATCGCAAGGAGTTATATAAATGAAATTTGATGTGTGATCGTGTCCTCAAACTACAGATCTGCATCAAATTTTGGTTCAGAATAGACAAAGTGATGAATTTCAATTCCAATATACATTCTCGATTCTCTTTACTATACTTCAAAGCTAAACACAATTCTTATATAAGAAAAATTCGAGGGAAGAGCATTATATGTAGTTTTATCTTTATTTTCAGGTTTCGTACCATATTTCTCGCCTAGAAAAAAAGCCTAAACCATAGATTGAAAATATATTCTTTTACGATGATATAAAGTGGGGCTGAAAGAAACTACATCTTTTGTCTTCGTGCATACATTAGCAAATATAGATATATTCTCTACTTCGAAAAAGTTTTTTTACTATTTTTTGATGAATTATTGAATGTTTCTTTATTGTCCCATGTTTCATGAGCTGAGATTAAACGGAATATTTGGTTATTTCAGTTATCTATCGTATATTCCATTCAAAAATTTCTCCTCATAATTTCAGTCTCCAGGCCGCCTTTTGATTACCACGAATCTGAATGCCGAAATAAAAAAAATAATGACGTATCAGCATCAAAAAACATAACATAAAATCTCTCAAAATGAAAAAAAAATTATCTTTGCCATCCAATGACTTTAAAATAAAATAATTATAAATCGAAAAGTTTAAAATTTATTTTTTGCTCAGTCGCGCGAGAACTATTAAAATATCATCAATGATTGTTCGAATTTCTGCCATTTTATTGCATGTGATAATGTTGTTTGCGTTAAGGGAAGAGCAATAGACTGAAAACATTTCGTAATGCACACGCGCAGATTCAATCTTAAATATCCCTCTCTTCACAGATTGTTCCTATTACTTATAAATACGAAATATCCCCATCGAAATGTATTTAAATAAATAAAATAGAACGGCTAAATTTTTCAAAGGAAAATCTTGAACTTTCTTTCGTATCGTTCGTAAAGTCATTCTTTATTTCCAAACATTTCGTAATCCAGAAAAAGCAATTGCGTACTTTCAAATTATTTTGTTAATTAGCTTGTTTTTAATAAATTTTAAATATTTTTGTATTATTTCAAGAAAATCAGAAATTAAAGAAAAATAAATTGTTTTTATTTGGTAAATGTTATCTATTTAGGACAACATTATTATGTTAACGATTACTTAATAAGTTAAGGGTAATGTTGAAATTATTAACTCTCTAGTTGTTAATTATGAATTTGAAACAGATTACCTACCAAATCAAATAGATTTGTGACTATATCAGCTCATTTATTCCTTTTACCTAAGTTGATTATGCTATCTCAAATTTGCAAACGATTTTTTTATTTCTAATTACATATCTGTAATAATGCCATTCTAATAAAGTTCGGAAAATTTTCATAAATCTATGGTTGATGTTTTAAATCTATATAAAATATCATAAATCTGCACATATCCATGGATATTCATCTAAGTCATATATCTATAGCTGATGTTCCTCTGAAAGGTCACAAATCACCGACTATAACCGATATTAATAAAAGTGCTTTTAGAGCAAAATTTTACGAATTGCTTTTAGTTTTTGTGTTAATTAGTGTTAATCAAATGTTAAGTACAAAATCTTTTACGTGTTGTGAAGATTATTTTAGTAAATATTAGTGTTCCTTAAACACCGATAGACTATCGATACTATTGAAGCCAAGTCGATAGTATCGAGTTTTCGAAACTATCGACTGAAACTATCGATAGTATCGATAGTTTCCTCTCGGGCAATACTATCGATAGACGCATTTTCAGTCGATAGTTTCAAAACTATCGACTGGAACTATCGATAGTTTTAAAGCTATCGACTGAAACTATTGATTCTCCATAGTATTGCTTCTATCTAGTGGCGGGTCGTGTATTGTGTCAGTGAGGGTGATGTATTATATAATACCTATCATTGATGCATTTTTGTATAATTTAAATATTGGCCTTTTTGGTCAATTTTGGATATTTTAATAAATTGATTTTTGACTTGATATAAGCAAGTTTTTATATATATGGTACTGAATTTTAATTTATCTTGAAGTTCTAGTCATTAGTTTTGAAGCTATCGATTGTTTTCTCTCAAGCAACAAGTCTATGTATTGTTATAGGGGGTACTTTAAGTAATTATACCACTTTGATTATTGATGCATATTTGCATTATTCAAATTTTACCTTTAATTTCTCATGTATTTACTCTAGATTGTTTTCAAACTATCGATAGCTTTTGTTCAAGTAATAAATAGATCGAGAAATTGCTCTTGGATAACTGAGAAATTTTTGTACTTCGTATTTGTATATATGTATGGAAGTAACGTATGTATTACATAGGTATTTAAAGTACTAAGTACATACGCACGTAATGTGATAAGTATGTAGGTGAGTATTTTAGGTACTATAAGTACAGATATAACGCACAACGTCGTTATATATATATATGTTAAGTACTAAGTTTGTAAGTAAAAATTTACGGATATACGTACGTATATATGTACGTTCGTATATGTGTAACGTCCGTCCGTCTGTATGAATGTAACTTACGTAAATATGTATGTAATGTACGTTCAATGCAAGGAACGCTCATACGTTTGATTGCACGTATTTATTTACGAATCATGATTACGTATGTAACGTACGTACGTATATTTGAAACATACATAAACTTAGTACGTTACATGCTTACGTACGTATGTTACATACCTATGCAAGTATGTTACTTAGATTAGTACGTACGTTAAATACATATACACATTTCATACGTAAGTAAGTTGCATACACAAGTACTTACGCTATAAACGTACGTACGCTTCCGAACGTTGCATACGCGCATATGAAACGTTCCTAAGTAAGTAACGTACGCGTGTATGTACGAAGGTATCTATATAATGCACATACATATATAATGTACGAAAGTATACAGGTTACGTATGTACGTATGCACGCCACATCCGTACTTTCATAGTACATGTACATGCTCAGTTTTTTACATACGTACACATGTACGTTACATATGTAATCATGTTTCATATATACTTACGTTACATACGTACACATGTACGTTACATATGTAATCATGTTTCATATATACTTACGTTACATACGTACACATGTACGTTACATATGTAATCATGTTTCATATATACTTACGTTACATACGTATTCACGTTTCATATATACTTACGTTACATACGTACGCACGTTTCATATATACGTTTGACGTACGCTACATACGAACGCATATTTCATATTTACGTATAAACGTACGTCGCATACGTACGCATGTTTCATATATACGTATGACGCAAGTTACATATGTACGTTTCAGACGTACGTTACATACGTACTCACATTTCATACATACTTACGTTACATACGTACTCGCGTTTCATATATACTTACGTTACATACGTACACGCGTTTCATATATACTTACGTTACAAACGTACACACGTTTCATATATACTTACGTTACATACGTACGCACGTTTCATATATACGCATGGCGTACGTTACAGAAGAACGCATATTTCATATTTACGTATAAACGTACGTCACATACGTACGCATGCTTCATATATACGCATGACGTAAATTACATATGTACGTTTCAGACGTACGTTATATACGTACTCACATTTCATACATACTTACGTTACATACGTACTCGCGTTTCATATATACTTACGTTACAAACGTACACACGTTTCATATATACTTACGTTACATACGCACGCACGTTTCATATATACGTATGACGTAAGTTACATATGTACGTTTCAGACGTACGTTACATATGTACGTTTCAGACGTACGTTACATATGTACGTTTCAGACGTACGTTACATATGTACGTTTCAGACGTACGTTACATATGTACGTTTCAGACGTACGTTACATATGCACTTACGTTTCATGCATATTTACGTTACATACGTACTCGCGTTTCATATATACCTTACATACGTACTCATGTCTTATTTATACCTACTGTCGATAGTTTCAAAGCTATCGATAGTATCGATAGTTTCTAAACTATCGACTGAAAGAGCACCTATCGATAGTATCGCCTGAAATAAAACTATCGATACTATCGATAGTTTTGAAACTATCGATAGCTGAACTATCGATGTT
The DNA here is from genome assembly GCA_013235015.1 of Araneus ventricosus. Lineage (NCBI taxonomy): Eukaryota > Metazoa > Arthropoda > Arachnida > Araneae > Araneidae > Araneus > Araneus ventricosus. The sequence continues at coordinate 837,106 of BGPR01000217.1, forward strand.
TAAGGAACACTAGTAAATATTGACCCTAACTCGCTAGTGTTGGCTTCAATTCTTAATATTTTTTAGGAATATTCATTTCATTTTAGTTGTTTTTGGAATATAAAAATAAGAAAATCCTTAGAACAGAAAATTTGCGAATTCACTATAAATATTAGATTCAGATTTATTCATAAACAAGATTACTATTTTTATCTTTTCCTATCATCGTGTATGTTAAAAATAAAAAATTATTAATAATAATTTATAAAATATTTGCTTAAATATTTTATTGCTCTACAAAAATGAAATGCAATAGTTCTGAAATATTTATTTTCTTCGCTGAATTTAATCTAAAAACGGCAGACGACAGTAAAATATTAAAAAATTTATTTCTCTATCATTTTGTATTTCATGTATTCTACTAAAAGCGATGGCAACAGGTAATAAAATCATTTTTAGAATTTTTTCTGTTAATTGGAGTAATTTTTAGATGAAAGAAAGGAATGAAGAATTATGTTTTATTTAGATTGTTTCTGGGCAAGTATGTAATTATTTTTTTCAAATTTAGCAGGTATGAATATAAACTAAATTATTCCTTACTTTTGTTAATTTATCTTCTCGAATAACTTGTTAAAATTGAAGTATTATTGCATTTTAATCTCAAATTTTCTTAGAGAAATATCAGATTTCTGCTCTCCAGCAAGTTTGATTTTCTATATTCATATTTCTTCTTTAGTGATTAATCATTGAATTCATTTGTAAATACTTCTGTGTCTTCAAATTTTGTGTATTTTTCGAGTCGTATAAGATGGAGAATATATAGTTATAAATAAATCAACCACAATCATGTTTTCTAGCTTGAAACAGTATTTATTGAAAATGATTAAAATTTCCTTCGTGGAATAGGAATCCATTGTATTAAATTTAGATGTGTTTCTAAACTGTTAATAGGGTGCTTTATTGCATATATTATATCTATTTAATTAAATAATACATTATTTGGTTTATACCTAATCATTCTCAACATACCATATTGAATACTATCAAATAAAAAATAATCATAAAAGTAAGAAACTATCTAAATATTTGTAAGTTGCATTATTTTCCTAAATAAATTAATAGTTTTATGCAGATAATTATTCGTAAATAAATAGATGGCTATAAAATCTAAACTCGAGTATTTTTTTCAAAAAATAATTTTAAATTTATTTTGTCAAAGGTAAAATCTTTACCTATATTAAAGAAACATTTATTCATGAGTGCTTTGACTACAGTAATTACTATCCGTTAAAATTTTAAAACTAGTCTTTAAGTGACAAATCAGCTTTAAGTTACTCACTCTCTATTGAACTTTCAGAAGGATTGCAGTTTATTTCCTAATTTAAAGAAATTTTCAAATGTTTCAAATTTTGCAGATAGGATGTATAAACAGAGTAATTTATCATTCGAAATAATTTGTTTAAATGTCTTTTTTCGCATATGTTAACTTAACTTACATATGTTGAATTTAGTTGATATGTATTATAGCCATATTTCAAGATTTCCTTAACGCGTGCTTACTTTTTAAATACATATTTGTGTCTAAAATAGTCTACTTTCATGGTTAAATATTAACTAATAGTCTAATTCAAAGCTTTTAAATGATTTTAACGCCAATAAAAGCCTTATACTTTAAAAAATAAAATGTTCTGTTTTATTCCATTGTCTTTAAACATTTTTATTAATAATAAAAGATTTCACATAAAATATTTACAATTTTAATTTCATACAGACTGTCATACAACTATTTAATATTTAAAGATAACATTATTTTTATCCTGTTTGGACTTGAATAAAAAAATTGTTATTGACTACAGGCATGTACCGTTCTTTGATAGATGAAATGATTTTCATTTGATATTATATTTATACGCGTATAAATAAATACTTATTGTCAAATAAATGCATTCATATGCTGTGAAGTATAAGATAACAAGTTATGTTTATAAGTAGGTGTTCTTAGTAGGAGTTCTCTAATTTGAAGTTATTAATGATACGTACAGTAATTATTTCTGTAATATATGAATTCCATTCAACTGCTGAAAGGATCGCAATGATCGTAGGTTTTGGTCCATTGAGTAAGTTTTTGTTATAACCAGGCCATAATATAATATGCTTCCTATCAGAATTTGTCCTGTATTCTCTGTTTTACAAATTACAGAAAAATCTGATAACCTGATCTGACCTGTTAATAAACCTGAAATTACAATATATTTTAATTAAAAAGATTTAATAAATACAATATTCTGTGATTGCGTCCTGCAGATATTAAAAAATATTAAAAATTTCAGAACCTTATGAATCCACATTGAAAACTTAATAGAAAGAATTATAAGCTTCAAACTTCTTCCAAGAAGAACTTGCGCAGTCTCGGGCGTTCCTGATTTTTGTTCCAAAATACAGCAGTATCATTTACTAAAACTTTTACAGAAATTTAAGCCCTCTACTAATGTATTCATTTTATTTTCATTGCAGCCAATGGACAAAATCGAAATCTTTAGAATTTATCAAAATTCTCATTTAAGATTTTGCAGTGGTAGTGCATCAAAAGTTGTGCTACACTTATGAATTTGTTGCTGATTAATTACACCTTTTTATATATGTATATTTCTCGAACTAACATTATGCATTTTGACTGAATTATTTTTGGATGGAAATTAAGTTTATTGGTTGTATATTTATCACTAGTTTTTCCAAGAGCTTCAATAGTCAATTTGTATGACATCATATTTGAAATCGCATTAACATAGGGTCAAAAATGATTTTGTCTAGTGATTATGCAACCAAGAAGTCTTGATTGGTATCAATGAAACTACTGTAAAAGAAATTAATTTAAGTCTTCCAACTTATGGTTTTATATATTTTACATTTAGATTTCGTTCTCTGGTAGTAATTTTGCGTTCTATTATTATAAGAAAATTATATTTACGTCATCTTAAACATTTGATTCCAATTTGGTTTTCATGCCTTTTTCTCCAATTTCCCCAATTCTTCTATCATTTTGTTTTTAAATTCATGGTTCAAGCCACATAAAGATTTAATTTTTTTTGCAGGTGTAACGTCCGTCAGAAACAATGTATGTGCAGGTGCTTGCGTGGTTACTGTGCTGTTACGCCATCTCCAGAAGCCGGGCTACAACATCCTTTCCGATCCCACCGAGTGGCCACCACCTGTTGCTCCAACATTCTCCTATCGCAGTGGCCCTTCCACCCGTGGCCAGGAGACAGATGGAAATCCTCCCAGCACAGGAACGAGAACCTTCATGCTCAGAACTCCGATCCATGTGGAGACATATGCGACGCATGGGCCGGCAGATGGAGTTCACCAACGAGATACCCAAACTGCAGGACCCTTTCACAGCCAGCGCCATGAGGTACGGTACGGGTAGGAGAAGGCCTAGTAAGTACCCGGATCCCAACCCGTACAGCGCGGCCAAGTCTTCCATCGCAGCTAAAGAACAAGTCTTCCATAAGACGGACTTCGTCCATACCCCGAAAGGCCAGTTCGGGTCCATTGTGAAAGACCAGAACGAAGTGTACGACACTCCCAACAGGATACTGGACAGCCCCGACTCGCTCGGTTTTCACGAGTTTGATGAGTATCCTGGGACAAAGATAGCTGGACCTCGACGTGTCCCGGGCAGGTTTGCTGACACATCTCTGCCCGAGGAAGCTTTGGGTGTTTATGGGACCGTCGTACACTCCCCAGAAGAGAGGGCACGTTACAGGGCAAGGACAAGAAGACCGCCAGATTATGGACTGAGCAGGTGAGTTTGATTGCTAATTTGATTTTCATTGCAGATTTAATCTTTAGAAGAATAGTACGAGGGTATCCAAAACTTATCCTGCATTAAATATAAAAAAATGTGCATGTGAACTATATAGAGAGTGGCTGTTCATTTCAATTTAGAGATCTGGACGAACATAGTATATTTTATACTAGTATTGCTGCTTCATCTTAAGGCTTGTATTTCAGTTCATGCTGCAAAATCACTACTTAATCCAATATTATATATGCAGCAAGAAAACTTTTAGAGTATGAATAAACAAGAAAAAAATGCCAAAATGCTACATGAAAATATTCCTTATTCATAAAATTCAAATCAGAATACAAGAAATGAAAATTAACAGTTAAAAATCTTATAAGAGTCAAACTGATTATTTAAAGGCAGATATTCTGAATTAACAGTCGTTAAAAATTACTCTTATTTCTTACCGTCAAGTTCTCTCAGCTATTTTTTAAATTCATGAACTATTTCAACTCTATTTAACCCCTTGAACTGCAAATTTATTGAAATTCCTTATAAGATGGCAAATTTTATTTTAGACATATATTGCTGTTTCCATCTCATAGGAAGGGAAAAGATACCTGAGATACTTAAACGTGTCCAAGTGATTTTTGTCTTTTAAATTAATCTGTACTTTAACTTTTTTAATACAGATAAAAACTTAACTTCAATACAGTAATTTAACTTAACTACAGTCATCTGATGCACGAGTCTGACGCATTATTTCAGTACAAGAGATTAAATAAATAATGTATCGTGGAAATCGCATAAACCTTCCAGATCAACCTTCCAATATATTGTCAAATTTATAGTCAATAATATAAAAGGATCCAGATATTATTATATAATCTTAGGCTATGATAATGGCTCTGATATGAAAGTTGTTGAAAGTGGCGTTCAAAGGCACATTCTGAATATGAACCCAAGAGTTTTTTATATATCTTGTGCTACTTATTCATTAAATCTAATGATCAGTGAACGGTCCATGTTAAATAACAGACAGTTAGTTTTTTCAATACTATTCAAGATATTTATACAACGATTAGTTCTTATAATAAATAGGAAATATTTCTTAGCTAACCATAAGTTTACAATAAAACCCTTAAGTGACACCCAATAATCGAAAATATTAGATGCCCTTCTTCCTCTTATAAATAATATCAAACGCGTTCATGATGCTTTAACGACATCATTGATCAATGAAACAAAATTTAAAGTTAATGTTTTGGTTTTATATTAAAGAAATTCGGTTTTTTCTGTAGCTAGTCTTCAAATATGATATCATTTGTAGTGAAATATTGCCTGAAAAATGCCACAAATTGTTCATAAAATATCAAATCTTCTATTGACTCCTTATTTATTAACCAAATTTATTAAAGAATATAGGAAAGTATAAAGATCAGTGATTTTATAATACATTATATATCGCAGAATATGTAGACATCACGGCAGAATTCAAGGTTGAGTCCAATATAAGAAAGAATCAAGCAAAAATGTTGTTGCCTACAAACAAATTAAACAAAAAAAATCAATTTAAAGTTACGATTTATTTTGCAGTGTTGGATACAATTTTAACCTTTTGCACTCTAGATCTCCTCTTAAGCAATGTTTTAGATGGTGCACCATTTTGACGCTTCTTGATTTCTATAGTTAAAAGAAATGTCTATAAAATGGCAGATAAATTTTTACGTTAAGCTAAACTTAAACAATTACATTTTTGTGGACTAGTCTTCGGGTATACAATTATATATTTAGGTTAAATAAACCATTGTATTGAGTGAATATTATTATGCATCTAATTATTTCTCCAGATGCCATAGGTTAAACTCATTAAAAACTCGGTATAGCCAAATAAAATCACACTGTGAAAAGTTTTAGTTTTGATTAATTTAAATTACTTTAAAACATCGTATCAAATCGAAGTTCGACATTGTGAACATAATTATAATTTTTTCTTCTTTGTAACTACGTTTATACTCACATATTAGATTAGGAATGCTTCTAAGTATGTGTCTTGACTAAGAAATTTACAAATTCCACCAAATGTTTCTTCAATAATGCATGACAACTTTAAAACATATTAATGATTGCTGAACAGCATCATAAAAGTGAATTTAATTAATAAAATTTTTTTTCACAAATTATGTTTACAATCACTTTGATTTTTTCAATAACTAGCCGACTTCTGCGACAGGTTTTTCCCCAGGAATTAATATAATTGAATTCTTATGCATAATCTGATATTCAAGGTTCCCTCAACATAGTACTCTTAAACTTCAAATTGCTATAGACAGTTAACCAGTGTTCTTTCAGTAGCCTTGAACCTGTTCTATTTGTTCTCTACATGAACGTCCCAATGGAGTAAAGGTACTTTCCGTATCATATAACATCTAATTGCACATTGTCGGGGCCTTCTAACACTATCTTATTCCTCATGCAAAGAATGCATTTGATTTCAACATTAAAATGGCACGGCACATTTTGCGTCCAGCAGCGAATTAGCGGAATTGAAACAAGCTGATAAAAAAATAAGCAAAGCATAGCAACCATGGTCACTCAGCGTACTGGATATACTTCCTAATAAACTTACTATTTTAGAGGGGCATTGATTATAGATTTTATAGAAAAATTGATGAGATATAAAAAGAAAGTAAAAAAATCTATTAGTGCTTATCCTTAGCTTTTAACAATGAAAGAGAATTAAAATTTTAATTAAATATTTGTTTAAACAACGGAAACGGTTTGAATTTCATTCCAACAATGAAAAGTATTGTTGTAAATTATGCCTAAAAATATTTTTAAAAATCCATTAAAATTAGAGAAAAATTGTACGGCAATTTAATTGATGTCATAGAAGAGATTTCAAAATTATCAAATGGTGAGAAAATTATTTTTGTGCCATAAGTTTTTTCGAAACTATCACGGAAAAACGCCAAAATTTCGTTTAATTTTTAATTAATTAAAATTTTTAAAAAACGGTTCTGAGGCACACATTCCCACCCTCCAAAGTAAGTTTGTGCCATATGCCACATCTCTAGGTCGAGCTGTCTGCCTGTAGAGTGCTAACACACAAACACACATACAGGTACATTCTCCTTTATTATTAGTACAGATTACAAATTTAAGAATATTGCACAGTCAATGAAAAAAAATGACGTAGTTTTGAAATTTGGTACAGTTATTGGGGCAGTGCCCTTAATTACATACTAAAAGTCTCCGCCGGTGAGGGATGCGCTGGGAGTACAGTAGGATTCAAAAGGGGATTTTTAGTTTCTCTGAAATATCTCGAAAACTACGGGTTCTAACAAAAACACTTAATTACAGAATTAAACTACATTAAATTTCCTACAAAAATAATCCTATCTTTTTCATGTAGCATCAATAGTTTAGAAAATAGAGAAGGATGAAAAAGTGAGTCTTTCTAAAATTCCTTATTGTAATGGTAAAATCAATTAAAAGTGCTGAAGCAACAACCTTCAAACAAACTTCATGCCTATATAACAATTGTACAAGGGTAGTATTGTATGTGTTGAACGTAGTGGTGGGTGGGTGACAAACCTATTTGATGAACAGTTGTGCTTTCCTCAAATCCGTTCTTCTCCTCAAGATCCAACTTTTGGTTCTCTTAACACTCCAAAAGAGTGTATAGTAGAGTTCCGGTAATCCGGACAAGACCGGATCACCGAAAGTCCGAATTAAACGGAATTTGTTTTAAAATGCACGTAATACATGTTTTAGATGGATAAAAGAATAAAAATCCAAGTTTTTTTTTATAATTACATACAAGTTTTCCTACTGCTTATTTAACACAGCTCAGTAGCAGGATACGAGCATTATTATTTACGTACTGACCTCTCGCTAAAATTAGAATATCCTGATTTTAGCGGGACTCTATCTAGAAAATATAATCTCAATCTACATATCTCCGCCGGGTTTGATATAACAGCTCGCAACATTTCACATTCATTCAGCTATTCACAACATCTATTTTTCAACATCTAGTCAACATATATACACGAACACTAAGTCCCGGTACACACATGCGATATGTGTCAGAAAATTCATTATTTGCAAAAGGCTGGAGAAGCGATTAGGGGCTTGAAGTGCATTGATACGAGTTGTCGTTCTGAGGATAAAATTTGTTTTAGATGCAATGGAGAATTGCAGTTATTTAGAGGGAGAGGATGGTTGCCAGTAGTCTGCAGACGAGCTGATGGAAAAGATTTCTGGATAAAAACCAACACCATCAAGAGTAAAACAAAAGATGAGGGATAAATACGGAGGCCGCATTATTTTCAGCACAGTTCGTACACGAAAACCTGTTTTTTGCTTTCGTGATGCTAGTGAAAGAATCTTAAACGACACCTGGTCTACTTCAAAGTCGAGTAATGAAAAAGCAGAGCGAGAAAGAATCGTTCGAAGCGCTGGTTTCAATAATTTTTACAGCATGGGAGGTATCAAGTGCATTACACCATCCAGTGCTCTCCCTCCTTCAGACAGTAACAAAGAGCTGAAATCAGTTCCTAAAACTGAAGTCGTCGGCAAACTAGGCATTCTGGAAATGTTTTCGTCTGAGAACATGAAGACGAGGGCATTGCAGCAAATTGTTGTTCAGAACTTGAACATGTGAAATCCTATTCCTTCCCAAATATTTTCACCTTGCCTCATATATATATTATGCTAAATGCCTATCCTCACATAAGAACATTCCTGAAGTGCCAGAGATTGCAAAATGGAAGAGCTTCATGCAATTGGTTTACGAATCAATATATACCGATAAAAATGCTGTAACACCTCTGCCATTCAGAAATTCAGCACCTAGTGTGGCTAACACGTTATATACCGCTCTGAAATATGCTGCTGAAAATAGCCTGCAACAAAGTTCCAAGATTATTTTGGTGACATTCGATCAAGGCTAGAGAAATCATAGATTCGATATCGGATGGTCATCTGTTAAGAACAGCTGTTGCGAGACTTGGAGGATTTCATATGCTCATGTCCTACATGGGATGTTTAGAACAGACAATGGCAGGAAGTGGACTGAAAGACGTGTTATGTTTAGTTTTTCTCCTAATTCGGTTGACAAAATGTTAGCTGGTCATGCTTATAGAAGAGCCGTTAAAAGAGCATTTATTTATACAGCCCACCGTTTAAATCCTTCTGTACCGCCCCCCTCCCCACTCGCGAGAACTTTTAGTACTAACATTAGTATGTCATATTATCACAACTACATCATTTATTTTTTCTACTTTTTCTTCGCTGACTGTACTACGAGTAGAAGGGATCTTCTGGGAGGGAACTTATGTGAGGGGAGGAGGAGAGCACGATGGTTCATCAAATTGGCTTGTAACTTCCCACCACGACCGCTACGTTCAACACATACAATACTACCCTCGTATAATTATTATATAGGCATGAAGTTTGTTTGAAGGTGGTTACTCCAGTGCTTTTAATTGATTTTACAATTACAATAAGGAATTTTAGAAGTATTCACTTTTTCACACCCCCTATCTTCTAAACTATTGATGCTACATGAAAAAGATTGGACTATTTTTGTAGGAAATTTACATAGTTTAATTTTGTAATTAAGTGCTTTTTGTTAGATTCCATATTTTTCGAGATATTTCAGAAAAACTGAAAATCCCCCCCCCGTACTCCATCCGCATCCCTCACCGGCGGGGACTTTAGTATGTAGTTAAGGGCATTACCCCTAACAACTGTGCCAAATTTCAAAACTACACCATTTTTGTTTTCCTAATCAGTGATTTTTGGCCTTTGCTGACTAGACTAATAATGCATTATTGTTCCATTTTAAGAGTTGGATAGATTATGTATAATTTTATTAAATTAATTCCATTAAGATATACACATTTTATCTAATTGTGCCTTCTTATTATTTATTAATGGTTAAAAATGCTTTGATTTATTCATTTACTTTCGGCATAAAAATACATTTTTTCATTCCAAATGCTTTACTAAGACAGTAATATTAATTTTGTTACACTCTCTTCCTAAAGTTTTCAATTAATTGATCTTTCAGTAACGTATGCTAACTTCAAAGTTCCGCAAAATATATTTAATTACGCATAAAATGATTTTCTAAAAGATTTTTTTAATTTAGCAATTTTCTACCATATCTAACAGGATTGATATTTAAGTTTCTATCAGTTCATAAAAAATTCGAACTTTTTTATTGTAATTTTAAGTGAGAGTGGCTCTGATCTCTAGTACATCCATATCAGTAGTGATATATGAATAAGAAGGTATTTTAGGTACTCGAAATTGATTTGTATGAAGGTAGTTATTATATCCGATGTATTTTTTTCAATTATTTTGTTCGCTTATGCATAGGCATTTACACATGCATAGAAAACTCTCTGGCATGAATATGTTTTCACTGATAGCACTCCTGTTTTTGTTTATTTTCACTTTCATAAATTCCTGTTTATTTAAAATTAGTGTCAATATATGCAGTTGATATTGTGTCAGTCTCTGTTTACCATTTCGGCAAAATAATCGCTTAGTATTTTTCCCATTGGTTTTTCTGGTAAAATAGTTTTTACAGTAACGTTTTAGTTTTGTAACGGTAATTGTCTCTGAGTTTAATTAAAACCTAATTAATCCTTTGATGACACGGATTCGAGTTAGGCAGTGCCAAATTATGTGATTAAATTGTTGCATAACTTATGTAATTGCACACATGAGAATAACAAGAGTATAATTAACATAACAATGGTCTTCTTTAATGTCTATTTGAGCATTTAATGCATTTAAAATAAAAAGAGTGTAGCATTATTTATGAAGGTATTAAAAGTAGAGGAGTGAGTTTGATAGATGAGAGATAGAATAATTTCCGACTTGGAAGTATTCAAGCAATGTCATCCTGGGTTGGTTCATATAAATCGGATGTTTTTGAAATAATCTCAAAATCTTTAATTTTGGCCACAAAAAATATTGTCAGATTAACATTCGTGAATACATAGCATTTAATGATACTCGTAAATGGAAAATAACATTTTACAAATTAAGTCCACTTTTGCTTATACATTGAAGTTCCGCTGAATATCTTTGAGTATAGCGATGAGTTTTGTAACATCGCTATTCAAAGATCCACATTTTCCGCAGTACGTATCTTTCTCGTACTCTACAAAGCAATTTATTTCCACACGGAAGGTTGTATTTTGAATTTTGGGAGCAATTACTCTTAAATTATGAAATGATGAATAAAAAAACTTGGTTTCGTGAAACGAGATTGCCTGTAATATAACTGTGCATTTATTATGCCAATAGTGTTATTGGATAAAATACTTGCACAACTCTACATATTTATAACTGATTTAATATTACCAACTCAAGCTATTGGAGAACAAAAATAATAATATAAAGCTGGGAAACATAATATAATACAATGTAAAGTTGGACAAAAAGCGAGGTTTCAAGGTGATTTTTCCTATTCTTTGAAAAAAGGTCCACTTTTCAGGATACGAGTAGATTTCAGTTCAATGTTTGAGATGCTTATTACTCATTCAAACATTTCCCGGAAGAAAAATGATCGAGTTACAAATTTATTACATGTATGAAAGAAATTTAACAAACGACTACGTAACCAAATCATGTTACAATGAAAATCTATTTTCACAATGGATAATATGAAATTTACTACAGCCCATTCCTGTTCCAGTTTTCATATTCTCGCATACTTTGTGTAAAAGAAAATAAAAGCAGTTTTACTCATAAAGAAAATATCATATTCATTCTAACATCTGTTCTAGAAATTTTTTAGTATTTCGGTCTTTTAAATTTTCCGAATTCGAAACGATCTTGGTTGAACTTATGTCTGTATGTCTATCCGTGTGTATCTTGAACACGATAACCAAAAATTGCATAGAGTTAAACTTGGAAATTAGACATGAGGCTTTTATACACATATAATGAATCTGTATCGAATTTTGAAACAGAGTACAAGCACATTCGACTTTCTTCGTTGTGTTTTGAAACTGAGCAGAAAAGGAACACATTTGTAGAGATTTTTCAACATTCACATTGAATAAAAATTTTACACATACCTAATTATTACATTTATTTACATGTGTTTTGTCATGGGTGGCATGGAAAATATTTAATATTTTTGTGTTCAAATTATATTGACTATAATTAAAAATATTTTTTAATAAATTATGAAGATCATAGGGAAATATAATCTCATAAAAAAGATATATATATATATATATATATATATAGTTAAAAATTTCAATTAATCAAAACATGTGTTATATTTTCATTATATACAAATATTAATCTAAAAATTAAAATTAAAATCAAATTACCATATCAATAAGCATACAAATGAAATACAAAAGTTAGTTTGATTAAAGACTACTACACTATGAAAAAAGACAACCTCGAATAATATATATATTTAAACCATTAAAACTTTCATGACTCTATGGGATTTTGATTGACGCTAATCAAGAGGTTCCGGTTGCAAAACAAAAGGTCAGATTCATTTTTTTAGGTCACTTTATCTTTGTCATTCATATGTTGAAGTATACAAGAAAATTGACAAGTGAACACAACTGATATTTTTTGCGGAAGATTTATGTGACTATTTAGAAGTGAAATAAATGTGTTGTAATTTATTAAGACAGAATATAGATAATTCTGAACTTGGCCCTTGTGAATAAATTTCTTTTTTTTTAAATTGAAATTTACAACGATTGAATAATAATAAATCCTTGTTAAACAATGTATTTATTTGAAGTGTTAACTTTTATCAATTTTAAATTGTTTTCTCCTACTTTCTACCACGTTATATTTCGTTTTCCATAAGACTTCGCACCTATTAGGTAGATGGGAAAGTAACGCATGATCAAGATAGACGACATATAAAGAGTAAAAATTAACTGCTGTCTAAAATTTATCATTTATGAGATCAGCATATAATTTCTATAACATTTGCCCATCTCTCAGAAAACTTTTCAGTTCCTGTTTTGCACAATTCTTTCGGCTTTGATAAAAAATATTCATTTATTGCAGTTTCTACATTTCTACACTCTGTTTGGTATGGAAATTTATTCAATCTTAAAGATATTGCAGTGATTTTAGTAGGTTTTAATCTAAGGATGTTACATCTGAGCAGTACGTTGGAAGAATTTTCTATTCAAAAATATGCAGCTTTTAAAAAGTCAATCCTGCTGTATGAGGTGAAGCAACATCCTGTTACAGGATTACATTCTGCTTATTATTAATACAGGTTGTTTTGTGCATGAAACGTCTTTGAACTTATGGAACTGACGACAATAGATCTCTACAGCAGTCGTTTGACGTTTGATTATTTTCTATCAGTTCATAGCAGACTAAACCTTCCATATCTCACCCTATACTAAGAAAACAGTCTTTCGATTCAATCCTGGCTTTTCTATAAAATAATTTTTTATCAACCTTTTAGTGAAATATTAGCATTAAGAATCTAGTTTCCATAATGTCACATTTACCTTTAAAAATAAGCTTTTCTTTGTGAAAGAGCAGTGTAATACAAACTGGTAATCATTACTGACGATTTTAAGCTGAGAATTCATGCGGAACTCCTACTCCAACACGATAAAACTTTCAAAAGTTCCTTATCTGTTGATTATCCACACTGAATCCTCTCGGATATTTATTTAACATTGATGCATTTCATCATCATTACCTCATTTCATCATCAATAATTTGTAATCAACTATCCAGATTTGGACTGGTCCTAAAGATCGAATTTTTTTTCGAAATATCTTAAATCATCCTTGGCATTGACATTCACTAATAGCATTTTATTGTACCAAAAAAAAGAAAAGAATTATCTAAGTGGCTTCAGCATCATTTCCATGGAACTAACATTATTAAAGAATGATACAGCAGATGCGTCGCTTGTCATAATTTTGTATGAAGGGAAAAAATCAATTGCATAAACATGGAGTTTTCATAGGAAGGTATTTCATTCAGTAATTATAAAATGAGCTATAAATAAATAAATTGTGTGGGTTTCTATGCACTTAATTTTTGGCAACTTAAAGTATTGCAATCCTTTGCTTTCAACCCGACAATATTAACATTTTTCATTTTTATTCATTTACTTTTCAATTCAACTATATTTAAAACTTTGTTGTAATTGAATTTAATTGAAACGTCTAGGTTTTCAAACTATAATACACAAAACAAAAATCACAAATTAAACTAAAATTAATTATAATTAATAATTTGGAATGAACTTTACAAGAAGGTATAGGATAATTTGATATAATTGTATGTGAAAATCTGATGAAGGAAAACGACTCTATGAACAGTTGTGCCAGAATTTTTAAAGTAACTGATTCCATAGTTTCTGCTCCGTGTAATGAGCTTTCAAAACGATAGATCGGCCAAAATGAGTGACCAGAAATGATCTCACCAATTTCATTCTTAAAGCCCGTCAATATTGAAACTATAAATTTACCTGTGCGATATGACGACCTCTCTTACCTTGAATGTTCTTTCTGGGGTCACCCAAGAGCTTTGGTGCGCGAAACCCTCTATGATAGAACAGAGTATCTTGTGGCATGCTTCTACATACAGTTAGGCTGGACGTTCACGACCGTTCCATGCCTCGCAAATTCGACCACTCCATACAGCGCAAATTCGACCGTTTCACACTAAAACCCATTGTCGATCCGCAAAACCGATTCGAATTGGCGTGGTGTGGAACGGAAGGTTGCATATTTGGTACGATGTAACCTTCTCAACCCGCCAGTCCGAATGCAGTGAAAAATATTCCATTCGGACTGCCGGGCCATAAATTTCAACGGGAGTAGGTACGTGTAGGGAGGAGGAAATTAGGGGTAGGTGGTTCATCGAAGTCCTTTATCAGGGATTGAAGTGACCGGTAGTGGATTGATTTGCGTTGCTTGTAGCGGTAGTGAAAGACCTGCTTACACGGATGAACTAAGAAATGGAATGGCGTGGAGTAGAGTGGTCGTGAATGGTCGGCTTTACCATCCGCTATAAGCCTGGAATCTTCCAGAATACTCGAGATTCTAATTGCTGACGATACATAGCTTGTGTTACCGCGAGGGTGCATTTTCGAACGCCTCTGATGTTCTCTTGTAATTAATAAAGCATATTTGGTTCGCTTACATGATGCTCTTTTATTTCCCATGGTTTTTGCAATCTAGCATATGACAATAATTTTTGTAACCTCGTACTGCTATGTAATTCTGATTCGTCTTTGGGCACTCTACTCTCTTCTACAAGTTTGTACACGTTGTAATGAAACATCCTGGATATGTTCCAAAGATCATATTTGAAGCCACTGGCTTTAAAAACATGCTTCCAATTTGGAAAAGTGTTTAGATCTTGTATAAAAGATACGAATTCCCTGATAGAAAATACTCAGTTAGTAAAGTAATCTTCACAGTATCGAATGATTCATTATTAGAACATCGAAATTTAATGTTCCCAACTGTTGATTTTTACTAGAAGGTGTTCTATAAGCTAAGATTCTTTGCCAAAATGAAACGAATCACTTACTTCGCCTAAAAAGAGACCAAAAGATTTGATTTAAATATACAATACCTGATTCTCTTCAGTGATTCAATTAAGGGCTTCTTGAAAGTTTCGCAAAGACTCCTTCTTTAAATTTCGTCAATATTTACAAAAAAAATAATTCAGAACATCATGTTAACTTAAACATTTCATTGCAATTTTCTAAATAATTGTTACACATGTAATTTTCTATTAGTCATCAAAATCAATAACTTCTTTATTTCTAACTCCAGGATCAGAGAAATTTTCCCGTCCCAAAAAGAAGCTGTGAGGGAAGCTGCTTGAGGGGATATATGACCTTTAATGCTTCTAATTTTTTTATGATTTTTTAATTTTATTTGAAAGCTTAGATAGCTATGAGTGTTTTAAGATATTATACATATGTGTACTATAAATAGCTTAGAAGATATAATAAAACGCCATCTCTAGACACATCGATTCTTTCTAAGTGGATTTTTAACATTAAAGCCTTTCTTCTCAAAACTACATTCTCAGAGCTTGCAAGCAGAAATTTAAGATTACTGTATCACTATAAAATTTTCCAGTTAAATTTATATAAACACAATGAAGAAAATCAGAAAAATCAAAGTATTATGATTTATGGTTAATTTCCATGTTTGAAATCTTGCTTATAAATTTTAAGACGCTAAATATTAAGATGCTTTAACAACATATAAAGAAACTAAAAGATATCTATATATTTACCACGTTGCATTATTTTCAAGCTGTGTTATTTCGGAGGGAATTCGCTTAACATTTGTTTACATGAGTTGCTTGATATTTTTTTTTATATCCTGCGCGCAAGCAAAACCCCTGTTTGAACAACTTATACAGAATTGGCTTACTTTATGCACACATTTTTAATACTTAAAATTATCACATTGACTATAAAATTCATATTTCGGAAGGAGCCTGTCCTGTGGCTGTGTTAAAAAAATCTGACAGATCCTATTAATATTAAATATGTTATAAATAGTCGGATTTTCACTGCTTATGAGCTGCTTTTTCGTTGCAAAGTGTCCCATAGCCCCGCAAACCCAGATTTAACTTATAAATCATAATTCGAATAACAGGGTTTTTTTATGCGAACTTCTGAATTAACTTTTAACAATTATATAACCAGAAGAGCTTATACCATCTCTGTTTTGGACAAAACAATATAAATTTGGCCAATAAAGATATCCAATACTAATAATTCCGTAATCCGTAACTAATAATTTTTATTTTAAAATTGGATGACCTTAACGAGCAATCATTCTTATCATTCAATTCGAGTTGCCCATGCAAATAAAATAAATTTGGGCAATTTAGAGGTTTTTCTTGAAGATCAGATTTGTTTTCCTTCTAGTTGACGGTAAAGCGTAATTTATCCACTCTTCAATTTGTTAAAATAAGTGGATTGGCGTCATCTAGAACATAAAAAGTTAAAAGGATGATAAGCTAATGATACAATAGCTTTTAATATGCTTCTCACATTTCTCCAAATTTCATATTGATGAAAGTTTTGAAAAGTGAGTAAAAATATAGAAAATGAGACACAAAAGCCAAACGCTTTAACCGACAAACAGCCGATTGCCATGGCAACACATTAAAAATGCCGCGAAGTTTCAGCATATCAGATTCAAATAAGCACTTATTACTTTTATCTTCAGTCAGTCGTAATAATGGCTGGTATTTAAAAAGGTATGATGAAAGGTATAGATGATTCAAACTAATAAATGCGCTACAAAAATTCTCCCATAATTTTCTCATGTATACGTGTTTTGTGTGCAGCTCCGTCGTGTAATGAAGAAAATGATGGGAGGCTGTCTTTTTCAAACAACCGCTGTTGTTAAAGGCGTAGGACTACTTTACTCGCTTGACTCTTTTGTTTCTCGAAGTTTCTACCCTTTATCTCTAAAATAACACATTATTTATGTGCTTAACATATGTAGTTATCGAGATATAGAGGATCGCGTCACCAATTCATGCGTATTGATGCCCAACTTTGTGACTCAGTAGTAGCTTAACTACAATTCTTATTTTCAAGTATTTTTGGAACTTCTGTTGTTACCCTTTATCTCTAAAATAAGACATTAGTTATGTTCTTAACATATGTAGTTACCGAGATATAGAGGGTCTCCCATACAACGTTTTATATGGCGTTTTGGCATGTGAATCAAATTCCTTCCTGAGACCCCAATGGGAGGAACGCAGGCCTACGTTAAAAATAGAATATGCATTTTAGATCTCTTCCCTTTCACCTATTGGGTCTGAAATTGTACATATTTCTACAATTTGGATATCAAGACCACATATCGAATTTCATTTACCGATCTTGCTGGGATTTGAGTTATCGAGTTCACATATACAAGAACAGACAGACCGACCAACATTCATCTTGTTCACGGATTTGGTCCATTGCTTGATATAGCTTTAAAATAAGAAAAAAAGTATATGCCAAATTTTATACATCTAGCTGTTTGCGTTTTTACATTTATTGTGTTCACATGTAAAAGGGTAGACTAACAGACTTACTTCCAGTTGACCGATTCACTTTTAAAATCGATAGATATCTACAATTTCGTTGTTAAAATCACATATCAAATTCCATTTGTGTTTTTGAGTTATCGCATACAAACAGACGTAGTTCCAAAAATGTTTTTTTTCTGGAATCAGCGAGGTCTAAAACGTGGAGATTCATCAAAATATCAAGGTCGCATTTTGGGAAAATAACAGTACTTTCTGTACTTTAATTACAAAAAAGTAAAAATGTCTGAATTAAATTAATCAATTTTTTCACGTAGGGCTACGTTCCTCCCATTGGGGTCTCAGGAAGAATTTGATTCACACGCCAAAACGCCACATAAAACGTCGTATAGGAGATCCTCTATATCTCGGTAACAACATATGTTAAACACATAATTAATATCTTATTTTTGAAATAAAGGTTAACAACAGAAGTTACAGAAACAAAATTAAAATATTATACGATAAAATTAAGAAGGCTTTTTAACATGGTGACATCATCATGCTACGGGGTTTCGGAATAGAGGTTCGAATTTCTTTCGGTTTTTAATTCTAAGATGAACAAAAATGATTTAAAAACTCTATGGAATATTATTTTTTATGGTAAATTAGTATTTAAATAATTCTTAAATTCGAAGATTTCTAATTATGCTGTACTAATAAATTACCATAATATCTACAGCAGGGCCGTAGCTTCCTTGACTTTACTTGGATGAAATTGATAAAATTTTTCATTACTGGAGCAATAACACTTAAAGCAGTCATTTGAAAGAAGCACTGAAAGATACGTGTGTCTTTACTTTCTTGAACACGAATTATAGAAAGAGAAAGTATTGCAATGGCAAAAGATTAGATCTTGAGAATTTGCCACGTTTCAGAACTTTCTAAGTCCCCCCCCAAATATTTTTGGAATTATGTCTAATGGTAATCCAAAAACTCAATCAGAAAGAGGAATGAAATTTGGTGTGCGGTATTAAATCGAAAATTGTAGACTTCTGTCAAATTGTGGATGAAGTACCTCAAAAAGAAGTTTTTCTGTCTGTCCGTCTGCATGCGAATCCGATAAATCAGAAGTGCAATTTACTAGTTGGATGAAATTCGGAATAAGATTTCATCACTAGAACTGTCCATATATTTTTAATTTTGAACTAAATCATTCGTCGGGTTGAATGATATGCATCATAATATGCCAGTTCATACATCATGTGTATTGTGAAAACTATAATTCACACATGCAAGAAGTTAAGTGGTTAAAGTTTAACATGTGATACTACATACTTAAAATTGCAAATCAATGACAAATTTTGGAACAAATTCATCGAAAGGTAGATTGTTTGTGTAGGTTTTTGCCAGTTAATGGACGAGTTTTCTGGGTTTTTTTTATTTTGGATCCACTTCCGTTTTCCAGTAACCCTCCGATTTAAGCAATCGCCAAATGCGTTTGGATACTGTATCAAAATTTAACCATCAGTGATTATCTAAATCGCTTGGTTAAAACTTTAACCGCTAAACAAGCCTTAGAAGTCGCCCAAAAGAGCCATAATAAACAATGGCAACCTTCCACAAAATGAGAGGCTGCAGGAATAGTAACATCTGTGGCCGTGTTGTAATGCGTTAAGTTAATAGAGCTATCTTGTGGAAAAAGATAATTTATTAACTAAAAACTTAACATAAACAAAGACTAATAAACGTTAATTAACATTAATTAATTGCAGTAAATAACAACATCTTTTGACAATTCTAAAAGTAGAAGAAGTCGTAGTATTTACAATCGGTTGCAGCGCTAATTTAACCGAATTTAATTGCACAGCCGGCTAGATATTGATAAGCGCCACAGTACTCCCCCACGAAACCGAAGGTCGGTTATGAGATGACCGCAGGATCAATACGAAACCGGACAGTGCGTCCAGATCGTGTTACGTACTGTGGAGAGGTACTGGAGGGAACATCTTCAGGTTGCATAGTGTCGCCTAATATATAGGCTGGTTTTATTCTATCCACAGACACTGTCCGTTTTTGACCACGAACATCCAGAGTAAATACCTCATCTGTCCTAGATAGAACTCTGTATGGTCCATCATACGGTTTCTCAAGCGGTCGACGAACAGTATCTCGCCGGACGAAAACATGGGTTGTAGTAGGAAGATCCTTGTGAATGAACACTTTATTTTTCGCATGGTTGGAAGCCAGAGCAGGTTGCAGGCACTGAATGTGGTTTTTGAGATGTTGGAGAAACCTAGGAATATCAGGGGGAGACTTTGATGCCCGGAAAAATTCTCCAGGAAGACGCAAAGGCTCGCCGTACAGCAATTCAGCAGAGGAAACACCTAAATCTTTCTTTAGACTTGCACGGATACCCAGCATAACTAACGGGTCTATTGTGGTACCCCCGGTTGGGTTGGGAGACGTCACTTTTTCCGCACGTTAATAACGGGAAAAGTGACGTCTCCCAACCCAACCGGGGGTGCCAGAATAGACCCCCTAAAGGAAGAACACTCGTCATCGTGGTGTAGAAAAACAATGACATTTGACAGCATCCTTTAATTGACGATGGAACCTTTCTACCATACCATTTGAAGCCGGATGATAGCTTGTGGTTCGGATCCTCTATGAACCTAAAAATTTGGTAAATGCATGGAAAAGTTCCGATTCAAATTGTGATTCTCGGTCCGTTGTGATTACCTCGGGGGCTCCGAATCTTGAAATCCAACCATTAAGACCAACCATGTTTCAACACAAGTTTCAGCTTTCATGTCAGGCATCGGAAAAACTTCCTGCCATCTAGAATATCTATCTATACATGTGAGGCAGTAATGATAACCATTAGATGATGGCAATGGGCCTATTATGTCGAGATGGATAAGTTTTAAATGTGTTGAGACCAGGAGAAACTGTCCTACAGGAGACTTGGAATGTCTTGATATTTTATTCGACTGGCAGGCAATGCAGTTCTTTGAAAACTGAGTGCAGTCCTTCTGTAAGGTGGGCAGGATAATCCTGTCCTTAATTAAATTGACAGTGGCTTTACCATCAGGATGAGAAAGAGAATGAATGCTGTCAAAAACAATCTTCCTAAAAGTTTCTGGAACATATGGCCGTATGGTGCCAGTGGAGACATCACACATTAACTTTGCTCCAGATGAAAGTTTAAAAGGTCTAAGTTTCAATCCTGAACCAGTTCTCATTAAAGACTCGAAACTGTTATCGAACTCCTACTCCTCAGCCATAATGTAAAAATCAATTTCAATTGGTAAAGGAATCTCATCAATACGAAAAAATGCATCTGCTACAGCATTAGAATCACCAGAAACGTGTTTCGTATATCGGTCGAAAATTGAGCCAAAAAATCCATTTGTCTAGACTAACGAGGAGAAAATTTATCTGTTTTTTGACAGAAAGCAAATGGAAGTGGTTTGTGATCACAATATATTGTGAATTGTCTGCCTTCCAGAAAATATCGAAAATGGCGAACAGCACAATATATTGCAAGTAACTCCCGATCATAGACACTATAATTTTTTTCAGTAGAAGTTAACTTTTGAAAAAAATGCAAGTGGTTCTGACTTGTTATCGACATGCTGATGTAAAACAGCACCTATAGCAAAATCCGATGCATCAATAAGAGACAACTTAGCATCGTTTTGGGGATGTGCTAACAAAGCAGCATTAGCTAGCAGGGTTTTACAAGTTTCGAATGCATCAAGTGTATCCTGCGAATTTATTTGTGTACACATCAAATTTAATATTTTCAAGTATCCTTAAGCCATAACATTAAAAAATCCCTCTTAACATTAATTAAAATCTTCAGAGTGTTGAATTACGAAGATTCCCATTGACGAAGCATTACGCCAAAAGGCGGTTGGTGTAGCGAAAGTTCTAAATTACCCGAAATAACTAGAAAAAAAGTGGAAAACTCGTTCGTATAAGGACGCTATTATTCAAAAACTTAATGAACTAAAGAAAAAAAAGAAGCTTGATGTGAAATCCTTACAATAGGTATAGATTTGCAACAAATGTTTGACGTAATCAGTCAAAATGAAGGTACATTGTTTTAAAGTACATATTGAATTTCTTAACTATATGACTAAATAAAACAGAAAACACGTCATTTTGTAAAAGAACTGGAAAATGTTGATGGAAGAACACTACCCCCTCCCCCAATGGTTTTCAACCATTTTGCCGAATTGTAACGACTCACTGAAAACATCAGTTTTTAGTATTATACCTTATAGAAATAAAATTGCTTTTGCTTAGTTACTTTGCTTTCATATGTGGTATTTTTTGAATCTATGGGTACTCTTTGATTTCAATGTACGATATTTGGATTATGTATTATGAACAGTGTTCTATTACTTCGATGACTTTCTGTACATAATTAGCCATTTAATCGAAACGAAAGCTTTTTAAGCTCTTAGATTGTAATATTCCGTTGTGTTTAAGTTCTTTCTGTATTACTATTTGGATGATTTGATTGTTTTAGATAGAAAATGGCAATTTTTAAAGAAGATTTTGATTCTTGAGAAAAAGCTTCTTCAGACTCTTGCAGTAGAAAATGCTCGAATAATGCAACCAAAGTCATTCGCGTATCTTCACAGTTGAACGCACCCTTTTTGATATTCTACTCAGTAAGGGTTCACGTAGCGTATAATGTAAGAAATAGGACGGGTATGAGAATTAGTGAAATGATTCGTCTAAAAAAGATGATTCTGGTTGATATGGCAAACCGTTAAATGATTCTAACGATTTTAGAATGCTATGGCTGGTCGTTCCTTCATGCTGATACGAGTTTCTTTCCATTTGAAAGCCCCTTGCTTGACAGAACTTCATCATATCATGCGAAATTCTCTTTCATCGTCAAACAGTCAAGGATATCGTAGAAAATGTGAAAGTAATATTTGTAAGAAGGGTATACATGCGGAAACAATATCTGTAAATATCAAGGGAGATTCGAACCTCTATTTCGATACGTTGTATCACGATAATGCTTTAGGCTTGATTCGTCTCTCCTGTCTTCGTTTGGTTTGATTGCAAAGCGTTACGATTTTTACATCACTCAATTTACATAAAAAAATACCAACCCCAAAACATAATTATGTTAATAAAAACAAAAAATCTGCTTTGTAATTAATTTCCAAAGAATGCAAAAGATTTTATCAGAACTTTAAAATTGGTGAAAGCATGTGAGCGAAATATTTGAAGAAATAATAAAATTGACTTGAATTTTATTATAATAATAAGGAGCCAAGTTATATTGTTATTTGAGATCATTTTTTAAAATATTTATTAAAATTAAATGAAAAATTCCATGGAAATAATATTGGTATCACTGAGAAACTAATTTTTTTAAATTTTAAAATGGTGTAAAAATGTTTTTTTGCAACAATATATAAAAAGGTATTGAGGAAAAACATTGACAACTCGATTAATTTTAATTAATTAACATTCCGATTAAAATTCTGAAAAACCCTTTCTTAGTATGCACCTAATACCCAAGAAGTAACTATATGTAAAGATTTAGCAGCTTTATGTTCAACGGTCTGCCCTGTAGGGGTTTTTGAACAATTTTTGCATCAGGCAATTTACAGGAAGTATGCCAGCCTAAAACCATTATCATGTTAAAAAGTGGTACGATCACCATACCTTTGTTGCTTTCCATTGTGATGATAACATCACTGTCTTCCTCATCCTCGATGCAATTAGAGATACTGTTCTCTACTAGGATTGGAAAACTTTTCAAGCAATAGTCACCGGAACACCGTTAAGAAATATATTTTTATTAAATATCTATCATAATTATTCTGTCATCTTTTTAACTCGTTGTCTCTTAACAAACGATTCAGAATGAAAAGAAACAATATTCAAGCTTACGCAGATTTTAAATAAAATTAATCATAATTTAAGTACAGTTAAAACATTTTAAAATAGTCCTTATTGGGCTACTTTTAAAGATCGATTTCAAAATATTCCCAATTTTTGCAGATCCAACTCCTTGACAACATGCACTAAAATAACAGTAATCCATACACTTTTAATTCGCGATAGCGTATTAAAAATATGATTTGCAAATCCTTCACGATTAGCTCAGTTTTCCCTCCTTTCGAAGGAAAAAAAATTATTTATTTCGAATGTTCAAACAGCTCATTTTGATAAATTGAAAGCAACTAAAGATGTACACGAGAGCATTTAACGCACAGAAGTTATAGCAGACTAAATAAAATTATAAATGTAAGCAGAAATATTTGAACATTATCTAAAGTAACAAAAGCATGGGAAATCTGAATTTTAACTTCCAACATTTTTGATTAAAATAAACGTCTTTGAATGGAATCCACCGAAGACAATTTCTATAGTAACACATAATCAAACAGTAGCTTCGCGAAAATTTTACCCGGTTTTTGAAGGAAGTTATCATTTGTGAGGAAGCTCATATATATTAGAAATTTTTAATAACTTTTTCTTCCGACTTACCTAATATCACAATATCGATTATAGTCACAATTGTGGATCCGTATCAATATTAGGCACAAATTCGTTTAAAGGAAGAGGTTTCTTTTATTTAAATTCATCTTCGTGCTCCTTAATTGTGTCATGAAACTATACAAAAAAGTTCAAACTTACAAAAGCTTTTTTTAGCATGCAAGTTGTTACTTCTGTCAAGGAAAATAATGCATTTCTGAAATATTGAATTATTTCTGAGTCAGTTATAGTTTCTGAAATTCAAAATAATTCAGGAAATCAGGAAAAAACTAGTCCACCATCAAACTAACGTTGTTGAATAGATAATCTTTTAATTCTAAGTTCGTTTTCTTAGACTCGTTTTCTTAGAATAAGCGGAAAATAATAAAATTACGTCATCGAAAACAATAATAGAAATTTGGTCAATTCATGTAAGGTCGCGGTCACTTTACAAATTTTGTAAAGTGACCGCGATCTCACATAATACGCATGTCTTCTAAACATGCATCTGCAACATTTTGCGTGAACGTATCCATCATTAACATCTTACTCAACCTTTTTGAGCAAAAGTTAATAAATAAGTAAATGCTTTTTCGATCGGCTTTCGGTTGTTATAATGTGAAAGACTTTTTTTGGAAGAAAAATTATTTTTCACATTTCTACTGGCATAGGCTGTGAAAATTCGAAGCAAATTTTTACGTCTACATCAGACTGTGCAGTTGTGTCTTTTAGGCCTAAGTCTAATAATACTAAACAAAACAATGTTATACACATTTATTAACTAGCAAAAAAAGTAACCTGATAAGCAACTTAAATTTAAATTAAATCAATATATAATAATAAAACTCTTGAAAACATCAATACAATTTAGATTAGACTTACCCCAATAGTGCTAACAACGAAGAATGATTCTAACCTAAATAAAAATTAATAAATTAAAACGAAATACATTACTGAAAGTTCAAGAAAGAACAAAATAATCTTAGAGAGAGAGATGGAGAATTCTAATGCAACTTCTGATGTCTGAACTCGGGAAGGGTTGAGAGCATAATAAGTGTGAGCGTTCATAGAGATGAGTGTCCTTAGTTCTGAAGTACAGCGACCAGTGACGACCCATCCATTAGGACTGCAGAGCTGCAACTATCCGTTAAAATCCATCCATTTTAAAAGCTTGTTTTTCGTTTTTAATATTATCTGCTTATTTTTCTACATTGAGATTTCGATGAACAACAACAAAAAAAGAAAGAAAATAATGAAAACGAAGAAAGAATACAGAAAATGACTCAATAAGTAGGATATACTTAAGTCGGGGCTGCTCACCGAACAACCCTCGAAAGCATCGAATTTGGCTCACTGTGCGATAGCTAAATAAAACTTCGGAAGGCGAAAATTTAAGTTTTCTCTCATTGAGTTCGACGATGATGCATTATCTCTGATTGCAGCCCAGGTTTCGCGGTGTGATGCTGCTTTTTTGCCTCTCTCCTAACCAAAGCTGGCTTTCGCTCTCTTAATTTGTTCTTCACTTCTTCTCTTTCGCTATTATTTAATTACGGTTTCGCTTTCACATTGCCTCGACGGAAACTCATTTGCTTTAATGCAAATTCGTTTTCTTTTGTTAAAAGTCACTCAGTGAAAAATGATACGTCGATAATTTTCTAAAATGCAATTCAAATAATTACAGTTAAAAAATTCGACTATTTAGTCATAAAGCTGTTTTTAAAACTTGCATTTTCATTGTATTCTCTCGGAAAATATTTTTTGTAGCACTGCTTGTTTCTGAGCTGACGAGCCTCCATTGACAGTAACGTAAAATTTATGACAGAGATTCACGAGGATCAAGCATGCAAAATAAAATTTGCATGCTTCTTTTCTGTGTGATTCATGATTTAAAATCTACCAATTTGCCCATTCAATTCTATTTATAAATTTAGTGTATGTTACGATTTACTAGCATAATACCGTCAAATCATGCAAATGTAATTAAGTGACACGTGCTAATTCTAATAAAAGGCCCATTTCTGATCGTGCAATTATTCGTAACTTTATGTTAACGTTAGGAACAATTCTTTCCGCCCTTAGAAATAATTGTTTATCTAATATGTTATATTCTCTTTGGTAATATAATTTTCTCTCTTAATAATTCTAATTAAATGTCATATATTTTATGTTTGTTTTCAAATTTTGTCGCATTTTATTTAACACGTTGACTACCAACGTAACAAATATAAGAATTAAGCACTGCCGGAAAGTAATGTCTTGTTTGTAGTTGAGTCGGGGGGGGTTCAAACTGGCGTGAGTGATAGGGAGGGTATACAGTTGATCACTTCACCATAAAATGGTTTTTGACATTTGGGGAAACGCGCAGTTATTTTATCTAGGTATTAAAATCCCGAAAAATTAAAACGTCAACACTGAAACAATGCGTATTTTACAGTTATTATTTTATTTTAATGAAACCTTAACATAATGCGTACTGTAGTTCAAAGCATGAATGTAATGAATATAAATGTATGATAATGCCATTGTACCATTACAAACATTTTTTCTTAATTTTTAATATATTAAGATTATTTTATATTTAAACTATTTTAGAATATTTTTATTTTTTATAAGATGGTTAATAAATATGGAAATTAGTGAGCAGAACAAAAAAGAATACAGTAAACATTACACTATAGGCTAGAAAAATTCCCTTCGAATTTTCAATCTGTGCTTTGAGGAACCTTTTCGTACGACAATCGCCTTTCTCTTTTTCTTTCATTGTAGCCGCCAAAAGCCGAACGCTAAGACATTTCTTCTTTTCAAAAAAAATTTTTAAAAAATCAAGCGCAATAGCGTGCGCAAGCTGTTCTCAGTGCAAAATTAAGTTGCATGTTTGGATGAATTAGAACAAGCATGCGTGTTTAGGCATTCAATCTTCTGCCATCTTTTTTCGGCAGAATTAATCTTTTGGTAAAAAAATTGTAGTATAAAGTAAGGCGTTTCTCAGTGTCTTATGTTAACATTATTACGAGTTTTACTTCACTTCATAGACTTATAAAACAAATAAAATTAAAGAAATGCTACAAAGATTTGGCTGGCCATTCAAGTTTTAGTTTTTTTGGTTGTAGTTACATTAACGTCCCATTTTGAAGCAACACGAGGGCTAGTTTGGGTCTGACCTCGTAATTTTGAACCTCGCTCAGATGACGAGGACGACACCTGGGCTGGTCATTCCAAAAGTGTTGTAAAAAATACAATTGATTAAGACTATATTTCCGAATATTTCTAAATGAAAATTGATGGAAACCTTACCAAAGAGGCAATCTTTAAATTTTTAAATAATATGAAGAGATTAATCAGCTGCAAAAACCAGTCTGTCAAAAGTAGAAAACAGTGCACAACAGCCATTAATCATAGAGTAATTGAGAGACCAATCCTACATGATAAATTAAAAATATCTGAGTATATATAAGATGAAATTGTACGATGCAACTTAAAGTTGAATACAACGGTCTTTCGCTGCAGACTGCAAGAATTTGGTTTCAGCCTTAGAATTCCCGTAGGAACAACTTTAAATTCTTAAATAACGATGAAAGTAATTAAAGTAGGAAAAGGCTAACGCTTATTTTACACAAAAATAAACAATAATGTATATCACCGAACTCGAGATCAGAACCATTCACAGTCGGTTGATTGGGCATGGGTAATGTTAATTCTAAAATAGAACTATCATATTCATATTTGGAGTGATAAGTCAAAAAAATTCTTCCTGTTTTGTAGTGATAGCAAAAAATGCATAAGGTGAAAAATTGGAAAAGATTTTCATGCTAACTGTGTCACAACTGCCCTGAAATTTTCTATTAGTGTTAGGGAATAATTTAAGATCTAACATGACAACAAAAGATGTGAACATAATTTGCGTCAAGAACGTTAATATAAATGCCAAAAGGTACTCAAGTGATTTATTACAACCAAAATTGAAATTCTACCATGCGGTCCTGCATCTAAATTGCATGTGCAAAAAGCGATTTTACGTCGATGTCGACCTTTAGGGGGCCTGGTGGTACGGTCCCGGCTTTGAGACAGAATAGTTTCAAGTTCGAAGACCGATTGCATCAAAACTCAGCTATGTAAATAGACCTAATGCACGTTTAATCTGTTGTCAGTGGTCCAATGTCCTCTAGTTGATGAGGCTTGGATGTTTGGAGAGAACGGTGCCGGTTCAGATGTCATCTGATCGCGGTTCAAAATTACTAGGTCTGTCTCATACTAGCTCTCATATTCGAAACGGTGCGATAATTAAGACTAAAAGCAATTATATTTCACTGCTGGAACGGCCAGGAACAACTCAAACCTATAACGAAAATCTATGGTGGTAACAAAGAAACTTCTTTATCATAAATAGCACATTAATAAAACCAATTCGGAAGAAAATGTAATTCTATTTCAACATAATAACTGCTGCAGAGTTAAAGAAAAGCATGGTTCAGCCCATGAGGAGGTGAGGCGTTTTTATAATTTGCATTAAATGGCTCATGCCAGTTAAAACATCGTTGAGTGTCATCATATCTGCTGTTTTCCCAAAAACTCATTCATAAATATTTTTGCTTTACATTATTGACAAAATTATATTTCCATTCATATAAAATTTTATAGCATTACTTCTAAACAAATTAGTACTATGGACCACCAAACATCAGAAATAAATTTTTTCAAAAGTTTTCCGCAATTTTATCTACTAGAGTTATCTAAAGAAATATCACAATTATTTCTATGCAGTTAAAACTAAATTTTTACAACTAATCGATGAGAGTTTCGAGTTAATATAGAAAAAATTTGACATTAGTGTATTACAACAAATTTTTAGGTATTCAGTCTGTAAATATAGAAATTAATTGAGTAACGCAACAGGAATTATACAGAGTATACACAAATGAAGTGACACATTTCAAAAATCAATTTAAAAAAACTAGAAAAAGTTGGAACTACGGTATTTTTTAAATAAGAGCGCATCTGAAAAAGTTTATTTTCAGATAGGTAACGCGGCGTTACGCCGTTCTAAATCTGTTACAGCGATAAAATTCCGCACCCAATGGCTATCGATCAGCAGAAACCGATGCCTGTTTTTTGGTTTAACTTTAATTTTTCATGAATATTACGAAAAATCTTCAGTTTTCCCACTACATGTGAATTAACAAATCAAAGAAAGTAAAATTTCCTACAAATACATGCTTTTATTTTTATTCCAGTTTTAATATTTTCTCAGATAATAGCTCTAAACAAATTTTTGATTTCCAGTAATTTACGACCCCTTAGACCACCGAAATGGCATGTTATCTATCTGAAAAAATACTTCTTGTGATTTGCTCTCATTGAAAAAAATTGTAGTTCCAACATTTTTAGTTTTTTTTAAATAATTTTTGAAATGTGTCACTTCATTTGTGTACACCCTGTATTTGATTCATTACTTCTTTTTCTACTTTTTGCGAGTAAAATATGACGCCTTTTCACACTCGAGTAACTTTAAGGCTTCCCTTTTTGTGAGGCAGCTATATCTGGCTTTTTAAATGAGTTTTGAAGCTATTTTCTGAATCAAAATATTTTTCAAGCAAAAAGTATTCCACAACAGAATAATTGATCTATATATAGTGAGATAATAGAAATAGGATATGACAAGTTATTTTAAGAACTGAATGGAAAGAACAAAAAAGCGTTTAGTATTTTTATAATTAGCTTCATCTTTTCAGTTTCTTTATATAACTCAGTAGATTTATCTTATTTTGAAATTTAGCAATTAATTGTTTCCTCAAGAAGCCGTGCCTGATACTTTTATAAAGATAGTTGCAAAGATAAATTCATTTAACTTCTGTTTGGAATTTTGAATCATTCCTAAATTTAATAAGAACACTAGGAAGTTTGTTTATTATGTTTTACAGAACTAGGATGAAAAGAGGGCTTATACTCTGGCAGAAATGAGGTTTTTACACAACGAAACCTCAAAACAACTGTCAACTGCTCTCGAACTACTAAACAACCCTACCAGGCAAACAGGCAACAATGTAAGCGTGTAGTTCTACTCGCTAAGCAATCATAAAAACATGCCACGCAGGTTTCCTTTTCTACCCTCCAAAGCTGTGAAAACAACGCGTGTTGATTGTTACACTTCAGTACTATCGATTTATGAACTTAAATGTAACAAACACCCTACAGCTAAGAGCTCGTCCCATGTGATTTGTGGCTCTTCTCTATGTAAAAGAAAGAATTATGAAGTCAGCAGTTTGCAATGGATAGTGGTGTTCGGGCTGCGGTGCATTCGTATATAAAAAGCTTACTTGATTAGGTAGGCCGTGCTTACCATATGGAAAGAAAAACCGTCAGTGTGCAAAAGTAAAGGTCAGAACTTCGAGACTTTACTGTTGAATTTCTGTACTTTTTCTAACTTTTCTTCTTTGTATATTTCTTTACCTGAACTGCCTCGCTGACTGCTCTGTTGTTAACTAAAGAGTGCAAATATACACTTACATTGTTGTCGGGTCTTTTTTTTCTGGAGCACATCATTAGATATTTAATGAAAGAAAAATAACTTCTAATACATTTGAATTGAAATAAAATAATTACAATCACTTTTAGAAACATAAATGCGGCATTACGCAATAATTGAAATTCAGAAAAAACAAAACGTATCGCAGTTTAAATTGTAGAAAAATATGTCTTAAATTTTACTTTTCTATTAGGACAAGCCTAGTATTCAAATTTCGTAAAAACTATTTCGATAATTTAAAATAAATCAAAATTGTTCTCCCCTCAAGTGATTCTCTTACATACACTATATAATCAAAAGTATACGAAAACTTCCGGATTTTCACTTTTTTTAGAATTTTTCCAAAAAGGTTAGACCAACTGCCCTTGAATTTCGATTATATAAAGAACGGATTCTAACCCACATTTTACAGTGAAGATTCGGTCACGAGGGGATTTAGGGACGACCAGAAATTGATGAAGAAGAAAAATAATCTGAGCTCGCTCAGTTCCACAGAAAGCTGATTATGATTTACAAATTTTATCAATGGTTTTGCTTAATAAACACATTGCTTACATATATTTTCGTAAAAACAGCAAGTATATTCTGGAAGATATAAAGATTTTCTTTAAAAAATCAAAAATTTTCCTGCATGTTTTTTCTTATGACACGTAGAGTTTTCAACCAAATTACACAAAACTTGCAGAGTGCTTGATAATGTGGTTGAGAAGCATTGTATAAAAATTTAAATTAAATACTTTAAATATAGAAGAATTATGAGTATTTGTAGTAAAAAAATTTTTACTGCGCATGTGCGAGACATGGCGTAATTTTTCTTTCACAGATTTAAAGCCAGATATGTAGGACAACTTATATAAAAATTCCAGTCGAATACCATTAAGATTTAGCAAGATATCGGCATTGCAGTGAACAGAGATTCTGCTTTTTTCTAAGAGGAACAAAATGATAAGGGTTTATCCACAAATTGATATTTTTTAAACTTGAACATTCGGATAGTAATTGTCGAACTGCATTTTAAATTATGAATTTTATTTATAAGTATGCCTGGGTATTTAGCATATTCAATCATTATTAAATTCTATAAAATAATTCGAATGTTCAAATTTAAAAAAGGAGGAAAACAGAAATTCAAGCCTCTCTTCTTCCAATTCTTCCTTCCAAGCAGCTCTTGGAGGGAAGCAGAAATTCTGCTCACTGCAAATGACGATATCTTTCTAAATCTAAAATTTGATAGTATTGGACTGGAATTTTAATATAAGTTGCCCTACATATCTGGCTTTGAAGTTATGAAAGAAAAATTACGCTATGTCTCACACATGCACAGTAAAAAATTATTTACTAGAAATACTCATAATTCCTCTAATATTCATCGATTTATTTCAAATTTCTATACAATACTTCTCTAACACATTGTAAGTATTCTGAAAGTTTTGTATTATTTGGTGGAAAACTCTGCATGTCATAAGCAGAAAAACGTGCTGGAAAATTTGGGAGTTTTTAAGAAAACCTTTATATCTTCCAGAATATACTTGCTATTTTTATGAAAATGCATGTAGTCAATGAGCATATTAAGTATTTAACAATTGATGAAATTTGTAACTCATTATCAGCTTTCTGCGGAACAGGATGAAACCAGATTTTCTTTCTTCTCATAAATTTTTGGTTGGTCCCCTAAATGCCCTAGTGACCGAATCTTCACTGTAAAATGTAATTTACAGTCTGTTCTTTACATGGTCAAATTTCAAGGGCAGTTGATCTAGCCTTTCCTGAGAAATACTAAAAATTATGAAAGTCCGAAAGTGTCCGGATACTTTTGATCATATAGTATATCTCATCCCTCTTTAATCATACATACCATCTAACTGCAATGAATAAGAGCTAAATAATCCTGTTACTTTGTATTATTATGACCTTGTAGAACAGCGAATAAAAATGCACGTTTAAAAATGAATTATAGGAGCAGATTACATAACGCCGACGAATGCATCAAGATTAATGGACTAGTCTGAGGACCAGGTATCCATCCTCATTGGGACCAATCAACCAATCTTATAATCTAGACCTAATTTTCGATGCCATAATCTTACTGAGAATATCAGCTTGGTATACTTTTGAGAGGGGCTAAGAGCTCAAAACTCAAGTTTTGTTAGGAATTTCCGATTTTTATTGATTAGTTCTGAAATCCAATGGGTTGGAGACTATGGGTTAGAAATTAAGTAAAAAAGACGTCAGACATAGAAAAGAGCTTTGATTTATGAAACGAGCTTTAACAAACGTAGGTTTAGAAAACTAAATGCTCTAAATTTTACATAAAAACTGGAACCTCAAATCAAATTTGCATGAAATCATGTATATATATATATATTATATTTTCATGTGTTATAATGTTGTATTAATGTTGCCGTTAAAGCGTATGATTCAGTTATTTCATATAATAACTAGGTACTCAATTAGGTAATTCATGCAATACCTAGTTATTCTATGAAATAATGGATTCCACGCTTTAACTGTAACATATATAATAAATAACATATGATTTAAATTATCTGATACGATATATATTAAAATTTCATATGAACTCGACGGTATATATACCATATTTTAATTACTAAAAATAACTTCTTTTCTATGAAAGCGGACTTGTCAAGGTCACTGACCGAGGTCTCACATTTTTTTTCTAATTTTGACATTTTTCGGGGTGGAGTACAATTTTTCTTTCAAAATTGATTCTGATAAGTGGGGATTTGTAAAATTCGGGTAATCGGAGATCTAGTGTATTATCAATTCCACTACTTTAGAAAACACGTGCTATTTGCTTTTGACATATGTATATCATTTCCCGCATCCATATATGGTGCCTGTTCAGGTTAGACAACTGAGTGATCCATCGGTTAGTGCTCCAAGAAGATAGCTGTCAGGAGGCATCACAGTTTTTTCTATGGAAAGAAAATCGCGAATTGGACAAATACCTTAGCACTTTTTAAAAATGGCTATGATGTTAATATTCTCAAACCATTGCAAAATATTTGGGAATTAGTATATCCTATCCCGCGGATAGGGTGTCAGACCTTATCGGTCTCCGAGGGATTTTGTGCAAGAGAATATCTTTATTTTGCCACTTTATTTCATGCAGTAATTCGCAAAGTATTGAAGAAATAGGGAAACGACTGGAAGTCTGCAGGCCTATGAAGAACTTGCATTTCATTCACTACTCCGATTATAGAATTCTAGTTGTTACAAAACAAAATTTCTCGTAGTTTATGCTTTTCAGGACTGAAATATCTTGCATAAAGTATTTTGAAAATAACAAATTCACAGTCATTAATCACTTCAAAATATCCAGAATATCTGCTAACTTTGCAGGAGTTTCCGAATTTTTCTTGATGAGCAGAATTAAAATGAAAAAAGGTTATCATGCAACCTTCTCCAAATGTTCGATAAAGTTTTGAAAAAGATTTCCTTTGCGAATTATTCACAATTAAAAGCTTTCTTCGTAAGGTTTGGGAGGGTCTTATAACAGTTACTTTAAACAGTTATGTTAGGGACGTTTGCTAGACATTTCTGGCATTACTACTCAAACATTTTCTTCGTTTGATCATACAGAACTCGAATGCGGATCATATGTACTGGTGATCAAACGTTAAGACGCAAACACAATTTTTGCAATCACTCAAAATATGTATCACAAATGTTTTATAAAAATTAAGGCCCTTTTGTTGTCGTATATAATTTAAAGAACTGTCAAATCAACATAAATACTTACATTACATTAGATGCCTTCTAAACATTAAAGAAGTAAATTTTTTTAAGAAGACAGTTAACTGATCGATTTTTTTATTTAGCAATTTTGTCGATAGTAGTGTGGCATTAGGACCGATTGATTAAATCAAAAATGAGTTCATGGAATCGTGTAGATTATTTATTAGGATGAAGAGGATGCGAGGTCGAAAGCGGACGTCCATTGATGTTTAGGAGTGTCTGGAACGGTGGTAGCTATGTTATGAAAACTATCCCAAACTACAGGTATAATCTCCAGGAAGGACGTCCAAGGTCGCATACGATCTACAGAACACCACATCATGTCCTTGTGACTATAACCTTTTGGTTATTTAAACAGTGTAGAGGACATGAAGCGGAAGAGACATCTGAAGAGTATAATCCTAAGATCTATAGCATTTGCAGATAATAGATACATGGCATGAACTGTACTGCACCATAGAGAGTTAGCCGCAGGAAAACTCTTTCAGGACCTCGCTGCTGAGACTGGAACAATAACTTCTAAGCAAATTGTCAGAAGACGTTTAGCTGAAAATGACATTTACAGCAACACAAGAGTGGGCCTATTTCCTCTTCACTCATGAGTCGAGATTCAGTACCCAGTGTGACTGTCGACAGAACTTTATGTTAAGAGTACGCTGTTCTCGCTACCATCCCTCCAACACAAGGGAAATCGGTCACTTCGGTGGTGCAAATGGAATCTTTCTGTCGAAAGGAATCATATTGGGCGGAAGCACAACTCTATATACTTTGATTAGTGTCCTGTGTGACCCTATTACCACAAGATGCTCTACAATATTCATACAACATCTTTTCGATGTTGAGCGTCATTCAGAAAGAACGTAGAAACGTAGTGGATATATCGCAAAATATATTTTTGCTATCCTAAACCTTATACAAGACTTTTCTGGCGAATTGTTGGTGAAGTTAGTTAGTGGACTACTTTCTGGAAAAGAAGGTATTCGCTGAGTGGTATGGCCAGCCAGCTAATTGTATCTCAATTCCATAGAGCATGTTTGGATGAACTAAGCAGAGCATTGCATGACAACAACCCATTTCCAGTATTTAAAATCCTCGCTCTTCAAGAAAAGGGATTTGTTACTACAAGCTTTGATCAACTTAAAGGACCGCTCTAAGGTTTTTAAAGCTGCTTGGCGTGGTTACCAACTTTATTAGTCGAATAATTCTGAAAATATCAAATGTCATATCGTAGCCATTTTAAGTCTCATTTAAATATTTGAAAAGATTTTACTCCTTTTTATCATGTTCTTTTACTGATAGCTGTTTCATGGGAATTTGTGTGTTGAATCTCATTGAAATAAACCGACTATTATTCGATATATCCCATGATTCATGTTTATAAACTTACTTTTGCACACATAGGAGAGACATTCCTCCCTCCAAATAGCTGATTTATGAATAAGTATCTATGCGTGTTAGCAGGATAAAATCAGCGTCGGAAGTATCATTCACTCTTTTCTAACATAACGCTCAGTGTTTTACTATATTCAATTTCTTAGGACATGGAGAAAATTAACAGACATACGAAATTCAGTTTAGTTTTATTTAAAAACTGGTATGATTCTTGGTGACAATTTCGAGTAGCATGGATTGGAATATCCGCAGGCAATGGTTGCTGAATTCCGAAAACGTTAAACGACTGTTCTCCACAATATGCCGTTTCACCAGCTTTACCTGGTCGTCGTTAATAAGAGATGATTATCCAATACGCTTCTCAACATGGTCATTTTGATGCCTTCCGGTGAATTAACTACCCCAATTGCTTGCTCTCGACACTGTTGGTTATTCTCGGTCATGCCGTAAGGTGAAGGTTATTCTTTGAAATCGTTTTTCTTTGTTATCGTGCAATAAGGTAACAGTTTTGTTTTCAGATTTTTGTGGCATCATGCAAGTTGTTGACGTCAAATTGTGAAGTATGTGCAGAATGGTCATAAATTATTGGACCCATTTAAATTTAAGGGAAGAGGAATGTACATCATAGGAAAGGTGCTGGAAGACCATCGATCTCAGACGAAGTTGTTGAAGAAGTGTGGAAGACTTTAGCTTCTTAATTTCTTATACCAACACTTGATGGAGTTCTTACTTGGAAAATGACATTTGAATTTCGAAAATCTAAGCGAAAACGTCTTTGAACTGTTACAATTGATTTTCTTTCGTGGAAACAGAGACATGCCGTCTGCTGCACGATTACCATTTTGCCGCTTGCATTGGGAATCTCCTGCTGCAGCATACCTATCCGAAAAACTTTTTAATCAGCTTTCTCATTAAAAAAACGTAAGTTACTACATGATAGGGTTTTTTGTTTTATTAATTTTTGAATGGGTCCAATAACTTATGACCACCCTGTATAAAGCCATGTACTTGTCAAATGTTTTGACATAGCGGAGGCATGGATATAATGTAATATAATGTCTTGCAATTTTATAGCTTTTAAATACTGTCAGGCAGATAGTGTAGATAGTAATAAATATGATTTATTAATGGATTCTGTCTTGATTGAGCGGCTCTGCTTTCTAAAAGACATCTAGTTAAAATTCACCAACTTTTCCAACCTATCCTCGAAAGTCGGCGGGAGATCATAATAACTACTCCTGGATCTTTCAGGCATGCTCAGTCGCATTTCTTAATAGATAACCTGCCATCTGCTGGCATTGTGGAAATCTTACTTTCTGTATGTGCCTTGTATTACCATTCCTAGATGCGTAAGAGATTTGCTTTCAACTGTCAAAACGTAAGAGTTAAAGGAGTATTAACTTTAAAAAATTAAATTTCTCCATTCGAGTATGGAAACTTGTTTCAAGTACTTCGATGCTGACTCTTCTTAGAATCCGCCTTTTCATTCTTTAAATGTTTTTGAAATCATTTGATGAATTTGTATAACACTGATGACTGGATTATAATTCATCTTTTCCAGGGGGCTTTTCCTTTGGTAGTTGATTGAATGCTTTCATTTTGATAAAAATGTATTTATATTCTTCTATATTCATATATTTATAATTTCTGCTAGTGATTGCTGCTTCTGTTGATTTTAAAGTTCTCATTCCTACATTCGTTATTTTTCCTCAATTCTTGTGCACTCGGTTAGGGTTTGAATACAGAAGAGAATAGGCTTATTAAAATTGTTTTTGAAAACATTGACATTCTGTACACAAAAATCATGAAATCAAATCATTGTCAAACCTAGAGGTGTATTCTCTCATTTCAAAATAAACAGAAGCATATTAAGCACATTACACACATTTGTCTTAAACCGTTTTAAATTGTGATCTTTAAAATGATCATGGAATTAACTGCAGACTGTGATAATGATTTACAAATACGAAGCTTTTATGTTCATGGCTGAAGAAAGTGAGGTAGGCTCACACGGTGTTACTCCTGTCGGGCCTATTGGCATACCAGGGACGTTGAATGGCAGTCGCTGCAACAGCTCGAGCACTGAGGCAGAGTCCTAGCAGCCGTCACCGGTCACGGTCCGACCTCTCCCGAAGGAGGTACATACTATCACCGGAAGGAGGCAACTCGACCATTATTGTATTCACTAGGGAAGCGAGAAACCGCTTACCTATCCGGCTTCTCATTCACGTACTCGTGGTACCCCCAGTAGGAGAGAATGTGAGGCAGGAATAAATATTGTTGTCTCAGAAAATTAAATTAAATTAAAAGCTCTGTGAAAATGATTTATGCAAATATTTTAAACTTGATCCTGAAAATGTTTTTTTCCGTCCTCAAATGAAACATTTTGTGAAAGAATATAGCATTGAGTTTTCTTTTTGTTTATGCTGCATACAACAAGTCACAGCGGGTTTTTGCTATAATTTTGTATTTTCTTCTTTCAATCTGATTTAACCACTTTCGAAACAATGATGTTTCAGGCTCGTGTAGTTTCAAAATTTTGATATATTTAAAGTTGAAACAAAGTCGAAGTAGCAAGTAATTTAAAAGACAAAAATTACTTGGTCATACTTAAGTATCTCAAGTGTATTTTGTTTTCTTATATAGAACATGTTGAAATGACAATAAATGTCCCTAATAGAATGTGTCATCTAATTAGGAGGTTAAATGAATTCGTACGTCTAAGTATTAAATCAGCAATGTCTTTTAACCTATTATTAATGAAAAATAAACAAAAAGATAGTTAAAATGCTCTGAAACTGCAAAAGTAGATATAAAAAAAATTAAAATTAAAGAGGAAATTCCGTTCTCCATCAAAACATCGAAACCTATTGGTTTCTTTACTAATAGAACAGTTTTAATCACAAATATTATTTAATCATTTTTTTATGAATTTCGTCGAACATAATATGTTCACTCCTATGTGAATAGTATATTTATGTAAAGTTGTGACAATTTAGAATAAGTTTAATTCCACCGCGGCTCGAACCAGGAAAGAACTTGTATAATTCATGCTTCGAAGGCAATAAAAATTCAGAATTTGTTTTATTTAAATACGGTTGAGTAGAATGTTTTTAAATATTTTTATTTAACTTATTTCATGCTTGAAGGATAAAATTTTGTAATCTATTTTTCACTCACTTCCCAATGAGCTAAAGTTCCGAAATTTTGTTCATTTTTGTGTTCCCAATGACAATAGGTATGAAGTATCCAATGATTCCATTTGTCTAGCGATTGAACTACTGCTTGATCTGCAGTCAAATTTTTATCAGTCTTTTACACATTTTTTCTTTTTTTAGAGTGCTTATAATGTGACAAGAGTAAACTCGCAACTTTATTTGGGAGATTTTTTAGATGGATATGCCATTATTTGCAAGAAATGCGAACGTTCTATGAAGAGGATGAGAGAGGTTCTTTGAGATGGTTTCTGTGCGTGCTCATAGCGAGCTAGTTTGGAGAAGATGACATAAGCGTCGTCCTATAGGTTGCTCATTAAATTCATTTCAAAATGCTCCACTGAATGAAAGTTTTTATAATAAAAGTCATAAAACAGAAGAAATTAAACCCCTGTAAGCATTGTTTATTACTAAGAAATCACCGAAAGCCACGTAAAAAGTCTTTATTGTCATCCTCAGTTTGAAAATTTGTTTATTTAACTCATAACAGTGACATTTTCCTATCATTTTTTGTAGCTTTTTCAGGGATTGTAGTTATTATATACAGATACGAAATTTCATTATTCGCAAATTATAAGGACTTTTTGTTAATATGCCTCGCATATGTTAAAATTAAAGTTCCAAATACAACGATTTGCTTAATTGCATCAGAAATATTTTCTACTTATTCATATAGATTCTCCATGAATATCTTGAGTTTTATTTGTATCAATATTACATTTGTTTGAAGCATGAATGCGACTTGCGTGCCATATGTTTCTTACTACTCATATAATCGCCATTTTGGCTATAAAATTGAAGTAAATGATAAAGGAATATAATCAACAAAACATTGTATTTCATAATTACGAAATATGTCCCTAAATGTCCGTAACATCGCCTCAAAGAGGGGCTGTGGCATCATCTTCAGTTTTTTGTATGACAACAGGCTTTGTCTTTTAGGAATGCATACATTTTAGCACATGACGAATTGTTGATGCATGTTGAATGATGTCAACAGTTTAATTGGAACCTTCAAATTGATTCACTACTGTTCAACTTCAACTACAATATGAGCTCGTGGGGGAATCTCGTGTTGTTTAATAATGTTATGATGTCGCGGTAGAGGAAGAAAATGGATTTAAGGTAATACACTAATTTTCAAATTTTCACTCTACTCCAGCTTTAGGATATCTGCTCAACGACTTAAAATGTGCTTACGGTTATTATGACGTATACGGAACATTATATCTATAAAGAAATCAAGGTCTGAACTCTCTCCCTGCTAATCTAAAAATTTTGCTACTAAGCCATTATTCCATTACCCAGGAAGATCGTCTCAATCCAATGATTGTAATCTTTTGATGAACAGGAATACCAAACCATTACGACCTCAGCATTTATTCCAGACAAAGAAGCAGTATAAAGGTTTGTTTGATTGCTTCACAAATGAATATTAATATTTTTAGAGACGCCAACTTCAGCATTTAAACTCTTTTCCTGAGTTTTAAAGATTTTGAAGCCACATCAGTTCATGGCGTTTTCTTAGTATTGATAATGGCACGAATGTTATTGTTCTGGAATGTCATTGTGGAGTTTGGATAGTTATAAATGGATGTGTTTTGTCGCTAGGAGAATGTTGATTGAAAAAACTAAAAACCCTTATTCTGGAGACAAAAACCATCTAGTTGGTAGGCGATACACACTATTTTCCAAGACATACACAGAACAGGAAATAACTATAATAGAAAATACATTCAAAAGAGTACAAATATTAACAACACTATTTGAAATATCAAGTTTCAAATTAGGTTTAATTCAAATACCAAATCCTTCGGTTCGCTGTCTGATACAGAACTAAGCAAAGTTTTAAGAAATAGTCTTTCAAACATTTTATCAAATGGATGTGAAAACTTTTTTATATGTTATAAAAGAAGATTCACAACTTCTCGGCTGTGTTCTGCTATTTCAACGCTGTATTTTGCAGTTCATCGAATCGAGCGAGAAAAAGCTCAGTTTTGAAAGGTAACTTCATTCTCAGTCGTTAGTTCGAGAATTTTCCCCATATTTTGAAATATCCAAATTCTCGACAACTGTGTAAAACTTGTTTTCCAGCAACTTCTTTACTGTTGGTGAAAAACATTAGAGTGCGGAGGTTAAATTTTGTATAATAAGAAAGAATTAATTCTATAAAGATTGATACCAAAAAGAAAACAACATTAAACAAAAAGCAGAATAAATGATTCAAGGACACTAACACATTTTTATCTTTGAATATATCGAATTATTGTAATTCAGTCATGAATACAATTTTTAGACCACTGTATAGAAGAAATCTCAACATCCTCTTATAATTGAATCTTTGCTTACAGAAATCACACAAGTCAATAATATCAAAATGCTGGGAGCTTTAAAAAAAACTAAATTCTTAAATCAATAATTAAATTTCCTTTCACCTGGTAAATTTTATGTATTATAAGGTTTTTAACTCTTGCCGTTCCTTCACTCTCTGTGAAAATAACTCTTTAGAATGCGAAAAAAAACATAAACCTGGTTTTGAAAAAAATGTGGTTTCCTCAATCAACGAGTCAATTGGAATTTCGAAGAAGAACCAGATAAGGCTTTTTCCTCTTTCTGAGTCATTCCATCTGAATCCTCATAAAATCTGAGGCTTATTTCCAACTGCCTATGTAGTAATTTTTCCAGTGTTTCCTTAACCCTTTAAAGGGCCATTTTTTATAGTAATGGTATAATAAAATAACTTTGGGATTGAGATTAATTTAAGAAAAGAAATTCATTTAGCTTATTGGATGGCATTATTTTTTGTTAATTAATTAATATTTAATTATCAAGTCAAGATACTTCGTTATGGTTTGAGATCAAAAACAGGAACATCTGGGTTTTTGTTTCATCGGCAAATTTGCCGAGAACTTACTCCAACCTCAAAAATTGTAATTTAAAAATTGATGAATTTGGTAGGAAGCATACTTCCCAGGTCTTTAGAAAGGGTTAACAGCAATAAATTTAACCATCATACATAGGGTGATACAGTAACACAGGAAAATAAAACTATTTACTAAGTAATTAGAAACTAGATAGTTAGGTTCCAAGAGGGGAGTGAAATCCTAATCACTTAATGGTATTATTGATTTGTCACTAAGTGGTTAGAGTTAACTTATTAGCCCAGCACCATTTCATTAGGATTATATCTCTAATCAATCGTACCTTAGTCATACGTCCTTTAATAAGTATCCGAACACTTCTTTTTACTTGAAACATATAAATATTAAAATCAGGTAAAATATGTCATTTTATTTAGTTATGTGTCATCTTTAATGCATGTCAATCGCATTTCCATAAGGGGCCATCTACATATTTTTTTTCATAAAATCTTCAAATTTTCCAATAGTAAGCGTCATTGTTTCTACTTTTAAACAATTTTTACATATCGAGGAACTTCTCAATATTAAATTTTAGATAATTCAATGCAAAATATCCGAAGACATACAAGAAAAGATATCGGGGCTGTCTCAATATGTACAATTATATAATGCAGGTCATTCTTATATCACTTCCCTTTACTTATAATATTTCATTAGTTGATTTGATAATTTTAAACTGGGCCTTTTAAACTGTTCGTAAAAGATGTGGACCGAAAGATACAAGACAAAGCATTTGTTAAAATAGAAATACAAAATTACAAATTTTATATTTATATTCATTCATGGAATGAAAATTAAGAAAAAAAACAGAAAAATTTTATATTAAAGATTATATTCATCTCCTTATCTATAAATAAACCTTGGATATACTGATTTGAAGCTCGCCACCTAATTGTAGATATGCAAAACAAGATTTAAAAGACTTATGATTTGACATCTCCTTATATCGTTCCTTATATGTTGTTCGGATTTTTAAAAAAACAAATATCTGCAAAAATTTAAATAGTTCTGATTAAGTAAAAAATATATGATCAACATTAATTTTAGAGTAGATATTATTTTAAGAATGAAAATTAGCTAATTGTTCTGAAAAATTCCTTCATTACTTCAATATAATTGTCATGAAAAATTTTTCACCAAACGAAAATTATAATCTCAAATCAACGAATACTGTTGCTGTATCAAAATTAAAATTTTTGAAATGGCAGTTACATTCAACTTGAATGAATAGCGAATTTTTCATCTACAAAGAATAGCAAAAATAGAAAAAAAAGCATTTTACTAGAATGAATAGCAAATAAAAAAGGAGTTATATCTCTTTAAATTTCTATTTCATTCTTAATGACATTGTATCAAAATCTAAAGCCTCTAATTTTTTCATTCATTTATACTTTATTTTAGACTATTCTTTCTTTTGTTTATTTAATCATATTTGTATGACTGTCTTCATTTGTACTTCATTGAAACAATTTTTCAAAAAATTAATTTTTTATCACTTCACTTCATGTATCTAAGGACTCCCAAACTTTCTGCAATGTAAATTAGTTCCCATTCTTTCTTATATGTTTTGCATAAAAACAGCTTCATTCGAATGTTAGCTAAATCTAATCTGCTTCCTGAATCTTATTCGCATCTTCTCTAATTTTTGGATTCTAAATATTTTATAAAGAAAAAAGGTTATATTAATATCTAATAATTGAACTGAAGCTATAATCAAAGATATAGTGTTTCTCTTTCATTTTAATGGTATTTTTCTTCCAACTCATCCAAACTTTAACTTACAATGACCCTCGAAAAGAGTGAAAAGGGTGATATTTACTACGTTTTAGAATTTCGCTTTATATTTTCGCTACTATCGAACGGAAATTGTTGAAATTTTGCACAGCGGTTATTCTGTTGCTACTTACTCTTCTGGCTGGCATTAAAATTTTTATGCATTACTATTCAGTAATTTTTAAGACATAAATTTAATGATTAATTGAAATTGTTAAATATTACTTTACATTTAATCAAAATGTTCAATTTTTATTTGTGTTATGTAGCAGTTTAAAGTAAAGCAAGAATCTTATAAATCAAGTAATCTTTTGATTATATCTAGAGGTGTGACGAACAAATGGTAATCTACATTTAAAAATAGGAGGCCTAAATTTCAACAGCCAGTATTTCATCATTCCCTTCTTTGAAATGACAGTTTTATATGTATTCGAGCTAATTTAACCTAGAGAATTTTAATTTTTATTCCAGATTGAGTATTTCTAATTGAAAAAAATTGAACCCGACTGGAATTTTTGGTTTCAGATTGCGAGAATTAATTCACGAGTAACGCACAGCGTTCTCATACTTTTTTGACGGGCTTTACAACATTTCTCCAGCGTGCACCAGAAGAAAAACATCTTATGTTTCAATATTTATACCACTAATAAAAAAAGCTAATTTCATTCATGTTTCTGGC
Organism: Araneus ventricosus; assembly: GCA_013235015.1. NCBI lineage: Eukaryota > Metazoa > Arthropoda > Arachnida > Araneae > Araneidae > Araneus > Araneus ventricosus. Next base: position 881,693 of record BGPR01000217.1, read on the forward strand.
ATCCGAAGTATACAAAGAAAACGTATTTTAATAGTAAAAAAATTCGTCCTAGATGTTTTGATGAATCTCCTAGCACCTAACTTTAGAACTCCCCGGATCCAAAAAAAAAACATTTTTGAAATCAAGTCTTTCTCTCTGTCTATTTGTCTATAAACACGATTACCTGGAGACGTAATAAACTAGAGGAGTTAAATCTGGTATGAGGTTTTTACACAAAATTGTAAATTAGTCATAAATTTTGGACAAAATGCGTCAAAAAGAAGTCTACCTGTTGATCCGCGTGCATGTGAACAAGATAACTCAAAAACGCAAGCGGCTAGATGAATGAAATTTTGCATATAGATTTATCAACTAAATTTTATATCCTGATGGAATTTTGAACAAAATCCGTCGTGGGGTTAACGTTTTATAGATCTATCTTTACGCGTCTATATGAACACGGTAACTAAGAGTCGAAGAGTACTAGACAAATTAAATTAGGTGTGTGTCTCTGACACAAAAATTGTAGATGTTTATAAATTTTTCACCCAATACATGAATGGACACATGCAACAAAATGCTGTTTCTCTTCATTATACGATGATGGTAAACGCAAAATGTGTTATATTGAGGATGTATGAGAGAGAAAGTCACAGGGCCAGATTTCGCATAGGGACAACCTAGACCATGGCCTCTAGGGTGTAGCAAGCCAGAAGGGGTAAATTACGGAAGAAATAACAAATAATTTAATAAATATTGATGAAATAATTTCACTACTATTTTGAAATATCCGTGTAAAATATTACTTTTTAAATGTATATCTATAATACATTAAATAATAAGTTGAGTACATTGACGCTACCCTTGTGTTGCATTGCTCAGTTACAGGTGAAAAGCATTTTCTGTTTCGCTGCCTCGCACTCAGTCTAAAACCACTTGTTAAACAACATTTCGAGTGTGAGATGGGGCGCAGATGTGCTTTGGCCTAGGCCGTAAAAACGAGTAAATCCGTTCCTGAGAGGAGAGGACTCCCACCGGATAACTCATGAAATTATGAACATTTCGAATTTTGCATCTTCATTGAGTGTGATGTTTTGTGCTTGCAGGTATCGGACCCCTTGGAGCGACAGCACGGGCCTGGGTCGAGTCCCCTTCCGTGCGACGAAACCACACACGCAGTACCACTACGGCAGCGTCGTGACTCACGGGGAGAGGCACCCGCTAGGGGGGTTCGCCGAGTTCCCCCAAGAAGTCGGACAGAGGAACGGAGGGGGTGCTCGGGTGGAGAGGATCGATAAAATTCCCCTGGCCGGAAAGTTAAAGGTGAGATTTGTAACATTCGGTTTCTTTCTTTTTTTTATTATTATTTTATCGTTTGCAGCTTTCACGTGTCCATTGATTCCGAGAGACGTTATGAGAAAAATAAAGGTTGAATTTCATTGGGTTCTTTCCTCTTTCTTTTCCCCCACAAAGAAATCAATGAAAGATATGATTTAGTTTATCTTTTTTATTGCTGCTTTGTTCGCGAACTGAAATTGGTGAAATAACTTGAATCACAGATATGAATTTAACTAAGGCATGGTACTATTTTGATAGGAAAAGGATTTTCTGAATCTGTTAAAGATATTTTAGTGTTTCAGTATTTCATGCTGAATAAAATTATTATTTGAATTTTTTTAGCTTTAAGGAAAAAATTCAATTTATTCGCTATTATCATCAGAAGTTTTCTTTTGTCTTTTGTAAAAAACTGAATATCTTTTGTTATTTAATGATTCATAAGAATAATTTTCTATGATCATCAAATTGTGTTTCTAGATTTCTGATTAGATTTATATGTTACCAAAGAGTTGGAGAAAAGGTTGAAATTCAGTCTCTTTTGTCTCAGGTAACTTCATTTCGTTGGTTATGATTTACTAAATTTTCAGTTGCTTTCATTGATTAAATTCATATTAATGTTACCTGTTTTAGAGGCATATATAATATCAATCTTTTTTTAACTACTCTAATTTGTTTATGTAGATTTCATGCATCTATCTATATATATAATTCTCTTACGTGGCGACAAAAAACGGTCGAATTTCTTAATCGCCGTTTGGCAACAGCTCGCGATTTTAGATTGTTTACAATCGAATTAGCGATTGATTTGATCTGGGACATCAAAATTTTTCAAAATGAGTTTAACTTCGGCAGTTTCGATAATAAATCGAAATCGTCAAGATAGGTCTAATGAAACTTTTGATCTCTCTTTCTAAACTAATCTTTCATAATACGATCCAATCGCAATGAACAAAATAGAATCAAGCATTTTTGTGTACAGAGCGAAGTTGCCGACCTACAGGAATATAGTTGTGGGATTTTAGTGGGAGTCTGTTCTTTTATACATGTGGCGAAGCTTTTCTGATCAAAATATCAGTGGAAAAAAGAGCATGTTTAAAATTTTGGTGTAAAAAGAAAGAATTTTAGAAATTTTTAAAAATCTCCAAAAAGGGCTATTTCGTTAATTTTAAAAAGGTAAAAGTAAATATTTATTATGCTTTTTAATTTTGAATAGTGAATCTTAACATGTTTAAAGCCATTTTCCACATTAAACCGTGCTTTTTAAGCTAAAAGTTTGTGAAATGAATTAAATAATCTTTCGTAGCTCAAACTTTTTGAGGTTTTAACACATAAGTAACTACCCAGAGAGAAAAGTTATAACTCCCTTGGCTAAATAATTATTGCAGTGAGTGTGTATACATGTGACGAAGCTTTTTTGAGCAATAATTCATTGAGAAGAGTGGAAATTTAGAAGTTTGTTGGAATAAAGTTAGGGCTAATGAAACTGTTGAAAAAATATTCAATTTTGTGTGCCAAGAAGTTTTAAATGCCTGATTTCTGATTGATGTAAATAATTTCTATTTGTAAACATTTTATAATTATACATTTTAGCATTCAAATTTCTTTGAAACATTTACATATATATATGCTACTAGCAAATTTTAATTTTAGAAATTTGATGATTTAGTTTATTAGTAATTGCTGAAAAAATGTCAGAAGTTTATACTATATCAAATAATTAAAATTTACTTTTAGTAATTAATGTATTTATAATTTCCTTTTACTAGCAGACAGTCGTAACTGTACGGCGAGCGAGCTGGGATCACGTAGTGATCCCAGAAGAATCACAACGTGATTCTTGGGGGTTGACGAGCGGAGCGAGTAGGGGGTGTAACCCCCTAGTAGAAAGATATTTGAGGTTACTATTCCGGAATTATTAGGGCGACAAAATACTCTCAGATTTTTTGTAGCTTTATCGTTAATTTTCCCGCAGAACTTGTTTCATTTTGCTGTAATTTTAGGAAATATAATTGCTGTCTGCCTATTATTTAAGAGTATTTAGTTAAATATACTGAAGTAGAAAACATTTCAAAATCTATATAAATACTGCAAATTAAATTTGAATTTGTTCAGAAAATATATAGATCGTTTAGCGCAAACACGCAGCTTTATGAAAACTGATGTGGCAATACTCAGTAAACTTTTAAATATCATTTACGAAACAATTTTTTTTCCGGAGAAAGCTATGGTCTTGTAATTCAAACTCCAACATTCATCTAGTATTTTACTGACCTTTTCCATCATCCCAAAGTATAATGCAATCGTCATGCTAAAAGCTTGATCATTTCAGTGCAATCAGTTGAATATAGTTGAAGAAGAAATAATGCGATAATTTTTGAAATTTTGGCAAAATTTTGCGGAAAGTAACCAACATCCATAAAATGATTCATATATGTTACACATTCAATAACTAAAAAGAAACAAGCACCAAGCCAGAAATGAGTGTGAAAATCAAAATTCCAAATCTTTACATTAATTCGCACGAAAAGCTTTCAACCATTCATTAAAATTTGACTGCAGTATCCATTATGCCAAAAAATATTTATTGAAGTATTTCTAAAGTCATTGTCGTATTTAGAAATACTTTAATAAATATTTTTTGGCTACTCTAGCACAATGATTTTATTTCTATTTTTACACTACTTTTAATATTGCACTGCACTTACAATCTTTACAACTAGGGTCCGTATCGATTTTACCAAGGAAAAAAATTATTCAATGAAGGATATAAACAGCTCCAATGTTTGTAATGCAAAATCCCTCAAGGCAGCGTACTCTGCAGGAATTTTAAGATAGTGCTTGCAACTTTACAAACAAAATTATTAATCGGCTTAGAGGCTCCACATTCAAACTGAGTGAAGCTTTCCATTCATAGCTTTCATCTACAAGAAAACTGCCGTAATTAGTTTTACGCCTGTTACAGATACATTAATAGGCAATCTAACCACTCAAGGTCTTGGCAATGATAATGTCAGTTCGTAATTGATAATCTTCTTAGAAAATCGTCTGCAGCTTTTACTGCCCCCGCGCGTGGAACTCCAGTTGCGTCATTATCAGTTTAAAAATGTTTCTAAAGCATTCGGTTGAGTTTTTTAATGCGAGGGTAATATAAAAGGAAATCTTCCTAATAAAACCCCACACTTGAAATGTGCAGAGATCGATTTATTCAGAGTGTGTATGCCTTTTTATGAGGCTATTTTCAGAAAAAGGGGTGATGAAGTTCACTTTTATGAACTCCCACTTCAATGACTTTTGAAACAGTTACCGATAACGACGGCAACAGTTTAGAACCTGCATGATGAGGATATAAAAAAAGTTTTCAGGCCATTTAGTTTAGACATAGAAAAAACACTCATTATTTTCTTTTTTATTCAACATTTGGAGTAGTCTATGCCAAATTTTTATCTTTCTATTGTATCAAAGAAACTGCTTTTAATTTGTAGAGTTTTAAAAGTTCTTTTGACTTCTCACTTACATTTTTTGTTGACAATTATTATACCATCGCCTATTTGAAAATAGTTTTGAATGTTGTTAAATAAATAATCATCTGAATTTCAACATTAAAATCTATAAAAAAATAAATATAAGAAATAAAGGGTATCCAAAAAACGATGAATGGTTTTTAAAATGGGACAGCAAGAAAACTACGATAGTTAATTAAGTTATTATTGCCCTAAATAAATGAGTAAACCTAGGAATTTTGTTAAGTACTCTTCTTTGTATTAGTACCAAATGTCTCTGGTAGGTGTCGGTCCGGCTACGGAGGCTCTCAATCAACGAAAAAATTATTTGATTCATTGTCAAATAATTTCAGTGACTCTATGCTTCAAAAATTATTGTGTGTGCTCTTGTATCCAGCAGATGCATTATTTTGTCTATTGCTATAATGGATAGAGGTTATTCTCAAGCCAGCCCGTTGATGTATTTTGTAACCTTGGATTCGTAACAGCCTAGTTTCAGGAAGACAGTACAGGACTTCATCAGATTGGCCACATTTTCCCTTTCCTGGAGGAATATTTTTATGGCCTACTCTCTTACTTCTCGAGGTTAGAAAATTTGATAATGATTTGAAAATAGAAGCTGACTCCTTATGCAGCTGAAATTCATACGTTTCAGAGAGGACACATTTCTAAATCAAATGGCATATTTTTCTTTATTTTAACGGTTTTAGATTGCGAGATATAAGAAGTGTTCAGATACTGTCTTGACGAATTGTGTGAATCACTACTCATGAAAACAAATATGTGAAAATTCTGTTTTGGAAACATTCTCAAATATTCTAGGCCACATTTGTATTATATGTGGAGATAAACAAGGAAAATTCCATTCAGCTAAACGGATTTGCAAATATAACTGTAAAGAGGCAATATACTTTTTTAAATGATGCTGATGAGAAAAGAGAAAAAAAGAGAAAACTGTCAAATTTCTTTATATCATTTATTCCTTCTAGTCCTAAATGTCGCATTGTGCAGCTTTTGAGATCTACTCAATGACGTAATTCAATAAATTAGTTAAGTCTTGATATATAAAGATAGTTTTTATATAAATGATATTTTTCATTATTTCCAGATTTTGATGAATTATTTTCTGTTTCGCTTTGGCTCTCTGAAAGGTATTAAAACAATCATATTAAATCTCAAAACTGATGACCTTAGTATTACTATATCCGAGAAGATGCTGACGTGACGGTCCGAAAAGTCTCGGACCGTCAAATAACCCTGATGCATATAACTGAAACTTGTCTATATCACAACCTTTTTATTATTAATTCTTTGATCTTTGAATTGCAGTTTGGATAACAAATTCTCGGAATTTTCGACGTTACCGACTTTTTGTCCATGCAAAAATCATCCGGAAATAACACTGTTTGAATTGGGTTCTTGTTTCTAATACTCATCATACATAAAATGTCGCAGAATCCTATCGTAAAGTTTAAATCAGGCTTTTTTATGGAATTCAGTTCTCCTTTACTGCTTTGATGTTTTCTCCTTTCTTAATATGATTCTAAACATAACACCACAGCTTACACCCGAACTCAGAGCCTACAGGGCTCCCTGTCGGTTGGATGAGTATGTGTGAAACTTTATTGAAAAGCAAAAAAAAATTACATGATGAGATAAAAACACATAAGAGGAAACATAATTATACATAAACAAAGCAGAATATAATGAAAAGTACATAGAGGGTTACAATCCCAGTATAATATAAAATATGTACAAGAGGAGCTATCATCTGAGTGCAGTGAAAGGGCAGAATGTTTCCTTTAGTTACATTGTTTCATACAGTTGCAGCTCCATGATTCGGGGCTGTTAGTGCTGTTCGATGCTACGATAAAGAAGAATTGAATAATGTATTACAACCGGTTATATTGATTATTATTGTCGCAACCATCCTAAAAATTGTGGGACTGGTTTTTTTTCTGCCTTGTTATTTATACTTAGGAGTCGCTGGAATTGTTACTTCAGGGTTGGCAGTGATGTGAAGGGTGAATTTTTCAAATGAATTACGAAGTGAAGATTTGTTGGTGACTGGCTGCTGTTCTTACGCTAGTGTGCTCTTCTGCTCAACTGGGTATAAATCGAATTTCTGGTTCCGGGAGGTGAATCTTTGGTAATATGTATTTGTAGGCTGGAGAATATGATGGTGTTGTATTTTGACTTTTTAATTAGGCCTTCGTTAGTCGCTAGGAATGTGATTAAATGATCTATATTTCGTCTTGAGAGTTTGCTAGATAGGACGCTCTTCCACCAATGGACAAGAAATTAGTTTGTTTTGTGTTTCATCTTGAATTTTAAAAGCACATAATTCTTGAAATGATCTGGCGAAAAAAACAGTTTTCATTTGTCCACGTATTCATTTCGATTCATCTCAGAAGTCATAACGACAGTCGACATAACAGCCAAAATATCAAACGATACTTTCGACTGCGCTCTCAGGAGAAAAATTTAAAAGTTTTCAAGCCCTTTGAGTACCAAACGGGAATGCTTTAGAATTCAATTAAGAAGATTAATGACAGCATAAAAGTACAGCTGAAGCATACACATAAGAGAAGCACCGAAAGCAACTCTCAGCAAACACTGAAATCATTCCAAACATAATATTCATCCAAGATAAAGAAGGAAAAGATACAATAAGGTCAAAGAAAATATTTTACACTCCATCATAGATGAAATTAATTTCAAAAGATTGACTGAATCATATGTATCGCTATTATAGAAATATGGAGATGTATCTTTAAGATAAGTCTTACATGAGATAACCGAATTTCACCACACCCTGTAAACTATAAATTTAACAATTAGATGGATATAACCTTGGGAAACACACTTAACCTTGGGAACACTTACTAACGACTTTTGAATTCAAGAAATGGTTTTAATAAAAAAACATATACACAATGAGTAAATGATCGACTAAAACTGAATTTTAGGTATGGATCTCTTGAGAATCACAATCTAGATCTCGCATTACCGAGTTAAAATGGTAATAGGGAAAAACCTGAATGAACACAGAAGCTTTCGTAAAGCTTTGGAAATGAAGCCATAATCTTCTTTTTAAAGTACCATGTGTTTCATGCTTCAGTTTCTTTTTTCTCCTGTCAAGAAATATATTACGCAACTAGAATCAGTCTCGAAATAAAGATCAAGAAGTGCAACGTTTCAAACAAAAGTTATCTTCAAATATTCGATTCCGTAAAAAAAAAAATGCGAGCTTTAGGTATCGATAAACACTGCACCCGCAGAAAAGATGGGAAAACAAAGTCGAAAGCCCCACTATCTCTAGGAAACTAACTAAAATAGTTGGATCAAAACTTCACGCTTTCAACCCATAGAGTAGACTTTCTTTACACTAGAGTAACTTCAAAAGTTCCTTCGGGAGAGACAAATTTGATACAATTGGGAATCACGCAAGAAGTAAAGCGCCACCTGGTGGTAAAGTTCTTTTATTTTTAGGGGAAAAAAAGGGAACAATCTTGTTTATTAGGTTGTCTTCAGAACGAGGGAGGGTTCTGATTGACACCTCTCTCCCCCTCCCATTGCACCGTGGAATTGATTGGAGATGGGAGAGTGATTGTGTTAACCGATTGTGTTGCACCTCTGGGAAAAGAGGGTGGAATACAGATTGAATTGCAAAAAGAATGGTCCCAAACGAGATCGTTTCAACGGAAAATTGCATCAAACCACACCTAGTCACTTCACAGCTTCAGCCTAAAAAAAGTATCCTTGTTGGGCTGTACAAATCCAATTACCTGTTACTCCAATTCGTTCCTTTAAACAACTGAACCAGAAGTACCGTGTGAGGTAGTAGCAATGGATGCTGGGTGTCTATTTCTTAAAGTTTCATAGTTATGAATGTTGAAACTAAATTAACCAAATATGGGGTTTTTTCGTAAGTTGTTGAGAGTAAACTGCTGCAGGCAATATTTGAAATGTAGAAAAGTCCTTCACTTATGTCAATTATATAGTAATTTTTCAAAGGTTTCGACATATGAGTTGCCTAAAATACCCCATCTCAGTAATTTAAATTAGAAAAATTTAATTTATAATATATTTATTCCCCTTAAGTTTTCAATCCTAAGCAACGGAGAAGTTTGTGACTACAGTGCGAATACATGTAAATTTTATTTGATTTCAGTGTTTAATCGAAGTACAATCAAAGTAGAACTATCATAAAATTATATACTCATAGGCTGGTTCTTTTGGAAAAATTTTCTATATCAGTAGCTAAATGAACTGCTATTTTAAACACTTGGAAGAGGAATAAGAGAATTTATCTTTAATTATAAAAATTTTATTTCACTGTCATTTCCACATCTAAAGTCATATTTTTTTTATCGATTATTGTCATATATTAGTCATAATTTTTTGATAGAGTATTCTTCTTCTTTTTTCATTAAATAAATCTAACAGAATAATTAAGCTATGTATAATAATTTTAATTTTAGTATTCTGTATATTCATCTACTTAATTTTCCTCTGTTTTGCGAAACTGCTCGAATTTGGTCTCCAAAGTTCTTGATTACAGACAATACGACTTTCTCAAAAGATTTCATATCGTACCGTATGCATCAAACTTGGTATGCCTGCTAACTGTAGAAAATACGTTAAAATGCTCCTGTTCGCTTATGTTTTCAAACTAGCCCTTTAAGATGAAAATAAATGCATAAAATTGTAACATATTGGTTCAAACATTGTTTTCATCACGCTTTATATAGATGTAAATAGGAAAATGAAATTCATTAAAGCAGATAATATAAAAACGCCTGCAAGATTTTTCTTGTACCACTCTTAACCACTTAACGTGACCTACAGTGGATGATTTTGGCGTCGTTAGATTCCTTTGACCCTCCTTCACAGCTGTAAAATCAAAACATTTACGTTTGACGCATTGATTGAACTCCAGTGAAGCGAGGTCAATTTTTTCTTGTTATGTCTACAGAAAGAAACAATAGAAATAGTATTGTATAGCATCAGTACTACCAGTATCACTTGGCTATCCGTGAAGGCTTCGAGATTCATCAGGCAAGTGGTAAACTCTTCGAACTGTATGTTGTTCATGATTTCTAAAAGTTGAACAACATCTTTTAAATTTTTATTACTTACAACCATTTTTTGTCAGCATAGAGAACATCGGGTCAATACAATCAATTAAATTTGCACAAAAATGTACTTAATTTTATATATAAACCCAGTGAATTCAATTGAATTACTGTAGTTTAATACGATATCTTTTCTTTCTGAAACTTTTATTCTTTTTGTTTGCTAATGATGGATTTTAATAAAAACACTTACGGTCGGATTTCCAAAGCTTCTGGAATTCTACTTTTTGCTCCAAAAATTCAAAATACATGGATTAGATTAACCAGCCATTTTGAACGCATATGAATACATTCGGGGACATGAATTTTCTTACCCAAAATTGCAACAAAAGTTATCCAACTATGTGCTCGAATAGATGAGGGAAATATACCTCGACAGCCCCACGATTTATGTTGGTATGAGTATGTAGTTCAGAAAATCCGATGTTAAATCAGTGCAATTCTTAGCAATCAAAGCTGATGATCCTTTAGAAATTAATAGTCCTTATGATGTATTAGCTATAATGCTAACTTTAGCTGTCCAAGTTCTCGAGTGCTCTCCGATCAAAGTGGACGGATTCTCTAAATTCCATGAATCATTAGGGCCCAATGTTTTAGGAATATGCGGCATGTCAGAAAAGCTTTGAATGCCTATTCAACATTTATTACACTTTACCCCTTAACATAAATGAGGTCTCTGCATCGAATTACAGAATTTTTGCTATTTAAATCTGTATTTAAATCACCGTAACAATTAATTTTAAATACAAAAATCATCTGGACACGCTTAAATGTTTCAAGTATCCTTCACCATCTTAAATAGATTGAAATAATAACAAATATCTGAAATGGGTGGTGGCATCTAAGTAAGAGGTTAAATAAAATAGTATAAGGGGTTAATTAAATTAAATTCTTGACATAGTTGATTGATTGTGAGAGCATAACTGATTCAATGCAATGGGTAGTTCGTTCGTAGAATTTTTATTGTTTATACAACCAACTGATAGGCCAGCTGATGAACTGATTAAACGCTATGAACCAGGCTATGTAAGTAAAAGATGTTTTTATGTATCGTTGAAATCTATGAAAATAATTTCGTAATAATAGAGGATTATTGTAATGGCAATTATACATTGTAGCAGTAAATTATTGTAAATATTTAAGAATATCGGGTTGGTTAAGAACATAACCAAGGCTTCAAGCGGAATTTCATATTGGAAAAAGTTTACATTTAGCGGAGTTAAAAATTTTATATCTGATATTATTTATATTGAAACATCATACGTGATATTGCACAGAATATGTTTTCCGTTATTGAAATATAGTTTTTTCGTGGAAGATGTATGAAAGCTCTTGAATGATTTCATTTTGATGTATATTACTTTATCGAGACTGCTGTTAATATGGCTTGCAATTTAATAAATGCTTTTATTTCTCTATTGTCTTGGAGTTACAAGCTTTTCCCATGTTGTTTGAAATTGCTTTATTTCAAGGTAACTTTGAGTAACTTTTTAAAACCAGTTTTCCCAACTATAATATATATGTTGAGAAAAACGGATACATCAATTACAGTGCGTTGCCAATATAATGTGGACACTTTAAAATTTTCATATTTTTTTAATATCTCCCGAAAATCTGCATGGATTTTTTTAGAATTTCGAACATGTAAATATTAGTCTTGAACTCACATTTTACAGTGAAGATTTGGTCCCGAGAGCATTTAGGGGACCTACCACGACGTGATGATTTTTTTTAAAAATGCCGACTCATCCTGTTTAAAATAAAGCTGATAACGTGATTAAACTTTCATCAATGGTTATGTTTGATGTGCATAATATTTGTATGCAATTTCGTAAATTTTTCATAAATATTCTTGAAGATATAAAGATTTTCTTAAAAAATCTCAAACTTTTCCTCGTGTTTTTTACTTATAACATGCAGAAGTTCGCACCAAATTGGGAGAAACTTATAGAATACTTGACAATATGTGAAAGAAGCATTGTTGTAAAATTTGATTTAATAAATTTAAATATTACGGGAAATATGAGCATTTGTAGTAAATAACTATTTACTGCGCATGCGCGAAATGTAGTGAATTTTTTTTCATAACTTCAGAACCAGATGTATAGGGCAACTTATATGAATATTCCAGTTCAATACCATTAGTATTCAGAAAGATATCGGCATTGCAACTTGGTGAATTTCGGTACTCTATAAGAGAGGGTGATGATGGGGATCTTGCACAAACTGATATTTTTTAAGCTTGAAACTTCAAATAGTATTCGTTGAACTGTAATTTAAATTATGTATTTAACTTATAAGTATACATGTATTCAGAATATTCAACTTTCATAAAATTCAATATTACTGTTCCAAGATTCAAGCTTAAAAAATATTAGATTGTGCAAGAACCCTCATCATTAAGCCTCTCTTAGAGTGTACCGAAATTCACCAAGTTGCAATGTCGATATCTTTCTGAATACTAATGGTATTGAACTGGAATATTCATATAAGTTGCCTGATATATCTGGCTCTGAAGTTATAAAAAAAAGTTACTCTACATTTCGTACATGCGCAGTAAGAAGTTATTTACTATAAATGCTCATATTTCCTTTACTATTCAATTTTTTAATTCAAATTTTAATACAATGCTTCTTTTACATATCGTCAAATATTCTATAAGTTTCGCCCAATTTGGTCGGAAACTCTGCATGTTATAAGCAAAAATCTGTGGAAAAATTTGTGATTTTTTAAGAAAACCTTTATATCTTCCCGAATATTTATGAAAATTTTACAAAATTGCCTCTACATATTATGCACAAGAAACATAACCATTGATGAAAGTTTCATCATGTTATAAGATTTCTTTGAAACGGGATGAGTAGTTTTTTTTGGACTTCGTCACTTTTTGCTAGGTCCCCTAAATGCTCTCGTGACCAACTCTTCACTGTAAGATATGTGTTCAAGTGTAATATTTACATGTTCGAAATTCTAAGAAAATCCATGCAGATTTTCGGGAAATATTCGAAAAACACGAAAATTTTAAAGTGTCCACATTAAATTGGCAATCCACTGTACTGAGTTTATAGCAAAACCTACTTCACTGGAGAGGAAACAAACTTTATCAATGAAAGAAAAAGCATAATGAAGTTCGTTAACGGATGGATGAGTGAAACAAAATAAATGACCAAACAGAAAAACATATTAAGATCAAAGTGCTATAATTAATAAAAAAAGTGAAGATATATATCCTCCTACATTGAATTATAGTAAAATTTCTTAATATGATTAAAACTTAATCAAGCTGATCTCGTTAAGATCTCGTCTCAAGCGTTAATCAGACTTCACATGGCATTGTATTTCAGAGACAGTTTGGAAGAAATCCCCAGATTGCATTTGTACAGTGTGGACGTGTGAACAAAAGATTGATCTAATAGAAAATCTACTTGAGGGAATTTAATTTCCTTTACAGGAAATTGCATCTCTTGGAATTCAAGGAAGCAGGAGCCCCCGTCCTTTCAGCTTCGCTGAATTCGAATTTGTAACAATTGCTTAAGCAACGAAACACTTTAGAATGATACTTAACTTAATTGAAGATTTAACGTTCAACCAATCAGTATCATATCAGTGAATCTTTGAAAAGTATGGCAATAAAATATCACTGTTTAGGAGATTTAATTGAGAAGAATATAGTTAAACTACTCGTTACCTTATTCAAAATTATTTATTTGAGATCAGTCTCTTGTTTAATTTCTAATCTTTTTGTCATTTAACTATTATGGATTGTAGAAAATGCTTGTTCCATGAATTGTTACTTTCTCGTATACGAAGTGTATATATATTGAAAAAGTATTGTAATGGTCGAAAAATTCGCACCTTGAGTTTTTAATGAATCTCCACCTTTTAGAACTCCCCGACACAGAAAAAAACTTTTTTTGTAATTATGTCTATGTGTTGATGAATACGATAATTCAAACCTGGAATCAGCTAGACAAATGGAATTTGGTATGTAATCTTTTGTTGAAAGAATCGGCAAAATTGTATATGTGTATAAAATTTTAGATCAAATTAGTCAATCCTAAGTTATCTATCAGTCCGTATGCATATGAAAACTATAACTCAGAGACGGAGACAGCTAGATAAATGAAATGTGGTATGCGGTTTTGACACCAAAATTGGAGATCTGTATGTTACTCGAGTCTAAAAATAAATCTAGATTCACTTTTGAAAACGACGAAACTAAGCCTAAAAGGCATAATAGAAAAGGCTAAGTCGAGGGAAGGTATCCTCCCACTGATTAAAATAAAAAATTATCTCCCGCTCCTAATGATGTCCATTTAATTTTGTTCCTCAATTTTGTATTTTTATTGCAGTTATTTTATGTAACTATACAGCATTCATGAACGATATGTTATTATGAACACATTTAAAAAATGAAAGCAGAAGAAGAAAATTTCTAAATAGTGACTTCCAGATCAATAATGAAATGCAAAACTTGGCAATAAGCACAACTTTATGTCATTGGGGGAAAGGAACTGATGTATATTTAAAAGAGGAGTGGGAAATTAAATCAATCTCAAGAGGAGTTTTCAAAAATCAAAGAAAACATAATAGTTATATGTATGCAGGTTACCTACTCAAGTCCTGAACTCCCCTCCCTTTAACTTCAGAGCGACGACAGTTATAGTCTTAAAAGTGGTGTCTAGATATGTTACAGAGTATAAAACGGCTGCATATCTGGAAGGATTGGACTGCAGTTCCTGTTCACACTGCTCAACCTGACAGATAACACGGTGGCACAAGCATCAATAATATATCGACAAATGCCCTGCAATGTTGGCGAAAGAGATTTTTTCCAGAAAATGGAAATAGACGTTCTGCCTTTTGTACACATCATTCGCGAAAAGCATCTGACGTTACTTTCAGACATAATTTGGACGGTTGAGTGCAAATCATGTCTGCAAGGAACGTTGACTGGTCCTCTAAGCAATTCGTGATAAAGTTGCAACACGCGTAAATTTCCTCAACATCCTCTGGCAGTATAACTTGCAAAGGTATTTGTCAGTACAAATGAGCATTCATTTCTTTCAGAATCTTCAGAGTCTTTTTGAGGGGCATACAGTCTACTCGTCAACTTCTGTATTTGTAATCTTTGCATGTCTTTGATGCAATTCTGAGTCCGCACAACCGTATAGAGATGAGGTTCTCGAAATTTATGTAAAGTTTTTCATCTGGCTGTTGGTGACGATTTTATTTTTATGGACGACAAAGAGAAGCCAAACAGAGGAATTTCTGGAAGAAATGGTGTGGCCATTCCTCTAAAGCATACTTTGGATGCTCTAGGAAGAACAATTGTAGGACATCAACTCCTTCACAGGACCTTCCAGGATTTAAAATCCTCTCTACTAGAAGAATCGGATTTGTTGTCACAAGCTTTGCTTTTATCGATAACTTCATTTTCAGCATGAAGGCCCATTGTATGGCTTTCAAATCTGTGCGAGGTGGCCCCACTTTTTATGGTTTTTAAAATATCAGACTTCATGTTCTGGTAATTTTTAGATTTATTTTAATATTTGAAAACTTTTACCCCTTTTTATTCCGTTATTTTATTATTAGGCGTCATATGGTAGGATTATGTCCAAAATTTAATACTGATCTAACAATTGTAATGATAAGACGACATTTAAAATTTTATTTATCTAGCTATTTGTGTTTTTGAGTTATTGCGTTTACGTAGACATGGACGGACGATCAGGCAGACTTCCTTCAGAGGAATTTCTTCCAAAATTTGGCAGCAATTTGCACTTTTGATGCAGAGGCAACATACCAAATTTCATGCTTCCTGTTTGTTGCGTTTTTTAGTTATCGTGTTCACAGACAGGTCGACAAATAGATATAATTTGAAAATTTTTTTTTCAGGGTCAGGGAAGTTTAAAGAGTGGAAAGGTTTCCAATCCTTTAGATGGAATTTTTGGCCGTTAACAATACTTTATTTGAGTAATCTTCGTATACGAGAAAAGAAAAAAATATTAAAGATGAAAAAAGAACAGGTTTTCGGAGTTTAAAAATGTCTATCTAAAAATAGAAAATGATCATCTTTCCTCATTTCTTCCCTTCCACATTCTATACCATATTTCATCCTGAAACAATATTTAGAAATTTCTTCCAACAACAAATCGATAATACAATGAAATTATTTCCATGAAAATCATATGCTACCTTTTTCTGAAAACTTTCCTTTCAATTTCTCAATGACAAAGAAAGAATTTTAAAAGGGGAGGAAAACTAAATGGAATCTTTATTACTTCATTTCAATACCACCGTATCACTATCCAAATAATGGTAATAAAAATAACAATTTCTCTTCCTTTTCTACTCTTTTTCTGCAGATATATGCATTTTTCCTTCTTTTAAAATACCTTCTCTTCCGTAGAATACGTTTACAAGATATTTCCATTAGTCGATTTCTGCACTTAGTGCAGTGGAACGAGCAGTCACAGAAAAGAACTTTTTTTATTTTTGTTCTTTTTCTGTTCTTTTCATCCGTTTCACCTGCTCCTTCGATTCAAAGCAGGAAGGATTAGACCCTGAAAGTAAACATTTTGTTGTTTGATCCCTTTCAATGAATGAGCAGATTTTAACAACCTGAGGAGCACATTTTCTGTGAATAAATTAATTTGTGAACAGAAAAAAAAATTAATTTTGAATTGTTGGGTCTTTTATCCTTAATGGAGTAATCGAATTTGATTTCAAAGGTTTTAAAACGCTTAATAATAAAATTTATTGAGTAAATATTTATCCTGTATTTTGGGATAAATATAGGATATTTATTCCAAAGTATTTTGAATGTTTTCTCTACATAAACATTCTAAACAAAATAAGTTCACTTTTAAGATACATTACAAGCCTTTGTTTCAAATAGTTTAATTTAGTTGATTCAACCATTTTATAACTTAGCAAGATACAAGACTGGAAATTAAAAATAGCCATCAATATAATCAGTCTCCTCAAAAATGATAATGATGCACAGTTTACATCGACGCGGGTATGCAATAAGGAGCAAACTCCAAAACATTATGAATTAAGGCTATTTTCGCAAAACATCACTGAAAAGTTCTAATGCGACATTTTTTATGAAATTCATCAGGAATAAACTCCCTGACACGCTCAGCAGTGGCCGACTCCAACTAAAAGTCATCCCAAGAGGAAATAAAATTTTCTTTGCATTTCAATTTGAGAAAAGACTCACAATGTCTTATAAAAAATCTTGCCTTAATCTTGCGATGAATGTTTTATAGCATAAAAATAAGATTTTGTATCGTTGTATAGAAAAAATAAGATACGCAGAATATTTTTACAATTTAGATACGAAATTCTATTCCAGTTTTGTTTTGAGTATATTTATGAATCACAGTACAAATAACGATACCAATTCGATCTCTGTTTAGCTTATTTAGATTACCGACCCTCTTATGCTATGAAAAGCATATTTGCCATCGTATTTGTTAATTTTTAAACATCCATAATGAACTATTTTACCATCACTGTTTAGACCAGCTGCCTCTTAATAATTTCAGAAACTACACAAATATTATTATTTTGACCACAGTGGGGTTTTATCAAACAAATTAATTATCACTTAATTACTGTTATTATTATTATTATTTTGAGATAGTAATTTATGAACACCTAACGCTGTAACGAAGACTTACTGACGTTTCATCAAACTTTTCGACGAAAACAAGCATACATAATTCAGTTTCTCGAAATATCATAATAAGACGCAAATTTTTGCGATGAAACAGGAAAGATCTTTTTCCCCACCTTTAAGCCATTCGAATATGAGACCTGTGGACCCTCTTGACCTCCTGTGGGTTCAAATATTGTTATCTTTCGACACTGGCCATAAATTTAGCCATCCAACAGATTTATGTAGTAACGACAGACAGGGGATAAAACTATCAACATGGTGATCAGAGAAAAGATATATTTGTTCTTTGAGGATATTAAAATCTCATTGACTTCGTGCTACAGCACTTGTACACAAAGAAAAATCCTACGGTTAGAGCTTCTGTGCTGTTTATAAAAGATTAGTTAAAAATCTAAATTTCAGTTATTTGGTTACTTTTTAACCAGCCATTAGTCGCAATTATTTTCATCCTTAAATGCCCTCAATATAACTCGCAGATGTAAATTCTATTCTATGACATGTTCATCTGGCTTCCTTTATAACTGTAATAATTAATCGTAACGAGAAGGTAAATTTGTATTCGGTAAGAAAAATTCAAATTGCAATGCGTTGAAAACACCAATAGATGTAGATGGCATGCAGGGACGTGGCGAAGGGGGGGTAGGGGGGGGGGTGACCCCCCCCCAGATTTTTCTGAAGTCGGCAATTTGACTAAATGAGTCGGCAAATTTTGTATAAGTAATCGAACGTATTATTTTATTCTGCGTATCCATGACATTCGCATAATTATTTACTGAAACGCTAAAAAAACAAACAGAACGTTTATTTACTAAGTTGGTTTTTAAATTCTCTTGCTGACCATTGTCATCACCGACAGAGAGCCGTTCCGACTTGGGTATGCGCAGAACTAGGGTGTGGTGATAAAGACTATTGTTAACTGCCCGGGGTCTGGGCAAACTTTCCCTTCTGTAGTAAAATAAATAAAGATAAAATCTCAAGAGTAATGAAAGAAATGAGATGTCACTGTTTTGCAGATCCCGAAATTTTCCGTTACCCTTCTGTAAACAGCGGCGGTGTTCTTCCCTAGACTTTCTAGTGTACTCCCTAATAAAAGTGTCATCCCCCTGCAAGCCCTTGGACACAAGGCCGAAACTGCCGAGTTTTATGACCCTGAATCGGGGACCACTGTAAGTCGATATTGCCGACAAAATGACGGCACACCGAAATCGGCGTGTGTTTACAGATGGATGAAGTGACAGACACATATAATTCCAAAAAAATGTTTTTTTAGTATTCGGCGACTCTAACGTTGAAAATCATCGATCTCGCTGTCGAATTTGTTTGGCGTTTATAATTTTTTTTGTTGTTGTTTACTTCGCATGTGAGAAAATAAAGAATTTTTAATGCAAATATCCTCATCTATCTTAAGTCTTTATTACTTTTTTAATTTCAGATGATTTAAAAGAGAAAATATCAATACTACGTTTTCTTAATATCTTAGAATTTAAAAAATAACATTAATTCGATAGAAGAAGTGAGTAACAATAATCAAAAAATTTAAAGACAGTTTAAATTTTAATGTTTACTGTGGGATTATTTTGCATATTATTTTTATATTTTTAAATATAAGAAAACATTTATGAAAATTTTTCCACGACATAAAATGAATAAATAATTATTTAAATTTTTTATAATATAGATTTAAGAAACCTTGAGAGATGCTAACAATTTTTAATAACATTAATTTAGTATGTTAGCTTTCATCATATATTTATAAAAAATATATTTTATATAAAAATTGTGTTAATTTGATATACAAGTCACAATGATGCGATTTATTTTACAACAGGAGACAAATATTAACTCGGTGTGAAACAATTTCTTTCAAGTGAGCATATGTTTTAATTATGCGGTTACTAACATTTATTACAGCCAACTGAATAGCATTTAAAAGCTGCGTATTTTAACCTTTCCTTGCTAAGCTTATATGAATGAATGAGGGAACTTTTCTCTCCAACTTTATTATCAAATTTTTTTTCTATTATCGATTTTTTTTATACAGAAAGAAACTTGACTAGCAGTAACATTCAGTGATTGCATTGAAACATTTTCAATCCTGAGAGTGTAAAATTTAGTCTCTTAAAATATGTAAAGTTGTTAGCTGCTAATAATAATTAGATTATTCAAATGCTAAACTGGTTCAGGAATTTTAAGAAATGTCACAATCTTATGCCGCTGACCTCAGCAACAAACTATTGCTTGAAAATAAAGTTTGGGAACTTTTTATATTCCTTTTCCTCTATTAAAAATGTTCATTTCCTGGATTTCAAAAGAAAAGATGGTCATAAAAAAGCATCTTTAAAAATGAATGATTAAATATTTTTGAAAAACTACATATGAGGAGCTTTCTGACAAAAGTGAACATATGCACATTCTTCTAAAAAGCGTTTTGTTACAATTTTCTCATCTGAGTACCCAACTATTCGGGAGTGCAGTATCATTCATTTTGTCTCATAACTTATTTTGTCCCCTTTGTAAAATTACCCAAAGTTCTTAATTCTTAAGCAAAACTAAAAATATCCACTTCTAAAACCAACATTGTAAAATGGATATGTTCACTTTTGATTTTTTAAAAAAAATCTCATATATTTTTAATCTTTCTGTACCATCTTTATTTATTTATTTTTTGTGCGTCTGTGTGTTCAATGCTAGAAAAATATATCTAGCTCTCATTTTTTTGGGAGGGGGGGTCGTTCTTTCTCTTATGTTAAATGTCAGCATTTCTCTTCCAAAATCTTGAAAATTATGTCCAGAAACATTGAAATATACCACATAAGGAAACAAATACACAAAATAATCTCTTTTCCAACACTGAAAGCTTTTACGAGCAGGACAGTTTAAGAATCCTGTCATTTCATGGTGTCTTCGGGTTGCATTCCTGAAAAAAAAAGGAGTAGTAGACTGACAGATTTATGATCGGGGGAATGCAGTTGTATTTACATCACAAAACCCCCTAACTTCTTATTGAACAGAAAACTCGAATGGACACTATCCTGAACAGTCGTAAAGCTAAAGACAACATAAAGCAATCTCAATCCAGAAAGCGGGAGTGTAGCTGATAAGTACAGTGTCACTTGCATACACCAAACCTGCTTTACTATATTAAAACGAGTTAAATCATTATAATTACTGTGGAAGTTGGTTAATTCAAACATTTTTTTATCCGAATTCGTAAGTCATTCGATTTTTTTCCCTATTTCCTTAAACTTTCCATACGCATTATGCGCAAATATAATCTGCAATTCAATGAAAATTGTAAATGCTTTTATATTTCTAAATTGCTTTCGTCCTTACTTTGTATGCTCATCGATCGCTAATAAATAACTTTTTGAGGTTCTTTATTGACTCGACAGTCCAATCAATGTATCCAATCAAAACAGCAAATGAAATATTTCTCACTTTTTGAATTATTTTAAATTTAAACTTTAAGTAAGTTTATTGAAATTATTAAAATAATTATTAATAAATGTTATTACTTTGTTAATTCAAATTTCACACTGATTATTTATTCATTATGTATTCTTTATTAAAGATGTAAAATTTTAAAAATATATCTTTTTTTGCCTTTTTTAGTTAAAATTGCCGTTTTCTCATGCTGTATTAACTTTTACACAAAGATTTTCTAAATTAGCTTCGAATTAGCCAAGTTGCAATGTTTTTCATTATTTTACATTGCTTTTGTTGCATTAATTATTTTCTTATTTAACATGATTTGTTTTAATAGATCTGAAAAAATTCTGAAAATTTATGCATATATATTACCAGCGGATGTTTTCGATTTTTCAAGTACTGTGATGAGGAATAAAAGAACCTTTTTCCTTTCGAATGTCGTGTATATAGTAGTAATAAACGGAAATTGATTGAGTTGAATTTCGAAACAGTTTTTTTTTTAACGTCGAGACTAGTAATGTAACGAATAATGATTTGGCCAAATACCTACTCTGTAAAAACATTTCACTTTTGATTCTAAATAAAATAATTCTCAAATTTTAAATGTAAAAATTAAAGATTAATGAAATTGATATTTTTATTGTTTGCTTATTTATGTCTTTTAAGTCTGCAAAGTTCATTATGAGAGTCGGCATTTTTTGGATCTCACACCCCCCCAGATGTGAGACGCTCGCCACGTCCCTGATGGCATGTGTATCTATTAGATTTCGTGGCTAATGGAGGGTTAATTATTTACCTTGCTTGATTCTTTAGATCATACCCCTTAAGAGCATATCAGAAATATATTTATAGTTCAGCTTTCCCGAGAATCTTTTAATCAATCAATAAATCTAAAACAAAACACCGAAGCACTTAATCGAAGAGCAGGTAATTGTTTCTAGATCCTTCCATCGTATAAATAAATAAACCATAAAATCCATCAAAAAGTCATAATAAACTAAGGACCAGAGAGAAGCGATATTGACGTTTCTTTACAATACCAGCAACTTTTAGACCTCCCGAACCACAAATAACGCGATAAACATGGGCCACGATAGAATCTCCCGGTGGTTCTTCAACCACCTTTTCGGCGAGCATCACCTGAGGCACAACCCTTGGTAACGATCCCTGTTCTGCCCCATTCGGTCGGTTGTAAAATCTTGCGGCCTGTTATAAATTCCCGGGGCTTGCTCGAAGGGGAAGAGGGGCGGCCCCTTATCAGCGGTGGCCATTCCTCCAATCCGAGCGGTGGGGCATTCATAATCTCAGCTGCTTTTGGATATAGACTCGTAAATCTTTTTACGACGACGTGAACTCGTTCGTTCATAAAAAGCGATCCCCTGCTATTGTGAATGGGAAGGGCACTCGACGCGCCTGGCTTGGGGATGGTAAAGAAAAAA